>LCZG01000002.1:484101-580985 GCA_001483325.1 Huntiella savannae | reverse complement strand
CAAGCCGCATGGAAGCTGAAAATGAGAGAACGCGAGGGACACAAGATCATAAATACACATTACTTGGCCGCGACAAATACCACTGTGGTGGAACTTTACGTCTCACACAAGTTTGCTTGAGCACCAGATGTATTAAGGTATCACAAATATGGTAGTTCAATCGACGTTTGATGTTCTCATAATCAATCAACATCCGGTGGTCACGGTGTGATGGGTTGGGTGTAATTTCGCGACGCAAAAAATGAAAGGCGTGGCAACGTCCACTACTCGTCACAGGCTATAGCTCGATCTAGAGAAGACCGAATTCATTCACCTGTAGTGACAAAGGTGGGTTGATGGAAGCCCACTAGTTATCATGCCTAATCACTATATCTCCTCGTTCACAAGGAAGCAAACACAGCTGTCATATTGATGGTGATACGCACGTGTTCTCCCAGCAGGGCCTTTTTCGGCCCAGTCGCTTAGGGTGACACGAAACTTACACAGAAGGTATACACTAAATAATCTGGACGTCGCCTTCCGTAGACACACCAGGGCGGCTCTGCTCGCCTATCTTACGACGAGCAAAATACGCCTCTATCATGTACCGGCTTTTTCCGCTGCGAACTTTCTCTACCAGACGATAAATAAAGAGCAGCCATTCTCCTGCGCACAATGGATGATGAAAGTTTGTTAAGTATACATACCCCGGAACAATGCGGCAGTGAAAACGCTAACTGACATGTTGACGTACAGGGTTCTTCTAGTTTAAGAATATGTGATTGTGTAAGCCCATAGCTCCTCCATGTTGCCACATAGAGCCGAGACAACATGGATGAGCTATGGTTGAGAATGGGAGCGGAGTTGGCGTCGGAGAATGAATGGAGTATAAATCTTCATGTATATAGGTGCCAATGGTATTTCGAGAACCTAGGCCACGGCCATGTACATACAACATACCTGGACGACCTTGGAGCACTAGTTTGTTCTCGGCATGCACAGTGCCGTGTCACACGGGTCTCTTGGTGGGATCAACCCTCTAATGCGATCAAACATCATGTTTGCTTGGATAACCTTATTTACATGCATATTTATATGCACGTTGTACACATGTATACACGTAGTGTCAGACTCAATGCAGGTCATGAAGTGGATACCATCCGCATGCGGGGTATCACAATGATGATGAACGTTTCCAATAAGGATGATAGAAAGCACAATAGAGATAACGACTGTTTGATCAATTATCTACTCTACGCGATTAGGTTTACTATAAGCGAATATATTAACTACTTACACACGTGCATGTGACCTAGGGCAAATATAACCATATGACAGCTAAGCTTAATAGCTGCCCAAGCGACTAACACAAAGTGTTCGTACTTTTCTTTTCCATGCTGTGATGAGCTGACTAAACTGCCTCATTAGCTACTAGTTTCAACCTTGTCTCTGGTAACGTTGTGATGAACATGTCACACACATCTTTATTGGACAAGGCAGTATGGCTTGACAACGTATGTACATACATATATCCGAGTAGGTTCGGAACTCTTGTTGAAAGCAACACTGTTCTCCACGAAGAAAATGCAACGCCGGCTGAACGATGTATCTGTTGGATATATACGCAAGGCCGTGCATGAAGTGCACTTGTTCGGCCAATTGAGATGCACCGCGACAAACTTTCAGGAGACACGAACTTGACTGAATGGCTATGGTGGGGAGCTTTTGAAACGAGGCTTCGTATTGTCCAAATGTGCACGATTGCCTTGCATCAGGATTCATAAGCCACTACACGAAACCTACGGCTGCATGGTGTTATTGGCGGAGTTGGGGATCAAGTCGAAAAAAAGACGAAAGGGCTTGGTAGTAACTTTTTTCTTGCCATTAGTTGCCTTTTGTGTCTGTGTATATTCAACTGCTAGCTTACTTGAACAAATGTGTATGGTCTTTCGGTGTGAAAAGAGGTAACGATTTTCAATGACACTGCTAATCCTTCCTAGCACAAATCACACTATCACACTATGGCCGCACTTGCTCCGCCACGTCGAGTACAATGCCCTTGTTTTAATGGCTAGCATCACGATGCAGGATCTCAATGGGAGTCAGCGTATGTACATATCCTCTTTATTTTGTCGTGTATCCTTATGTGGGCTCTTGCCTATGTGGGGACTATGCGCCTCCTCGCATGTATCTCCGCATACATGCAAAAGTGTATGTATGCGCCTATGAAGTATGTACAAGGAAAGCGCACCCTAATCCCATGACACGAATGCCGCAAGAGCTTGGTTTGACTCCGGCGAATCGACGGAATGGCGGTTGAACTCAGTATAGCAGGGCGTGTCACGGTTCAGGAACGCATACACCAAATCTGCCTTTAGAAAGCTTTCAGGCATATTGGGCTCCGATGCATATCCACCGGATCTTTTGACGGTACAATAAAGGCAACGCTTATTTGCATTGGGCTTCCATGGATCAGTCTTTACCAAAGATATAACTATATCGCCTATGATTGCACTACTAGTATATTTGTAGTTGTATGGACATAAAAGCATCGTGCGATCCGGCCGATATAATCTGACTTTGATTTTCGTTGTTTCAAACAATCTCACCTTGTTTAGTCCCACTATATTTCCAGTTTATCTATCTTGTTTTCTTATCCGGAAGTGAAAATGCCAGTGGGTAACTCTACTGGCCACATCGGTCACAACCCAAACACCTTGGAACGAATGTGTGAGAATATCCGCCATTGTGAGTAAACGAGAACCATGACAGAATATCAGACAGGAAGCTAACGGTTGTGGATAAAGATGTCGCCTACAATTGCTTGCCAGAAACTGGTACCTCGTTAGACCCAGGCGCCCCGGAGACTTTCTATTATATTGGAGTTTTAGGGTGTCTATATACTGTGTTGTACGGGCTCTATAACCTTTTGCGTTGGATGAAGACCACAAACCTCGTCTCAATCTTCGTTACTATTTGCGAATATACCTCCGGAAAACGTCCACGCGGGGATAAGCCCGACAGTTCCGCCCCGCCTGCTAAAAGACAAAAGGATGATGATAATGGACGGAGGACCCAAAGAAACGCGGCCGGCAAGTCTGATTCACGCAGTATCAACAATAATCACGACGACAACGCCGCAGGCGATGAAGATGAGACCGATAATGGTGGCAAGGGCGAACCTTCCAACGAGAATGTCGCTACTGGAGGACCGACCGATCCTTCCGAGTTGACAATGATGTGCCCCTTGGCGTTCGAATACGGCGAAAAGCTCCCCACGTTCAAGGAGTGTATCAAAGCATATCTTCCAACGGAGGGAGCGCTTATGCAGCATATGAAGCGGAACCACTACGTCGAATGTGGTAGCGTTTGCGTACCACCTGACCGCAAACGCGAGAAATGCTGTGTACCTCCCACCCAAAAAGGCACATGCGGTCAACGTCCCGCAACAGCAAGCAGCCAAGACAAATTTCAGCTCTGGAAATTCCACACGGCAAAAGGTTCCCATCCCAATAATCATAATTGCGAATGGCACAAGAGACAAGAAGAGCCCCTCCACCGCCCCAATGGAACATTTACTCCACAGCAAGATGTTGACATTCAAAACAAGTGGCCCAAGGGGACTGGCACGAAACGGTTCAAGGAGTTTGTCGCATCTATACCCGCCGTCAAGGGGATTCCCAATAAGAACCTCGACGACCTCGGAACAATCTTGATTGAGGGGAACAATGAAAAACTTCAGGACTTCAACAAAAAATTTAACCTGAGCAAGAGTGTTTCCGAAGAACTCGTTTCGATGTGGTATAACACACATGACAGTTGGTTAAGAACTCATGAGGCCTTCTTCCCCGAAAAGCCTAGAGTATCCTATTGTGACATTCCATTTGTAGATAGGTCTCAGCTTTCCAGTCACCCGGACATCTTTTGCAGAACGAAGTGGGAGACAGAAACAGGCCGCTTCCCCAATGTTATGGGCACAAAGGGGCATCGGCGTCGTACAGAGACAGAACCATTGTATGCTCGCAGAGTTTGTGACAAGGCGAAAAGAGGTTCAAGCTCCGGAAACCGGGAAGGGAACCGCTTTTCATTGGCCGGGCACTATACTCGGCAAGATTCGTACGACCCTTATTCGGGATACGAGATTTGCTACGATTTCTCAGACGAAGCCGCCAAGATAGACCGTATAATCTGGCGCGACTATATCCCGGATGATATTCGGCGTATCGTCCAAGACCGTTTACTATCTGGAATCCCTGCATCTTTGAGAACTAAAGCCTTTGGAGATCACCTAGAAATTCCGGTTGATGCACTCGACACTCAAAGTGAAGAAATCTCGAACGCATCTGCAAATATGACACGCGGCACAGTACAAGGAACTTCTTCTCTGGAACCGGATACAATTCACCGAATGTTTCAAGTGTCCGCCCAGTCACTACCCAACTCTTCGAAGCCTCCTTCATTACTACCGTCATTGAGTTTGGGACCTACCGACAATGCATCTGAAATATCACTGCCGGTCGATCCACAGTTGGAGGCGTTTCTCAAACCCCTTGAAATCCAACCTGATTCTACTGGACTGTCCCCTCGTAGTAGTGATTTGGCTGGAAGTGGTTCTAGAAATCCACCTGATAACACCCGGAGTGAGGAAATTGCTGAAGCGATTGAGAATGAGGTGAAAGCACACGGGAAGAAATACTATGGAAAGGGGAAGATTGACCGCCAGGCGACGAACTGATGCAAACAATGTCTGTCCATACCATAGTCGGTTTGGTGTGAATTTGGGGTTTTAATTCGAGATGTTAGTTCATGGTATCTATGAGACTTTGTCTCGTTTTAGTTAGCGCAATTGAAGTTTGTTGCGAGACAATGAAAGTTGATAATGATAAACCAAGATAATGTTGTTACACTTGAAATCTGTGTGACAGCCGCACACACTTAATGCGATGATGTTTGGCCCTCGATGATTCAATGTACAATGCATGTCCATCTGTAAATGTGTTCATGCACCTTTTGAAATGCAAACATGACTTGGATGAAAAGTGAGCGGGGCTTCTTCTACTAGGATATTACAAAAAACCACTTAAAGGCGTGCTTTATCTTCCTCGCCTTTTTTGCGACCCCTGACAGCGCCTATTTGCCTTTTGCTCCTTGGTTCGTCGTAGAGGTCGCCAACAGCGCAGTGGCTGGCGGATTCTGACTGCATACGGTTTGTGCGCGGGGCGTTTCTTAATACCCACCGTTATGCAGCGGAAAACTGTGGGGTTAACAAGTTCTGGACTTCCCTGGTCATGGAGCTGACAGGAAAATGCTTTATAAGTTGGTGTTCTCAACACAATGTCGAAAGTGTACAGCCCGCAAGGCTTTACTCGGGCTGAATAGGTACATATATTGTGATATCACGAAATGCCTTGTGTGGTTCTTCCCAATAGACAAGTCTGAGCCACAATCCTGGTCTATCAACATCTACAAACCAACCCATAGTATATAGATTGTTTTCTTTTTAACGGAGAGAGTCCCGGGGGTTTTAGTAAAGTTCCCCCGTTATGACCACTTTCAGATCATCACGTCTGACATCATATATATTTAAATACATACAGTCATCTCCATGTTGACATATTTGTATTCTTCTTGCTGCCTAACGCCACAATACGAATCCACAGCCGTTCCTAAGCCATAACGAATACGCGGACACGAGAAGCATCGCAATCATGGACCAACTTACAGGTGTTCCTTCTGTGAATGATACGGATATGGGGGAAATCTTAAGCATGATGCGTGCAGGCCAAGTCTCTGGTAAATGCTTGTCATCCCAATCCTTGTATGGCGCATTATAACTAACCACTACAGCGGGTTCCTATAATCATCAAACACCAAACAATAGTCAAGGTTTCCCGAACTTTTCTATGGGTGATGATTCTTTTCCGGCATTGAATAGCCCTCATCCCGACGGGGTGCACACGCCAAGTCCAGTTGACAACCGAGGATTCCCAAACAACAATCAATTTTATCTCAACGTTACCAACGATGATGATACCGAAGCTGAAGACCAGAGCAATGACGGTTATGGTAGTCCTACCACTGGCCCCAGGCGCCTCTTTTTTCTTTGTCCGTATTACATGTTTGACCCGGTTCGGTACCATTCTTGCCGGGACCATCACCATGACCAGTTTTCTCGCGTTAAACAGCACATCTTTCGCTCACACCTAAACTGGTGTAAAAACTGCCACCAAGATTTCTTCACCAAGACTGCTCTGCTCTCGCACAATTCTCGGGACTGTATCAAGTCTAACAAGAAGCCGCCGGGATATTGTGATGATTCACTCTACAAGGCTAAATTGTCCCAGCGCATGTCAGTCAGCACAGACCTAGACCGGTACAATGAGATGGTCCAGGTTATTTTCAACTGCAAACTCCCTGATGACACGGACATCTCATTCCCATATCCTGTCATCATCGAGGAGTTTACAGAGGTAGCCCGGGACAGACTCACCCTGTCATCTTTATCCTCCATCATGGAGCCCATCATGAATGCCAGAGGCCAACAATGCTTCGATGCAGTAACCCTTGAAAGCATTCGTGTGCAAGTTCTCGAGGCTATTGGTCTTCAACACGGCCAGCAAGAAATTCGTCGACAGATTGTTGAAACTAAGAAGCCTCCGCGAATGTCTACGGCCATGAACCACAGTCCCAATGCCCGCACCCTATCAAGACATGCGAGTCCTTTCACACAACGAAATGGCTTTACACAAGGTAGGAGAGCCGTGTCGGCACAACCACCCATGGCTCGTCCCCGACAAAGCAAATACAGCAATACTCTCAACGTCAATAATCGAGTAATTAAGGCGGGATCTGCGTCACCCTATACTCCCAGTCTACAGGTCGAGCAAGCCATGGTGGCTCATCTCCGCAGCCCTATCACTATGACGGCTCCGTCCATGCCGCCTTCTCCCTACTCTATATCGATACCCCAGCCCATCGATAACCCTGAATTCAACGATGATCTACTATTCCCGCCAGCGTCTCAGCCTACCCGTCGGGGCTACCCTTCCCTCCAGATTCCAACACAACCTCATGTGTCTGGCATTCAAACTTGTCCTACACTACCGACTACACCACAGAGTCCGTTCCTAGCAATGTCTCCGCAACGCCAGATGAATTTCGCAGAAGGTTGTGGGCACCCGGCTAGTTCGCCTATACCGCCTAGGAATTTAACAGTTGAGTCGCCAGTCGTGGTGGTGACGTCAGCGTATCCTTACTCACCTAACGGGATGAACCCGAATGATGGGCACATGGGTGGCTTTTGAGATACAGGGTGTACAAATAAGGTTGGTATGTATGTATGTATGTATATGCAATGATGACAAGCACACACCGTCGGATTTCCTATAGTCTTTTGTTTGTTTGCGCCAGTTTCTTGTATTTTTTCTTGTTGCTTTTTTGAATTTCCTACTTGAATACCTTACATAGACACGGGCCCATGATTAAAATGTCGTTTTTTTTTCTTTTTATCAAAACAAATGAATCCATCCGCACATCCGTACAGTCATATGCAAGCTTATTGCAAATTGTGTTAATATTTCTTGTGGCTGTGCTGTCAAAACATAAAAGGCAAAAGCAGCACAGCCCTCACACATATGTACTTCCGCATCCTGCAGCTTGTTTGTCGATCCCTGACTTACACACATCGCGACTACCAACAGGCAAAAATTGATGCAAAAAGACATACAACACCGGGTATTCGCACGTGGTCACCCACCGTACTACTAATCCAGCGCTCTGCGGCTTGACTATGGGGGAGCAGACGGGACCCCGTATTTTCCGCAGGCTATGGTCGTATGTGATAGAGAATACTGCAAGCAGAACTTATGACTGTTGATCCGCAAAATTGGTTGGCCGACGGGCTGGTAAACCTTGAAAAATCCAACAATGAATAACAAGCTGACTGTTCTGCTTACGGGCTATGTTGGACTTTTGACCTCAACAAGAACGACTGGGGCTATATCGTAGCATAGGGAGTCAACACATTTTGCTCATCTTCAATAACCTGGGGAGATTTTTGAAAGATGACATCACCAAAAACTAATACTCGTCGAGGGGGCTCTATCAACATGTGATTCCACCTAGCAAAGACGCCAAAAGCACACCGAACAAATCGCTTAAATGAGTGGGAACCCTAGTTACGCTTAGTTCTAACCCCTCCGCTTATCCTCACGTGCGATACGCTTCCGAATGTGGAAATTTTCCAGACGTCATAGAACATCATTGACACCAAAGCAAACTTTACATGCAAGCGCCATAGCAACCTCCGCCCATCGCCACATCGGGGTAATTTGTAAGACAAAGCTTAACCGCCGGGGCATATCCTGGCCTACATCTTTCCTTTTCAAATGCTCAGCAGTCGTATCTTATCTTCTGTTTCCCGACACATCGCAACATCAACTCTCCAACGCACTCGCATCCCAGCAAGACTTTCCCCGGCACTTTCTTCATCCCGATTATTCAACACAAAACCACGATCCCGATCCCGATCCCGTAGTACGCCCGAACAACCAGTGACCGATCTGAAACCTATCTTTCCCAGATCCGTTGCGGTCGACGCCAAAAGCTTCGGTCTTGAAGAGGGACAGATTTTCGCCGTTCAGCCGAATTTCTGGTCAAAGATTTTCTCCCCGAATACCGTTTTTCTCATCTCTCACAAACAAAATCACCTTGAGCGGAAAACAAGCGTCCTAGTCGATAAGCCGAAAAATCGCAGTCTCGGAGCGCTTCATTATCGCAAAACTATCGAAGCCAAAGCGGAAAAACGGGCTTTCGCCCCACGGGATAATTACATGACGTCACACGTGGATATCGTCAGCACGCAGACGGCTGATACGCCGGGTGCCTGTCTGTTCGTGCATTTTGATAAGCGCCGGTACTTGTTTGGTCGGTTGTCAGAGGGGACGCAGCGGGTCATCAACCAGCGGAAATACCATGGTGCGACGTTGGAACAGTTCTTTGTCACGGGAAAGCCTTCTTGGTCGACGATCGGTGGTATGATGGGTATGGTGATGACTTTGGCGGATACCATCAACAGTACCCGTGATGCTATGCAGATCCAAAATGAAGTCCGCAAATCCAAGGGTCGCAAGGAACTGGATATCAATTTGACTGAGCACCTCCACGTGCATGGTGCTGATAACCTTTCCTACCTGATGGCTACCGCCCGTAGCTTCATTTTCCGTACTGGCATTCCATTTAAAACCATCGAAACGATCGATGACCCACGTCTCGAGCAGGAAGATCTCGCCACCCCCGATATCAAAGACGATTGCCTTAACATCTGGAAGCTCCCCATCTACCCCAAATCTAACAAGCGGCGACACGATGGTACCCCAGCTTCCCCCGCCTCTAACAAGAGTGAGGAAACCTCGGAGTCTCGCGAGCAGCGTATTCGTGACAAGGAAACTTTAAGTGCGGTCGTTGAGAACATGTTCAACTCGGACTGGCGTATGGATAAGCTTGTTCCTACAATGCTTCACGATGTGGTTCTTCCTGCCAAGATGTTCCAAAAGGGAGACGATGGTGTTATTAGACTATACTCTGGTCCTAAGCCTAGTCCAACGGGCGACAATATTGGTATTCCCAACGTGGAGGTTCTTGTTCGTGAACCGTGGCCCTCGACTCGTACTTCTTCCCTGCCTGCGCCGTCTAACTCCGGCCAGGCCATGTGCTACATTGCCAAGAACCATGACCGCCGCGGCAAGTTTCTCATTGAGAAGGCCAAAGCCCTGAACATTCCCAACACCATGTTCAGGATA
Source organism: Huntiella savannae (assembly GCA_001483325.1). Lineage (NCBI taxonomy): Eukaryota > Fungi > Ascomycota > Sordariomycetes > Microascales > Ceratocystidaceae > Huntiella > Huntiella savannae. The sequence continues at coordinate 571,206 of LCZG01000002.1, read as the reverse complement.
CTTACCGCTGGCAAGTCCATCGAGCTCGAGGGCAAGACTATTACCCCCGACATGGTAATGGAAGAATCTCTCCCCGGCCAAGGCTTCATGGTTGTGGATATCCCCGATGCCAGCTACCTTGAGTCGTTCCTCACTCGTCCTGAGCTTCGCAATGCTGAGATTATGAAGGGTGTTAGTCTTGTCTACTGGCTTCTTCCTCCTGGTCTGTCAACGAACCCCAACATCCAGCGCTTCATGCGCGAGAACAGACATCTTAAACATATCGTCTGTGCTGAGGATGTTTCGCCCAACATGATGGCTTTTGAGTCCCACGGATGCATCGTCTCGGCTCTTCACAGTCTTGATCCCGCTCGCTACAACCTCCTCAAATTCGACAACACCGTGTCCGCTGAGGTTCCTACCATTGTTGATGCGGCAAGCCCCGAGAAAGCTACCCCGTTGTACACCGTCGGACGTGTCGGTTGGAGAGCTATCACCATGCCCCGTTTACAAGAGAAGCCTGAGAACATTGTTCCCTTCCCTGATCTTCTCTCTCGCACCGCCCAAATCAGCCCTGAAATCTTCAAGGCCGCTGCAGATGCAAAGAAGCTCACCGAGTCGCCAGAGTTCCAGGCCAAGGTTGACGCCGATGAGGCTGATATTCCCAACCGCGATGCCGAAATCATCACCCTCGGTACGGGTTCCAGTGTGCCCTCCAAGTACCGTAATGTCTCAGCCAATCTTATCCGTGTTCCAGGTGTTGGTAACTACCTGTTGGATTGTGGTGAGAGTACTCTTGGTCAGATGCGTCGGTTGTTTGGTAACAAGGAGACTGATGATATCCTGGCTAACATGAAGCTCATTTTCATTTCTCACCTGCACGCTGATCACCACCTTGGTCTTGCTACTGTTCTCGAGAACTGGGTTTCTGTAACTGCTACTCTTCCCAACCCACCAACCCTGACTCTGGGTTGCACCGAGTTCATGCGCCAGTTCCTCATGGAATACGCCACCGCTTGTGGTCTGGATCTCTCACGTATCGTCTACTCCGGTCTCTTCGCAAACAGTCGTGACTACCACGACCACTTCGAGCCAGGCCACCCGTCCGGTCTAGCATCTGCACAGTACGTCTCAGTTAATCACTGCAAGGACGCCCATGCCGGTGTCTTCACCTGGCCATCCGGCTTAAAGATCAGTTTCTCCGGAGACTGCCGACCCAGCGACAACTTTGCCGCCATTGGTCGTGGTTCGACGGTTCTCATCCACGAATGCACATTTGAAGATGACAAGCGCAGCGACGCCATCGCCAAGAAACACAGCACCATGGGTGAAGCGTTAAGTGTCGCTAGTAAAATGCGCGCTAGACGTCTCATCCTCACCCATTTCTCCCAAAGATACGCCAAGTTACCAGCCACCAAAGCAGAGAGTGTCGAGACTGAACAGAGCCTGGAGGGGTTATCTGCGGACGAAAGGGAGCGGAGAGTGCTGGATTCTAAGAGAATCGTGCTAATGGGAAGTGACCACATGAGAATAAAGATTGGCGAGTTCCAACACGCCGCTGAGTTTGCGCCGGCCATCATGAAGTATCTTCAGGCTGTTGAGAGTGAAGGTGACGAAGTCAAGGAGAAGGAGAAGGAGTTGAAGACAAAGGAGTTACAAGAGAAAAAGGAGAAGACTGTCAAGAAGAAGTGGGTTAAAGGAAAGGGCGAGAAGAAGGAGGAAAAGGTTGAGGAGGTGCAAAAGACATCGGAGGCTCAAGAAGCAGCTATCGGGAACTAGGCTATAATCAAGGAAAAGAAGGATGACGAGATGATGAAGTAGAAGAGTAAAAGCCCCATATAGATCGCAAGAGGCACCTTGTAAATTGATACTACTAAACCAAAAATCCAAGCATATCATGCAGTCAAGACCAAAAAGACATCGCCAAGTCATTTCTCATAAGAAAGCAAAGCACCGTGATATTCAACTCCCACAGCGCTCCAAAAGGCAAACCACCAAACGCCCAAAAAGAACTTTTATGTAAACAGCCGTTGCTAGCTCATACAGACCCTTTTCTAAAAAGGAGCAACATTCCACATGATCCCGCTACTTGCTCGGCACGTCACATGTACCAAAGTCATGCGTGATATATAACAAATTGTACAAAGTACCAAAGAAGGCTCAACCCTTCATTAAATAAACAAGTGCCGAGAGTGAAGAAGTAAAGAGGATACTGACGGAAAGAGTCGAGTAGGAACGGAAAACAAGAGAACAAAGAGAAGAGTATAACCAAAAAACGCCACCCGCTTACTAAAAGCCACACAAAACATGATAAGGATGACGACTCATATCGACAGCCACCAACTACTCGGTACCCATCCTAACTGCAACCTCGATCAATACGATTCGTCCCTTTCATACAATGCCATGAACATCATGCCGTGCTATCCAAAAACCCCGAAATACGCAAAACAACCCCATTAACGCCAATACAATCCCATGACATGCGTCTGTTATAGTGAACACCAAACATCCCAGAATCTGTCTCTCAACATTTTTTTTCGTGAATTCCAGCTAATTTCTTATCGTGGCCACAGAACGTCCGTCCAGATACTGTAACTGGGGGGTGGTCTGTGTTGGCCGCAATCTCTCAGCTCTGATTTTGAGAGCTTCGGTACCATCATCAGGACCAGGCTGCTCACGGAACCACGGGTGCTTCAAGGCGTCCTGGGCCGTGATGCGGTTGTTGGGGTTGTAAACAAAGATCTTCTTCAACAAGTCAAGGAACAACGCCAAGAAAGGAGAAGTTGTGGGGATGATGTCCTGAAGAGCAAGTTAATATGGTGTTTAGTGTAAAAAACAGAGTGAGGTAACTTACATCAAGCTTCTTCATGGCCTTTACAAAGCGGCGAGACGATCTGTTGGTCTCGCTGTTGGGAAAGTCAAGTCTAAGGCGCTTGAAAAATCTATAGTCATAATTAGTAATGAGTTGGTTTATACCTGCAAGGCTTCAGTGACTTACCGTGATGGTTGACCACCAGGGACGTTGTTCCTCATAGAATTCCGATTCACCATCTGCACTAGATTTGTGTCGATTCGAGAGTCCACAACAGCTTCCATCATGGCGAGATGCTCCAGGTTATCGTGGGTCTGGAACAGTGCGTCTCCGGTGAAGAATTCAACGAGAATACATCCAATACTCCAAATATCACAGGGATAGGACCAACCAAGACCAAGGATAATCTCTGGTGCGCGGTAGTGTCTAGTACTGACAACAGAAGAGTGGTATTCATCTTGGAACGTCGCCGAACCAAAATCAATAAGTCGGATTTCTGTGTCCAAAAGAACGCGTCTCTGATGAGCTTGTCTGGAGACATTGTTGGACGCAGACGGGATTTTGCGGTTGTATGTGAACGTCTGATAGGTTGGATCACAAAGCAAAATGTTCTCCGGTTTGAGATCAGTGTGAATAAGGTTCAAGTCATGCAAAACTATTTGAAAAGTTAATATCAATGGAGCCCACAACGAAAGAAAATGGGATACTTACAAGCAACACTCGTCAGTAATTGACGAGCGAAACTTTGGATCTGACTGTTGGGGAAAGGCACAAAGTTGTTTCCTTTAAGGAAATCGAAAACACTCTGACCCAGCAAATCCATCACAATGCAAATGTGGTTTCGGAAATCAAAGCAGTCGCGCAGGTGAATGCACCGATTGCGATTCTCCTCATCATTTGCCTTGAGGGTAGCCAGTACCCGAAGTTCTATCTTACTAGCATCGCGGTACTTTTGAACTGATCTGATAATCTTGATGGCAACCATCTTGTTGCGTCTGTTGTCCCGGGCCTGGACAACTTTTCCGAAAGTTCCCTGGCCGAGCAATTTGACAATTTTATACCTCTCTGTCAAGTCTCCGTCTGGGACAACAATGTAATGACCATCATCATCATCTACCTTGTGTCCACGATGATATTGCTACAAGAGTTTGTTAGTAAATAGAAGTCAATACATTTGATTCATATACTTACATCATTGACTACTCTGATATTGACGTCAGGAGCCTTCTTGGGTGGGAAAGGCGGAGGAACGTAAGTCATCATTGCACTGTCGTGCAAGTATTCTGCTGTCTCCCTAATACGCGCCTCGCTCAACTGGCCACGAGTGCGCCTCCGCTTGTACGAAGACGGCGTTGTATCCGCTTCCGGTGCAGGTGGAGGATGCACATATCCCATACTTCCACCGTTAATACGAGGAGTAGCCGTATGTGATGCAGAATGCTTAGTGTTATGGGATAATGCGTCATATTCTTCTTCGTCATGTGGCCGTCTACGTTTGGCTGATGTGGGTTGATTTGGCGTCGAAACCGGAGGCATGTAAACGACGGCAGACGGTGTGTTAGACGCTACAGCCGATGGCTCCGGGGAATCATCGATCACAATAATTTCCTTTGGTAGACCATTCTTATAGAAGTTGTCCCAATCGGGCTGGTCACGGGAACGTCTTCTCTTACGAGCAGATGATGACTGACCATTCAAAGGCCCTTGCGGGGATTGGTGTGTAGTAGTGACCATGTTGGATGATCGACGAGCAGCAATTGGTGTAAAAGAACCGTGTTCTACCGGTGAAGCACCAGTTGGAGTTGCGACCAGCGGAGGAAGAACGCCCGGATAACGATGATGGGAAGAAGCGTGGCCGTGTGCTGATATTGGCGGAACAGCCGGTAAAGCAGATAACGGTGGCAATGTTACAACAGCTGCGGACGAAGCAACTGGTGTGGACACGGCTGACGTCTGCGCTGGGTAGTGAGCTCCGGAAGTAGAACTGTGCGCAATGTTGGTTAATGGCGACGGGCGATGCGGGCGCTGTAACTGGGCCGATTGGTGATGATAGAGCAAATAATTGCCCTGCGGTTGCAATGGCGGTTGTTGTTGATGCGCTGCTGGAGACAGCAATGGTAGCCTGACAGCTCCAAAGTTGTGGGCGTGCTGAGCTTGGTGCGACGAATACTGCGACTGGTGCTGCGACTGCGACAGTGGTGGCAATCGAGGCGACGGTTGTCCAGCGTGTTGTGGGACGTGGGTGCCCGGGTAGTGAACCGGCGACTGTAAGGATGAACTATGAGAGTAACGAGCCTGGGTCTGGGCCTGGGTCGGGCCGGGTTGTTGATGGTGATGACCGGGCTGTGATTGATCGTAGTCGTACGAGTCGTGGGGATAGACAGAACGTTTTCCCTCTGGATTCTGGTGTTGATCGGCGTGAGGCTGAACAGGATAGCCGCTCGCGTAGGGTGAAAATGGCGGTGGCAGGCGCGAAGATAGCGGGTGAGGAAGTGAAGACGAAGGCGAGGCTGTCGTGGCGACCGCAGAAATCGCGCTGCCAGCGGTCGGGTGTTGATGAGTTTGGCCGTGGTTATGGGTATTTGGCTTCAGGCTGGGCAGGGTTGTCGCAGGCGGTAAATTTGACGATGTTGACGGATAGCCGGCAGCAGAGACGGCAGTACTGTTGGAGGTTGAGCGCGTACTATCGTGGGTACCGGTAACAGCGTGCGATTGAGAGTGAGAGAACGAGGTGGACGCAGAGCTGGCGGGGGTTACAAGAGAATTAGAGGCAGAGACTGGTTGTGTTGGTGCATTAGCGGCGCCAGTGGTTGGGGCACCTATGATGTGAGCGTTTTCAGAGGTGTTATTAGCGGAGCGCTCAACTGAGCCAGCGGCAGAATAGCCACTTTTCGCGCTAGTTCTAGCGCTCGCACCCTCTGTAATTACAGCTGCAGACGCCTGTTGTGCTGGTGAGGAGCGTGGGGCACCCTGCGAGAGAACACCACCAAGAGAATGGGCTACAGCGCCTGAAACGCCAGAGCCTGCAGGTGCCGGTGCACTGATTTCAGTGGCGGAGAGCCCTAAATCTGTAGCGTTGGCGACACCAGAAGAAGAAGAAGACGCGGCAAGCCGAGTGTAATGATGCGGCTGGTAAGTTGATGGACCACGACGGGCAGCAGCAACTTGCTGGTAGTTTGGCGATGAATATTTGGCGTTTGGATCAGAGTTTTGTGACATTTGTTGATCGTCGGAAAGAGTCGGGGTCAAGTCCTGTGTGCGCGGAGATAGCGGTGTTGTCGGTTGGCCGTAAGAATGCGAATAGGCGGTTGCTGGTGCTGGTGCTGGTGGGTAGTGATGCGGATGATAGTGAGGCAAGGTGGTAGCCGTGGCCGAAGCCGCTGTAGGTGTGGACATTTCTCGAGCTGGGAAGGACCGCTGTTTTGCGCGGTTGGGCGGAAGAGACGGACTCTGTCGTCGAACGAGCTGATCTGGCCGTCTGATATCGTCTCGTAAGGTAAAATCGACACTTCAAAGAGATTGAGCAGGAGAATAATGGCGGACGGGCAAATTTTCAGCACGTCGATTTTTTGTTCCAAGTCGGTGTATTGGCTTCTCCTGGGGGGGCGAGAAGGATATGCCAGCTAATGGCAGTGCTTTTGGCTTAAGGGTGGTGGCTCGTCGTGTGCTTTTGCTAAGGGGGGCCTGTAACGCCAACTTGTTCGGCTCGTCGTCAAACCGTGTTCGTGTGCTGGTGTATTGTGTGTGGTCAAAGGTTGTGTTGGGTCGTTCAGGTGAGAATGGCTGGGGCACTGAGAAAAGAAGAAGAATTACCAGCCTTTAGCTGTTATTGAAGACGGCATGAAGCGACACTTGTTGGTCTTGAATATAGCCCTTTTCTTACTCTTGTCAAGCCTTGCGCAAAGTTTGGCACGCCAACAGGCTGGTCTAGGACATCAAGGCCGCTAGTAGGAGACTATTGCGAAACAGACTGACGGCAGAGGCAACGACACTTCTGGATCGGGATCAATATGTTCCGTGGTGTGGGTGTGAATAGTGATCAGTGAGTGTTCAAACAGGTTACTTGTCGTCACAACAGCAGTGGAGAAAGAAGCTGCAAAGAGATTTTTTACAGTTCATGGCAACAAAAAACTAGCATCGAGCTTTCCTCCTTTCCGCGGATTTCCATGCACGCTTAGCTTATGAGCAGCTAGTAGCAACTAGCGACAGCGATGATGTTTGGCTTTGCGATCACGTCTATATCAAGTCTAAACAGCCGAAAAAGACGAGGGGGTCACCTATGGCCCAGTCTCGCTTGTGTTTCCTGAGTATGGTTAGGGAGAAGACGGAAGTATCGTGACGAAGCAGAACCATCCTTCTATCGTCGGGTCATGCAGTCAGGCATTTTGGGAATTTCTTGTTTTACTTTTTTTTTCTTGGGCTGGACAAGGTGTTTCTGATCTCTAGCTTGTTGTACATTGTGTATATCTTGTGTATGTATGCGGGCAAACGTATTCTGTGACGCTAACTTGCTTGACCAGATTATGTCAAGTGAGTGTTGTTACTGTCCTCTCTTAAAGTACTACTTGATCATGTACATACATACGTACATACATACATATGCTATGACGCACTCTCAATATCATAAGATCGACGCTCGTTTGATATCCTATCATGGTTATTTCCTCCAACGGCAGGTAAAAAAAAAACACCTTCTACAGTCACAGCAAGTTGGTCCATGTTCCTCAATGGCGACCTATCATTGTTACCACCCACCGAACTCTGGCAACACCAAGATTTCCGGATGACAAGGCAGACAAGTGCATTCCGCAGAAACCTAACATCAACTTTTTCAATAAAAGTGCCTAACCCGTCCTTTCTTTGTGACCTTATGACGTTTGGGTTTCTTGGAATGTCAGCTTTACTGCTTCTTAGTGGCAAAGCATCATTCAATCCTCATAGACATCATTCCCATTTGTGCGCATTCATACAAACAAGATCCTTGAAGGAAGATGCCGCGTCGGGCTTATCTCACCAGGTTCCAGTTTGAATTCTTTGTTTTGTAATCTAATATGTACTATCTCTGCGTAAACTTCATAATCCTCGTCAGTCCCTTTCATCTGCTCGCCTCAATGGCCAAGTCAATTTTCCTGAGACTTTACTTGACCCTCGTTCATCTCTGCAACACTACAAAGAGACATCGCCAACACCCCAAAATCGGCTCCTCAACTCCAATAATCAACTAACAAGCAAAGCACTTACCAGGCTGCAGCTGCATCATGAGGAATCGATTCCCTGCCCTTTGATGGGGTCACTACACCAATATCAGTGAGAATCCAACCACAATTTTGCTGCAACTTGCCAAGCCAAGCGAGTACAACACCGAACAAACGTAGCTCGGTACAGTACATTGTGTCAACTTATATATGTTTACTATGTACAGATGTACATCAAGTCTGAATCGTCCTTATTGCCTCATCATGCTTTCCCCGCTTCAGACGTCGTGCATTCCCCTCCTTTGCTCTCCTAAAATTCGCCCTATCCACTCATAATCGCCCAAGTTGGAAATCATTCGTTCATTTGTTCCCCAAACGGCACAGGCCTGAAAACGCCCGTCTTGAATGCACAAAACCCGCATATGATTTCCATTTAAGACGGGCACACGGGAACACTTCAACTGCGACTACCCGATACATTCATGTGATGAAATATATGTATATCTCTATCTTCTTTTAATTTTCTTTCCCATCTCCAAATCTCCATAATTGTCCTGTAATTTGGTATTTCTTCATGCTATTGATACCTTTGCTACGATTCACATCACGTCTCGTCTCGTCTCATGTGAATAATCCCGGAAAACTGCAGTCTTTTCAGCGCTTGCCTGTAAGGGCCGTGCTTGATCTCTGTGCTTATTGAGATGGATTTTTCTATACATAACGCTGGGCTTTGGCGACTATGACGATTGCCGGCTTCCTTCTCTGGGATAATTGCCATTATAAGGGTTATGGCCTTATAGGGTATATAAATGTGTCCGTGTATTGGCATTAACAACATCATCGAGACATACGGGATAAGCTGCATCGCAATAACCACCTACTTCTTAGACTGTTATATTCCAAGACCATCTATAGCATATATGTGTGCAAGTACTATACATCAACTTGTGCGTCCGTATTATCAAAGTGATACGAACCTATTTTAAATACTGTCTTGCTGGCATTGTGGCTTGTTGTTCAAGCTTCGAATCTGGAAATTTCTATTTCCCCAGACACCACTAACATGGCGAGACGGATTTCTAAACCGACTTGAACAAAAATGGCTGGCCTCAGAAGTCTACCCCTTCCTCAATCCCATATGTATGTACATATGTACATCCTTATAATCAAACGCGCCGTCCGTCAAATGTTAAGCAAAGCAAAGCAAACCCAATAACAAGTCTCATCGACAGTCTTTCTTGTATACCTTGATCACTGTTCATTTCTCATTCTCTCGCTCTTTCTCTTCCTGGAAATCTCAGACTCGCAGTCAAGGCGGGCGCCATGGCAACCAACGCACATGAAGGCTAGCCGACAACCCTTGTCATTCAAAATGTTTATTCTCAAGAGAAGCGCTGGCTGAGACTAATGACGAAAAAAACGAGCGGTTAATAATGCCGTTTTTTTTGGTGGTCTATACTTTGACTTGAGGATTAACATTGAGATTCTTAAGCAATGACAATTATTCAATAGTATTTCTTTTCTGTTTCTATGAACACATGCTGTTAATTCGACTCATGTAACCGAGGCTTCAACATATACATATGTACACTGTAGCTATAGTGGATTGGAAAGAGAGACTGCGATATTATACGACTAGTTCCGTCAGCCTTCCCCAACTGTTCACACGAAAGCACGCCTTCTCATAAAGTACACACACCTAGTTACTCGTGGATTGGGCCCGTTGGATTTTCATTATATGTATTTTCCTTGGGCAATTAAAGCTTCCTATACACCGCCTGTTTTCAACCTGTAGGCTGTAATTTGGGCTTTGATGTACAAGTCGCTTCGAAAATATTCATTACTCCTCTAAGCCCAATGATGCCGACAATGCAACGTCAGCAAGTGCACATTGATACATATGGCATCTCATTACTTCCTTTGATGTAACATTTGATTCATAACCCTTAATTTTGTGTACTATAACACCAGCTCCAACTTCCCTTCGATATCTTTTAGATACCACGGTTGAAAACGACCTGGCCATTCTCACCGCCACGGCCGTGGAACTCGGCCTCAAGGCTATCAGCAGACAACTTTTGGCTCTGAGGGAAAACGGCAAGAGCCAGAGGCAGCACAGCCAAAGAGGTACCCAGAATCAAACCCAGGTTAATGGGAGTGTTCATCCGGGGTCTCTGCTTCAACCACTCAGTCTGCTGAAGCTTCATCAAAATAAGAGGGGGCAACACCATGATAGGCGAAGCATTGAAAACTCTGCTAGCCGCAGTCTCAGCAACAGCGATAGTGGCGGCCTTCTTCGACCGACCCAGGGAAGGAACGTCGTTCTCACTCTTACCCTCAGCAGCAAGTTTGGCCTTGTCAGCGGGGGTCAGAACGGGGTAGACGTCAATACCGTTGCGGATCTCCTCAGAGCGCATAAGGAAGACGTTGAGAGCACCGGCAGTAGCAACGGCGGCGAAGGGCACGAGGCGGGAAAGAAGGGCACGGGTGGAGGGAGCGACCTTGAGGCGGGGCACGAGCTTGTTCAGACCGACGGCGACGGAGCAAGAAGCACCGACGGCGAGAGTGTAGCCCTGAGCAACTTGGGCCCAGGAGAGGGGGCTGGACTTGTTGGCGTTGGCGTTGTTGATGGCTACGTTGAGAGACTGGTTACCCCATTGCCAACCGATAGTGCCAAGAGTCTATAGTGTTCATGTTAGATGAGTCGTGTTGTATGTGGTGGATTGAAAGATGGAACTCACACCGAGATTTGGCTGAAGCATACCAGTAGTCACGACCAAGTTGGAGACAGCGAAGCAAGACATGCGGAAGGGGAGGAAGATCTTCTCACCAGTGTCTAGCCGCTCGTTAGTATCGATACGAGTTATGTGAGTGTAACTCCCAGTTTGGAACTTTCGGAGTGCGCGGTAGTAGCGTGCATGTGGCGTGTCACCAACATGGACTCACCGCGTGTTCACACCATAAAGATCACCGAATTCTAGACAATAACATACCAGGGTGAAGTGTAGAATCAACAATCTTTTTAGCCTTCCACAACTCGGGGGTCATCTCAGCCACCCGTCCTTGCTTGTACTCAGCCAGGTCGGACTTAGCCTTCTCCAAACCGGCATTGGAAACCAGAAGAGTGCTATAATCAAACGTTAGTAAGTGAATATAACCTTCGCCAGACAGACTTGAACTTACAGAGGATCAGTGATGCCGGCAGCGTGACGGACACGGCCCCAGTAGGTGTTCAAGTCATACCGGGACTCGGGAAGCGCCCGGTTACCAGGAATAGAAGCAGACATGATACACGAAGAACAAAAAATGAATTCGTATAAACCGAGTTCTTTGTGTAGCTGTCAAACTGACGTTGAAAATGAATTCCGGGGTAATTGTGGGCTGGAGTGGTAGACGACTGAACAATAGTCACCTTCTCGTTGGCTGGACCTTCCTGGTTGCGATATCAAAGGATCTAGAAAAAATTATGACGGGGGAACTAACTGCCGCTAGTAGGATGAGCTCAATGGGATGTTGTTTCCCCATGAATTTGTTGTTACTGATTGGCAAGTTGAAATTACGTGGCATATTACTTTGTCATGGGGATTCGTTCTTGTTTAAAACTACAAAAACTACAAAAACTACATGCAACACAGATCTTCATTATCGTCATCATTGTTCTTGATTACCAGTCATCATGATAGGATTGTCTTTTAGAGAAGAAACCCTAATCCACCTTGTTTTCTTCAACCGGCAGTATGCGGGACCATCCGTGCAACACAATGAAGATTACCCGATCATTAGCCGCAATATATACACTTTTGCAACAGTTTGTGTAAACTGAGATTGGGCTCCCGAATCTGTTTTTTTTTCAATAGTTCATGGTATAGGTACGCATCCTACTGCCAAGTTACAACATACATATGTATATACGTACAACACAAGCTCTAGAACAACTAGAAAACAATGTATGGACATATACATGTATGTACATAATTATAATATTGCTGCTGGCTTTTGGTCTGTGAGCCCGTAATATTAGTAAAAGGAACGACGGTCATAATCAAGTTGATTCATACAAAATCTGGAAACAACTTAATAGTACATTGTGACAGACGATGTACACCGAAGACACACACATACTCATAGGAATTTGGATAAACACCTGTGCAAATTAAGCGGTATATCAAGCTCACATCATATACGTTGGTACGTAGTAGACACTGGAATAAAAGAAGTAATACTGTGTAACTTCTCTTGCGGATTGATAGCCTATCCAGCAGAGTGTTCATGAAGAATCAACATTTGACGTACTTGAAGTACTTGGATAGTACATTTCATTAGGATAAGTGCTATATTATCTTGAACGTTGGATTTAGTTGCAGTTCCAACTGGCAATTTCTAGGGTCATATGACCATTGATATGAAGACCTAAGCAAGAAAACTTCCGTTGTGTATATCATACACACTATTCTTACTTCGTGTGCTAGTTCATCACCTGAATTGTCAAGAGTTCAACTATTCACAAGTTAAAGACGACCTAAGTATCTCCTCGTTTCACTACGGCGAGCTATTCTGAGAGTCCTGCAATCAATTAACTACAAACGAACCACTAAAAGGCAGCCACTTTCTTATCAAGTTCATAGGTGGTAAAGCTAAGTTGACTGGGACTTAATGACTCAACCCTGCTCGCTCTGTGGTTCGGCCATCCATAGATTAATGGGTGGTTTGTTGTCGGAAGGTCAGCAGTCCATAAACTTCGACGTTGTCTTTCCATAAGTATACGTAGTCATTTTGCACCGAAGACTTCTTATATGGGCATTTAGTAGAGTACATTGAAATGAAAATCACTAATTATTCAGAACACCACTGGATTCCTCCTGTATCACAATGACATATGAACATAAATTATTGTGACAGACCCAAGCAATGCATGTGACTGGCGGGACAGCACGCCGGTTGACAAAATGGAGGCTACACCAAACGGCAGATTGTGTATATGACGTCATGTGTGACTGATGATCATAGTTCACACAGAATACAAGAGCATCTTAGAGCAGTAACCTCATAATCTATAAATATATTGATTACCCTTTCACTCACATACGTCTGATCGCATTTGGAAGACATAGTTCATTATCTCCTCATAGAAACATCAGATAACAAGTGACATTCGCGGTAGTGGCTAGATATATCGCACTATATAACCTAGAGTAAAGGTGAACATAAGGTGCACCGGTTGCCTTTCGGTTAAACTTGTGTCTCGTGAAACACCGGATTGTATGTGGTACACTGATGAACCCCGCCTGTAACAATCGGAGTAAACTGACGATAACAAGTGGACATACTACGAACATATACCCATCAACTCTGTCCATGAACATGCTACCTTAAAACATATTACTTTACACAAGAATGTCTATCATTCAGCATGATCTGTTGTGTGAGACCTCGTTTATACATAGGGTTATAGATGGCGTAAATAGGGTTATATAAGAGTGTTCCTCATACTTCAAATAAGGAGTAGGCACATGGTGACACACGTATATACAGATCAACACCGGCAGCACAAATCATCACCTTTAAAACGTTAAAAAGGAGACTGACCACAAATATAGATTTATTCCACCCAGAAGCAATCGAGCTCCAAGATACAATGCTTTCCATCTTACGCAAGGCTCGTCTTAAGGACAAGGAGATGCGTGTTCTCATGCTTGGCCTCGATAACTCGGGCAAAACTACAATTGTCAAGAGAATTATGAACGAAGATGTCAACACTGTCAGCCCAACATTAGGATTCATCATCAAAACGATTGACTATGGAGGGTATGTTTGAGACAATCACCAAACTTCATGAGCTGATCCATGCTGACATGTAATACATCAGGTACCGTTTGAACATTTGTAAGCTACATACGTGCAATTCAGCAGGTTGAGTCTCTCTAACATGTAACGTAGGGGATGTCGGTGGTCAGAAGACACTACGTTCATATTGGAGAAACTACTTTGAGCAAACTGATGCTCTCATTTGGGTGGTTGATTCAACGGACCGTCTCAGAATACGAGACTGCAAAGAAGAGCTCCACCAGCTTTTACAAGAAGAGGTTAGTTTTCATTGCAATGCTTCTGAGAAAGACGCATTCCAGTGTGCTGTTTACACCTTCACGACGGAAGGAATTTCTATGTCAACAGTACTCCATTCCAGACAGTTTTCTGACTTTACGGTACTTATGATGCCATTCTTAGAGATTGAGCGGTGCTAGTCTTTTGGTTTTTGCGAACAAAACTGATGTTGAGGGTTGCATGACAGAAGATGAGATCTTCGAGGTATGTGTATCTATAGTAATGTCTTTCTCTTTGCTTCCGGTGGGCTAACACATGAAAAGGGCCTCAAATTGGATGAAATCAAGTCACATCAGTGGCATATTTTACGTTGCAGTGCAATGACTGGCGTAAATCTCAATGAGGGATTGTCTTGGGTGGTCGAAGATGCTAAACAGCGGTTGTTCTTGTATTAGACTAGGGTTAACGGCACCGACCCGCACGGAGCTGTCATGAATCAGAATGTTACACTTAATCGATCTCATCACGTCTAGGATGCCAACTTTAGGATGAAATATGGAAAATCGTTGAACATTTGAGTGTATATATATTAACCTATAGAGTCAATCATGGGAGTATTCTAACGCATTATTGAACTGTTCACGCCATAATCCCAATTTCCGGTAACCTTGGACGCAAGATTCTGGGGTAAGATGCATTGTGAAGCCGTGCAAGCTGTCGTCAGTCAGCCCTGGTAAAGACCCCCTATTTGCCCACGGGAATGCCGGGCTTGAACGACTGGGGACCGGACGACCGCCCAACCATTTTAATGCATGGAACCGTCTTGAATTGTCGGTCATAATTAAGGCCAGCCTCCGCAAGAACTTACTGACCTCGATACGAGGGTATGCCACTGGGATGAGAAGTGCAGACCATGAATTGCAGTTGAAGGCCCTAAAGGGCTGAATGAGTTTGGTGATAGTTCTCCCTAAATCACCAAGGCAGTTAGAAATCAAGAGATCACAGTATGCCTGGTATTTGCAGTAGAATGTGTGACAAACAGATGCATGAACATTCAATATCGCAAGTGTGCCTCGTGCGTTCCCTTAGTTGGGTGAATTGGCCATAGAATCACATCAAGATCCCAACGGGTTGGTCGTTAAAAGAGGCACTTGCCGGGACGACCCCACGAACAACAGATGACCCTGCCTTGTCCATTCAACCACCTTCTGTCTCATGCCGTCGTAGTCTTTCACGGGCCCAGGGGAAATTGAGGGCCGCAGACAACACCGCGAGTCGGGAATTTTATCATCTTTCATAACAGTCAAAAGCCAGAATCAAACTTTGCCTCATCTTCATCCCTCTTCTATTTCTGTTCATCTCGGCTTGGATTTTGGAATTGATGTCCGTCCAGTGTTTGGAGGCCTACCACCATCATTTGCATCTTATCGCTCGTTTTCCAAGATTGATTCTCGGCGAACTGTTTACTATTGATAGTCTTAATCCTTAATTCACCAACAAATCCATTCGGCAGAGACCTTGCTCTTTACTGTGGTTTCACATATCTCGAGTCGCATTCCTGTTCCATTCAGACCACCAAGGTCGACCCGTCCGCCCAAAAACCGACAGTCCATTCTTCCGGCCTGCAAATAAATAGTCGTCCCATATTAAGCCAACCCAGGCGGTGTGTGTGGTCTCATTAGAGAACCAATTACGCACTTTCCCGTCGCTACTGCTTGGGTTCATCTTTGGGAGAGTTGGGTTTGTGAATGAACTGTCATGCTTTGGTGATCCTACCATCGACTTGATTCACTCCCATTGCATGCACTTTCAGCACATGCCACACATTTCCTGACTTGTGTTCAGGACATCAATCGAGAGGCTAAGCCCGCCCTTGACCCCTGGCCCGATTTCTTAGCTGCTTATGTGCTGCTAGGACAGCTGCTATTTTAACAAGCTATCTTTTTGCTCCACCTCGCACGAGTTGTTAATTCCTCGTCTTGCCTTCGCCCCGTCCTCTGCGATCGACCACATTAGAACATTGTTTGGCTTTAAGTAGTCAGACATCTCGTTCTTTGACACAAAATAACTATTATCGACGATTTAGACAACTGTGGATTTTATAGACGGACGCCACCACAGCCGACCATTCCCACCCAATACACACCTAGTTGGACGTTAGCACCAAGAACCTGACTGACCCCCGCCTTCATACTCGACATCCATCATTGATAGACTATATACCCAACTTTTACTTAATACCCCTCACTACCGACGCTACACCAATATTCAACATGTCCGACGACGTATCACAATTTCTTCAGCAAGTGGAGGAGCTCAAGGGGAGCCGGATACCAGAAGAAGAAGCCCGTTCTCGGGAATTGGAAGAGCGTATCATGCAAGAGAGGAGCGAGCGAGCAGCCCGCAGAGCCGGTAAGTCTTCATTCCCAAATCAAACACCCATCTAGACCTAGAGACATACTTTTCTCGCCTATTTACGGGCCGTCATACAAGCGATAGAGTGCTCATGTGCGTCAGCAAGTCCAGATATGGACATGTGATCCGCCTTTATCAAGCTGCTATCCGAAAGACGCCAGTAGTGCTGTATTTGTCTTGTGTAGGTCACAAAAGGCCAACACCTTGAATGATACCATCACATGGAAAATCGACAAATTTCGGGTTCCGATGTTGCTATGCCGTTGCTGCCCTATATATATATCCCCAGCTCTTGTTACGACAGGCTATATGCAAGACACGGTGCCTGGGAGACCCGGTTGTCTACCCCATCTTACAAAGACCGGATCTTGTGCGGCCTTACTGCATATGGTTTCCCGGCCACCACAGCGATGTCAATAAAGGAAGGCGCAACATCAAACAAACGACCACCAAGCCAAGTGGCGCACATTCTATACTTCGCTTATAGCAACTACGCAATCTACATTGACTACACACAAAAAAGTTGTTCCGCCCCTCTTTGCTCGCAAAGCTTTTGTAGTGGAACCTGTAGAAAGTTTCTGTTTACATTCTGTGAAATTGTGCTTGTTATGTTGTGGTGTTGTTATCCCTACTTTCAGAATATCTCACCCCATCGCACATTTGTATCTTTGCTATTAAGATCCTATTAGCACCGAAAAAAATTGGCTAACAATAAGCTTTTGATTCTCTCTAGAACGAGCCCGTTCAATTTCACCCCAAAAGTCCTCACCTGCCGGCACTCCGTCGCTTTCTTCACGTTCCAGCTATATCCTGACCGAGAGCACCAGACTCGAGTCACCAACAAAGCGCCAAGCAAGCGAGCCATACGACTTACCTTCTCAGAAAATGGAGTCGTCGGTCCCTCTGTCGTCGCTTTCTAAGGAGAACGACCCGCTCGATTCCATCACCAAAGACAGAGCCACCGACCCCGTCCCTTCACATAGCAGAACGGCCTCTAGAGACGCCACATTGCCCTCATGGCAGCGCCGGGCTCTTTCACATTCACCGGACAAGCGCGATCGCCGCAGCAGACCACTATCTGTTTTGGCGACGGAAAACTCACTGTCTCGCACTGCTACGGCAAGTGAAGTCGCCCCCGATCAGACTCTTACTAAGGATCAGATTGCGCAAGCCCTCGGCTCTAAGGACCCAACTTGGTTTCGCCAAACATCAGATCGTGGTGTCGGCTCCCCAGCATATCGTCGCTCACAGGTTGAAGATGATGACCGTCTCGACATGGGTGGCCTCAAGAAGGGTCTCCCGGGGCTTGCCCAGGAGCAAACATCTCCGCAAAAACGCCTCGGGTCCCGCAGTGGGCCATCACTAGACTTGGCATCGTCTCCTAAGTTAGACCCGCCATCTTCTTTGACATCTCCAGTCTTCGACAGTGTTGCCACTGGTTCGCCAACTGGAAAATCAGCCGCTGGCCGTTCTGCCTCACCTACCAAGGGCTTGGGTGGCTTTGTGCAGAGTGCAATGATGAAGCGCAACGACAGCGTCAAGCGTTGGAGTGTTACTTCCCCCGGAGGCTTGGCCCGTGCGGAGACGATTGCGACTCACAGAACTGGTGGCCGCCCTATGTCCATGTTAAGTCGTGAGGGATCAGTTTCCCCGAGCAAGTCCAGGCCCTCGTCGCGACAGGGGTTTGACGAGAGAGAAGAGTTGGAGGTAGAACCGACTTCGTCAATCAAGCCTCCTGCAGACCCCATTTTTGACCCCAAATACGTTGCGAAACAGTACGCTTCTGCGACAATTTCTGGAGCTATTGCCCCTGAAGACGACGAAAACAGTTTCGAAAGACAGAATACTAGCGGCGATAAGATCACACCACCAACCAGTCCATCAAAGACTTTGGATTCCCGACGCTGGAGTCCCACGAAAGCAAGCTGGCTTGAAACTGCACTCAACAAACCCGAATCACCAAAGAAACAACACGCGCCGTCACTATCGCAACCTGCGTGGATGGTAGAGCTCAACAAAGCGAAAGCACACAAGACTGGCGGAAAACCTGAAGCGGAAACACCAAAGAGTCCCGCTATCAAGCACGAAGTCAAGATTGGTGGATTGATGCGCAATATTCCTATGGGGTCAACTGCTGCTCCTGCACCACTCCGCGGCGTATACACACCTCCTACCGTTGCCTCCCCTTTCGGCCCACCCGGCTCCCACAAGAAGACTACATCGACAGTTGTTTCCGACGAGATCAAGGCACCGATTATTACTCGTCCCGCCGCCATGACTATTTCCGGTACCCGTCCTTCGGCTGCTGATATTGCTGGCAAGCCCAAGCCCGAGGTTCCTGGCAAGTTGGATTTCCGTTCTACGCTTAAGACGCGGAAGACGTCTCCCTCTGTCTCGGATATTTCGGGCGCTCCTGCCGATCTCAAGGCTGTTGTTGGCAGCTTGCGCCGTACTACCACCAAGAATTATGTGGCGCCCGACGTTCTTAAGGACACCATTCTCCAAGGAAAGAATGGGTTAAATTTTACCGGCGGACCCAAGAAATCAGAGATTCGCGATGAATTCAAGGAGGACATTAACCGCAAGAGGGAAGAGTTCAAGAAAGCGCAGCTTGAGGGCCACGGTGTGCGTCCCAAGGCCACTTCTGTTAGCCAAGGTGAAGTTCCCGAGGGACTGCGCAAGTTCAGGCAGCTTGGGAACAGAACGTCTATTATCTCGGGCTCTACCTTTGTTCCGCCAAGCATTACTTCACCCCCGTCAACTGGTCCTAAGCCGGCTTCCTTGGCTATGCGGCACAACATGGAGTCTGTGGAAAGAGCTACCGAAAAGCTTACTATGCAAGTCAAACAAGAAACTCGCACTGCTACAGAGCCTGCTGCTCCCGTGGTTGCCCGTCCTGCCGGACGTGTCGGAGGCTTGGCTGGTAAGCTGAACCCTGGTCTGGCTGGTCTTTTGGCTCGTGGTCCTCCACCAATGGCTTCCGCGAACAGTGCTCCTAAACACCCTGACGATGGTGAGGATAAGCCTGCAGTTCTTTCTGGCACCGTTGAGGAGCCGTCTGCTCCTGGTCCTCAACTGAGACATTTGACCAAGGGCAGAGCTCGTGGCCCGCGCAGAAAAACGCCCACTACCAAGCCTGTGGCTGTTTCTACTGAGGTTACTTCTTCCCTTACCCCGGTCGCTGAAGTTTCCGCTGTCAAGGAGTCTATTCCGGAACCTATCAAAGAGGAGGAGCCTATTGCGACTCCTTCCAAGGTGGAAGAGGCTCCATCACAGCCCGAGCCTGTCCGCGAAGTTAAGGTCGCCTCGCAGGAGCAAAAGCCAGATGAGCGTCAAGTCTCTACCCCTAAGACATTTGGGCTGGTTGGAGCTCGCCCTCTTCCTGCGGTCGTTCCCAAGTCTGAGGCTTTGAAGTCTCCCGAGTCTAGTGCCTCGCCTTCTCCGTTCGCTAAAACCAGAACTGAGATTCCCGCACGTGTCTCGCCTTTTGCCAGACCTTCAGTCCAGAAGGAGTTATCTTCTCCTATCAGCAAGCCTATCGAGGCGACTCACATCCCAGAGGCTGAGATTTTGGCTGAGAAGAAGGTGGAATCGACTCCCAAGCCCTTACCTATCAAGCCTGTGGTTTCCCACGTCACTGGAAACAGTGTCCCTGGTACTCCCCGTTCGGTGTCTAAACACGCCATGGAGGCTTCTGCGGCACTTGCCGAATTCTTTGGTGACAAGAAGCCTGAACGTGAGTACAGAGTTGACACTGCCAAGGTGCTCATGCAACGGCCATCTGGGTCCCAGGTTGCGAAAAACCTCGCTGTTCGCTTGGTACAACTTTCTGGTGACGGTCGGCAAGTTCCTGTACCTCCTCATCACGAGCGTATCCTTTTCGACCAGGAGATGTACCTTTGCATTCACAGTTTCACTTCGACCAAGGGCGAGAACATTGCTCATGTTTATTTCTGGGCTGGTAACGAGGTGCCCCAATCGGCAGTTGACGATGCTCAGTTGTTCGTTAACCGCGAGGCTCGCAATGCTGGTTCGGAGCTCATCCGCATGACACAAGGACGCGAGACTCCCGAGTTTATTCATGCTTTGGGTGGTGTTGTCATTATCCGCCGTGGCACTGGTAACAAGTTCGACTCTCTCGCACCCAGCATGCTCTGTGGCCGCAGACACCTTGGTCAGGTTGTCTTTGACGAGATTGATATGTCAGCTACCAACCTTTGCTCTGGGTTCCCATACTTGGTCGCTAAGGGTGGCCGGTGTACTCTTTGGAAGGGTAAGGGCAGTGACGTCCAAGAATTGAGCTGTGCCAGACTAATTGGTATGGACTTGACGTTGATGGGTGAGCTCGAGGAGATTGAGGATGGTCACGAGCCCGAGTCCTTCTGGAGTATGTTTGATGGCGGTTCCAAGGTTCATTCCGCGGAC
This sequence comes from Huntiella savannae, assembly GCA_001483325.1. Lineage (NCBI taxonomy): Eukaryota > Fungi > Ascomycota > Sordariomycetes > Microascales > Ceratocystidaceae > Huntiella > Huntiella savannae. The sequence continues at coordinate 550,335 of LCZG01000002.1, read as the reverse complement.
CACTGGAGATTGAAGCCGAATTATGATATGTACACTTCTCGGCTCTTCCACTCAGATGCGTCCACCAAGGAACAGGTAAGTTTCTGGATGATTAGTATGTTTGATGGTGTTGTCACTAACGATATGATTATAGATTGTGGAGATTAGTCCGTTCAGCCAAACTAACATGAAGGCTACGGGTATCTACATCGTCGATGCCTTTTTCGAGATGTACATCATTGTTGGGTCTAAGGCACAAAACGAGTATGCGTCTTTCCGTAATGCGCTTGATTTTGCTCAGGAGTATGCCATTCTTGCCAGTGGTATGGAGGATCGTCCGTTTGTGCCAATTTCTACGGTTGTCCTAGAAGGTATTCCCCGTGATCTGAAAAGCATCTTCCGTCAATGGAACGATGCAGCTAGCCCCACCGCCAGCCAGAACAGTGTTGAGGTGACGCCAGGTCTTAAGAGAGGTCGTAGTCTGCGCATAGTGCCCCTGACACAAGCTCTCCAGGCCTTTACGGAGTAGGATAAGTGTACGGCATGGAAGCAAGGAGCAGCGCAGGCTGCATGATGGTGATGATGACTATGACGATGTTGCATACCCATTGTATATATACCATCTAGGGGTTTGCGGTGGTGATTTTGGAAAAGGAAGGGAGTTGTTTACATGGATGGAATGTTGCATTGTTTGCTTTCTGGCTTTGAGTATGAATGAATTTGCATATCATTTTTTGTTTTCTATTCGGATGTTGAACAAAAAGTAACCCTTAAAGTTGAAATCATGTGTTTGAAAGTAGAAAGGACCCGTTGTTAGTATTGTGCCATGTTTAAGCTGCTGCATGGGTGCGGGTGCACGGACTCTGCATAGCTGGCTGGCAATCTATCAGGCCAAGTAGCCCAAGTTTAAACGGGTAAATTTAGTGTATAATAGAACGTGTTCAGATCTCAATACAGCGTGTTACGCCTGTGTAGTAAGCAGTATCTTTGCGTCATTGAGAGGGAGACCATGTTGAATAAATGGGTGTGCTAAGTAACATTCATGATGAAGTATAAACGTTTGATATGAATACTTCTTCTTTTTGATTCTATATTAGCAATTCCCCAAGCAACCGTGTTATCTATATATTTTTGTTGTGTTTCTTCTTTTTCTTATTCTTCAAGCATTCTTTACACCTTTCAACATTACAAACAGCACTCTGACTTAACGTTGCCGTTGTCCTTTCCCATCCTAGCCAGCGGCCCCACAGAATTTATCCACTGCCGAATCGATTCTGCCAAAGCATCACAGTCAATCTTCATCTACTTGTCCTTGTGGTGTCTACTTTGTGCAGTATTGCATTTTATCTTTGTACCAGTAAAGCCTGGCTCCTTTTTGTCTCGACGTTGTTTTCCGAGACCAGCGTGTTTTTGGATCATTTTACATTCGTGGGAGTAGTGTGGTCTTCTTCACACATATACTTGGATATACACGAAAGCGTCACCGACAAGACTGGCTTTTTGCTGTCTTGGCTTGGTTCTACTTTTGACTTTACCTCGACGAAACTTGCCTTTTTAACAGATACGCAGCTAGTCTGCCTAGATACCCGCCAAAATGGGTCGGGGATATACATATGATGAGGATGTGAGTTGAATTGCTTCGGGGCGAACCCCGCCATCACATGGCAATTAGCCAATGGACTACTACCAGCGCATGTACTGACACAATGGCTTTCCTACATATAGAGTTCCACTTACCCGTTCTTCATGTTCGTAATGGGCTTGCTTTTAGCAGTGCCTTGTACGTTTATGGCTGTTCGTCCAACCGGTGACCCAATTGCACGGGCGACACGTGTCGATAGCGATTATAAAACTAGTGATGAGGAGCTTATTGCTGCGTTGAAGGCGGCGGAGAAGCGCAAGAAGCGTCGGACGTTTGTCACAGTTGTGGCAATGCTGGCTTGGGCTGTTGTTGCTTTGGCTGGATACTTGGTGTGGGCTAGCCCCGAGTACACTAGCGTGACTGCGTACAACCCATATGACATTCTTGGTATTTCTGAGGTGAGTTGGGAGAAGAAGATGTGGTGACGCGTGAGTTTTGACTAACTTTACTTGTGTGTATAGAGTGCCACTGAACGTGAAATCAAGAGCAAGTACCGCAAGATGTCGTTGAAGTTCCACCCCGACAAGGTCCGTCCTGACCCGGCCAAGAACGAGACCATCGAGTCTCTTTCTGCCCGCTATGTCGATCTTACCAAGGCCTACCAGTCGCTTACCGACGAAGTTATTCGTGAGAATTGGCTCCAGTTTGGTCACCCTGATGGACGGTCCGATGACATCACCATGGGTGTTGCACTTCCCGAATGGATGGTTTCCGATAACAGCGGCATCTGGCTTGTTCTGGGTTACACTGTTGTTCTGGGCATCCTCCTTCCTCTTGGTGTTGGTCGTTGGTGGTACGGTACTCAGAAGATGTCCAAGGAAGGCATCCTCATGGAGAGTGCCAACACTTTGTTCCGCGAGTACACTGATGACATTGATGAGGGTGGTGTTATTAAGGCCATTTCTTGCGGCGCTGAGTTCAAGGATATCATCTCAAAGAAGAATGCCGATGCTGATCTTGCTGCGATTGAGAGCCGCATTGTTAAGCTTCTTAGCCCCAAGAACTTGGAGAAGCTCGAGGAGATGGATGATGTTGTTCGTCGTAAGACTCTTGCCCTTCTCTGGGCCTACCTGAACCGTGTGGACCTCGGTGATGCTGCACTGAACAAGTCCAAGTTCGCTGTTGCCCCTATCGCCCGTGACCTCGTTCGCGCTCTTACCAACATCTCTTTGGCCTACGGTTTTACTGACCCTATTTTGGCCGCTTTCCGTACTTCTCAGCGCTTGGTCCAGGCTATTCCCCCTAAGGCCTCTGAGCTTCTTCAGCTTCCCTTCTTCACCGAGAAGACTGTCGCTGCTATCGACGGTAACGCGCGTAACCACGTTTCGTTTGAGCAGTACATGTCTTTGCCTGAGGCTCAACGTCGCGAGCTGGCGGTTACTAAGGGTGATTTGAGCGAGGCGCAATTCCAGAGTGCCATGAAGGTTGCCAAGCAGCTTCCCAAGTTCCAGGTTGACCGAGCTTTCTTCAAGGTTACCGGTGAGAGGGCGGTTACGCCATCTTCGCTGGTTAACCTTGTTGTCAAGGGCCGTGTTATTCCCTATGGTGTTGAGAATGTCCCCGCGGTTGAGGCTTACCAGCTTGAGGACCCTGACCCGGCTGAGGATGACTTGGATGCTCTCAACGGGAAGAAGAAGAAGACTATCAAGACTGCGGACGGAAAGGTGATTACCATGCCCGAGCAGGAGATTCTTCCTTCTGTCGCTTTCGCTCCATACTACGCCCGCAACATTACTCCCTCTTGGTACATTTTCCTCACGGACTCCAAGCAGGGCAAGTTGTCTGTTCCCCCGTTCAAGTTCCCTGTCTTTGACGAGCCCGTGGTTGATGCCAACGGAAAGCCTACTTTCAATGTACAGACCATGAAGGCCATGTTTGCTGCTCCTCCTTCACCTGGTGATTACACCTTTGTCCTGCACTTGGTTTGTGACGGATACATGGGTTTGGATTCCAAGATGGAGGTTACTTTGCACGTGGCGGATGCCAACCAGGCTGTTAACATGGGAGCCGAAGATGATATCAGTGAGCCGGAAGAGGGTAAGTTTTTTGATGTATTGAGGAATGATGAATGTATAACTAACAGCCATTTAGACTCACTTGCTGGAACTATGCAAATGCTCAAGACAGGAAACCTTCCCAAGGTGGCTGATGACTCGGAGGATGAGTCTGGTACTGATGATGATGAAGAAGACGACACTAGTGATACCAACACTGACACTGAAGATGAAGACGAGTAAAGACTAGGCATTTACGGATAAAAAGTGCTTGGGTCGGGTTGTGTGTTTTATTCTGTTTGTTGTTTCTTAGTTTTTTTATACCAGGTTGTTGGGGTATTAGACCCTTTTGCTTCACTTTTCTTTCGGGAAGTCAGTCTTCTTGTTGTGGCATCTTGCATAGTGGCGTTTATTTTTAAGAACGGGTTTGATATAGAATATGAGGTTGGGTAAATAATAGTTTTATGTGATTGTGTATCATGTACATATCTAACAAACGCGTACTCCACAAACTTCTACACCCTTTGTCTGGGCAACGACTTGTCGATCAAAGTAGAAGTCGAAAATGTCAACGGCGTATTCAGCATCTTGGTTACTCCAGATATCAAGACCCATGGCTTCGAGTACTTGGCTTCCAATGCGCAGGCCGTCGTCGTCGTCGTCTGAATCTTGGGGTAACAACCGTGCGGTATCTTCCGTAGATTGTTCCTCTTCTCCTTCCTCATTAATAACATCATCTCTATATCCCCCCGGTGTTGACCCAACACCCGCTAATTCACCGGCTGTTCCTAAGATCTGAGTCGTTAAGCGATGGAAATAGGCTACGATTGATAACTCAACATGGGCTTCTGTATCGGAGATCTCAGCAGACATGGTAGGGGTCCCGGTGGTAGTCATCAAGTCGGCGAGAAGCGCGGTGTCCTGGGCGGCTTCGTCGAGGGCGTTTCCGGTACGGGCTTCTCCGGCTGTTGCCCACCACATGAAGCCGTTATAGGCTAAGGCGGTCCAGGTGGGGGGTTCGATGAGAGGGGTGAGGAAGGGGTCGGATGCTTCTGGGGGAACTAGAGTTGGAGAGGTGGGTGTTGTTGGAGTGGAGGGGGGTGATGAAGAGAGACGGGATAGGGCGGTTTTTAAGGAGAGGTAGCGGCGGAGGTCACGTTGGGTGGCGAGGAAGGGGGTTCCGGTGGGGGTTTTTATGGTTGGGTAGGTTCCGGGGGTGGTGGGTAGGGTTATTAGGACGTCCCAGAGTTTAGTCTTGGATTCGAGGATACGGTCGGTTGTGCAGGCGATCCAGCCGGGGATATGCGGGGTATCGGTGGTTTCATTTGTAGAGGCGAGGAGTTCGGAGAGGTGGGTTTCTAGAAGCGGGATGTCGTGGATGCCGATTGTGAAGAGGGGTCGTAACCGTTGGGTATTTTTGTTCCGAAGAGTAGGGAGGAGTGGGGATGGAATGTTACTTAGAATTGAAAGATCGTAGACTATTTTGTTAGTTGGGTTTGGTCTATGACGTATTTGTATGGAGAAACAACTTACCAAAGTCGTTGGCTTCGCGAACGGGCGCTTGGCAGGATATTAAGATGCGTTTGCGTAATAAGGCGGCGCGAAAAACGGGGAATATTAACGGGCCAAATACATTGATTAATCTCGTAAGACTCTTGGCTGGATGATCAGGTTCTAGTTTTGCCCCAGGCGCAGTCCCCGGGCTAAGTAATTCGCCACCGGCACCTACCCTACCGAGCCCGGCAAAGATGCGCGCCCCGTCACTTCCAGCACGACCATGTCGAGTCGCGGGTGTAGACTTTTCCGAATAGTCAGCCCAATACGTTTCTAAGCCCGAAGTATCTTTTATATCTTCCACAAGAGTCCTTGTCAGCCCTTGTAACCCGTCAATATGTCTCCAAGCCCTTCCTAAGCGGCCATAACTCAAGGGGACAAGCACACCCACGGCAATCATGCGCGCGCCGCGAAGAGAGTCGTCGGCGGGCACATTTATGAAGGCGGAGAGACCGGCGTGGCCGGAGGGGTGGACGAAGTAGATTAGGTCGGAGGGGACGGCGTGGAGACCGGATGGGAGAGATTTGTATTCGACTAGGTCGGTTAGAGTTAGGGTGGGGCTGGTGGTGCGTTGCCAGAGGAGAGTGTAGCCGGCTTTGATGTCGAAGGATATTAGGAAGAGAGCGGATATCGGTGGGATTGTTCGGAAGGTTGACATTTTGGTGATGGGGAGGAGGAAAAGAATGACGAGGAGATTGATATGGGCCAGATTGAAGTTGATTTATGGTAGTGTGGTTATGGGTGGTTGGAGTTTTAGTTCTTCAATGTTATTCATATTGACCAAGTTGAGCTATGATGTGAAGCTATGTCTAACTTTATATTGTCAGGTGTCATCAGCTGGCAGGTATTAGGCAGTTTAGCTATTCACATGCTTGAAGTTGACATGTGCAAATCCCCAACAAGTCGATGACCACAAGGTATAAACCAGGCCAGATATCAAGAACTGAAAGTAAAGTATTTTGACTAAGTCAACTGTAACGATCAGACCCGTTCACGATACCCCCGTAATCCGTAATCCGTGAAAATCACATGTCAATCCATAAATATATGATTCTTGTCCTTATCCTATATACTTCTCCATATCCCCCCCACAATCATCCCGTGACCTGTCAATATCAAATCCAAATTGGTTTACTGATCCATCCTCAATATAAACTCTATCTATCCTTCCGTTATCTCCCTTTCTTCGGTGATTTCATCTTACCGTTTTTATTATCTGTACCTTACATATTGTCTGTTCGTTGGTTCGTCCGTCAAGTCTCAACAATTTCTTCTTCCGGCATCATCAAAAAGGACCGCCCGGTTACATTTAAGTTTCTTAAATTTATTGCCTTTTGCCTATCTTTAAACCATCAAATACCCATTCTCTCAAATCTACTTCTTCGTTCCTCAAATTCACCCCGCGGTTATCATCTCCGTTGGTCCCTTCCCCATTTCCCCTAACCTACTTACCTACACTACCTCCCTCGTTCAAACCAACTCCTCCCGCAAAAAAAAAAAAACGACCCAACCAATCAACCAACCAAAAACCAAAAAAATCCACACCAAAATTTCTTCCCCCCTCATCCACGCCGCGCCATGTCCTTCCCCATTCTTCTCCTTCAATCATCCATTCTCCTCACCGCCTTCCTCCTAATGCTCTCCTTCCTCGGTTTCTCCAAGGCCGGCTTCCTAGCCCGATCCCTAGTGACCTATACCAGCGGCTTCATCGCCAGCGCCATCGGCGTAGTAACAGCCGTCGTCTTCCGACTTACCGGCCACGGAGGCTCAACACAATGGTTTGCCGGCCGGTGCATGGCGGTTCTTTGCCGTGCAATCATCGGTCTTCGCTTCTACACTGTCGACCCTAAGAACCACCTTGAAAACAGCCGGCCCGCTGTGTTTGTTGGAAACCACCAGTCTGAACTTGATGTTCTTATGCTTGGTTCCATGTTTCCCCGTCGCTGCTCTATTACCGCCAAGGCTCAACTTCGTAAGGTTCCCGTTCTGGGCTGGTTCATGAGTCTTTCGGGTGCTATCTTCATTGATCGTGCGAATAGCCAGGGCGCGAGAGGTGCTGTTAAGTCGGCTGGTGAGGAGATGAAGAAGCGTGGTCAGAGTGTTTATATGTTTCCTGAAGGAACCCGGAGTTACACTAAGGAGCCTACTCTATTGCCATTTAAGAAGGGAGCTTTCCATTTGGCCGTTGAGGCTCAAGTCCCTATTGTCCCATGTGTTGTCGCCAACTACTCGCATATCATGTTTGGAAAGGACTGGGTTTTCAACTCGGGATCTATTCCTGTGAAGGGTAAGTTTATGTTGAAATTTATAAACATGTGACAGCCACTAACATGTCCCTCTATAGTTCTTGATCCTATTCCTACTACTGGTCTCACTTCAGATGACGTTTCCGCTCTCTGTGACAAGGTTTACAAACTCATGTATGAAGAGTTGGTCACCCTTTCCTCTGAAGTCCAAGGCAAGAAGTTTGAAATGCCCATGCTTTCTTAAGCTTTCCTCCACTAAAACGACCAATCCGGTCTCAAATCAAAATTCCACTATATACCCCATACCCCCTCCGCAAAATACACATAATGGCGCTGTTCATATAAAATAGCTAGCTCAAATACTCAATAATCATGTATCACGACCTAAAGTGGACCATCACAAAGATTGTTATTGTACATACAGAGACGAAATAGTCCCGCTTGAAAACCACCATACTACCAGAAAAAACCTAATATGCACAAAAACGTACAAAAGGACACAGCTGTGTCATCAGATTTACTTGAGCAGAGCCTGGAGAGTCTCAAGAACCTCAAGCTCAACCTTGGCCTCGGCAATCTCAACCTCACTGCCAGTTCCGTTGGCAACCTTGCTTACCTCGGCAATCTGGTTACGGACAGCATCGGCGGAGAAGTCCTCAAGGGGGTAAGCCTCGGGGGTGTTGATGGAGAGAGACGAGTTGGGCTGAACAACGGCGAAACCACCGGGAACTGAAATAGTTTGTTAGAAGCTATATACGGGTCCAAAACGGAAAACAAAAACATACGGAAGAACTTCTTGGTGGCACCACCCTCTTCGAGAACCTCGACGAGACCAGCCTTGAGCTGCTCGATCGAGGGAACGTGGTTGGCGAGAACACCCATCTCACCGGACTCGGCGGGGATGTTCACCTGGACGACGTCCTGAGACTTGTACACGGACTATAGCGGGGGTTAGTCAGGTGGGTTGTTCGAGGAAAGTCGGTTTCTGGTGGCGTCGGGGGACCGGAACGGGGCGGAGAGTAGGTTGATACTCGGGGGGGGCGGAGACAGGCGGTGGTCATCGGATGGGACCAATTGGGTTGGGAATGACGGATATATGAAGGATTCGAAAGAGGAATTGAAAGGGCGGTGATATATCGAAAATCCGAGGCGATAGAAGAAAAAGGGAATAGCCGAAAGAACCCGTGAATCACACTATTCGCATACCTGGTGAGGAAGAGACAAGCTCAACTTAATCTACCCACGCAAACAAAACTAGTCAGCAAAACCTTCTAAACCAAAACAAGTAACCAAACACCATCAAACAAAACAACACGTCCCTCCGGCCGGTCCTCTCCGGCGCGGCCCCCCCACACGTCGTCAAATATGTACGCACCTTGTCCGAAACAGCCTCGGCATAACCTCTCCGGAAAACAGGCATTCTAGCCACGACGGGACGGGCGCGCAAAGCCGCGCGAGCCACATGGAGAGACATCATCTTTTTTTTTTGGTATCGGGGAGGAGTGGTGAGGGTGGGTAGTTGACGTTGGCGTGCGGAGACGGATCGGGACGGAGAAAGAAGATGAGGGAGGATGAGCTGGGCTGGCCACTGGGTTGGGTCTGGAAAGGAAGGAAGAGAAATTGTACCCTGGGTGGGTTTAAGGGTATGGTGGTGTAGAGCTTGGGGGGAAGAGTATCTTTTTGGGGCGGTTTTGCGGGCGTTTTGTGGTGCGAATTACGTGGATTTTTGAGGGTGACGCCGCGTGGGAGAGACTACGGGGTATTTTGGGAGTGGACGCGGACAGGTGGTGAGTACGGCCGGCGGTACGGGTGAGTGCGGGTATTTCACGGGTGAATTGGGGCGAAGACGGAGAGGAACGGGTGCCTTGTTTTTGGGGGTTTGTTGGGGTTGGGGTTTATAACCCTATGGCTGGTGGTGATGATTGACGACGATGAAGTCGAAGTTGTTATGTTGAAAAAGAAGAGATATTGTTATTCCACTAGAATGGCAAGGATTAGAAATAGTTGGGTGTTGTTGTGGAAGTGACCCGGTTTGATTATGACATTTAGAACTCACGATATTGACTAGTGGGTATTCATCTTCACGATCTCACCACTTATGGAAGTCAACTACAACCGAGTCGGCAAGTAACAATTCTCCAACCCCAATCTACAAAGAGAACCTCCAACAGCATCGGTGTAACTACAACTACCCCATGACATATACTACTCCACCACCTCACAGTATCACATTGTCAGATACCCACGCTCATTCGCCGCCATGGTGTGACAAGCCGCCGAGTCATGCAGAGAACATCTTTCGGTACATGGCCGTGGCGACGGAACCGTTACGTCGTGAGATGGGATGTTTGGTCTGGGCTTGACGAGGCGATGAGCCGCGATTACGTGACGTCATGGGGGAGTTATAATCATAGCGATTTTCCATGCCCGGTGTATATTCAGGGCTCATTGTAACATATTAGGAAGTGGCAATGTTACAAACCCCGCTGAACCTGATGTTTAATATACCTGATACTTAGTTACTCTACGCGGCCGAGAAAAGGAGCTCATGGTATATGTACGTACATACATGCAAAGTAACCTCGTACTCCGCGATCTCACCCGTGAACCAAACAGGTCATAAAGTAGGCGGTAAACGGTTCGTGGCGAATGGTATCACGAAGTCGGTCTATCTAACCGCCGGTAGGAAATTACATATGTACATATGTACACACATGCAGAGATATCCGCAAGGTAAATTACCTACATACATACGTCATTACCACCGCGAGCGGGGTGAATAGGGGGATGAAGGATGTCATGCATACACCGACTAGGATATCCATAATGAACAAGACTGAGGCATTCCAACTTCCGTCGAATCTGTGCACATAAAGTCGCCACACAAAATACTCCCCTCCCCTTGGTGACGATCAATAAAGTCGCCTCTTATTTCTTCTGTACATACATGTCTCAGATATGCATGTTGAAGGGCATTGTTTAAGAGAAGGCGACGTCATGACACAGTGCGTTGATTATTGGCGTGTTCTTCGGGGGTTCTAGACGGGATACGGAGATGTGGGGGGTACGGTCAGGTTAGACGGGTTGTTTGATCGTCGGAGGGGGACTTGTTCATCGGTTTCATGGGCTCGGAATTGTAGATTGATAAGATGAATGTATTTCATAGTAACCACCAAGATATTCTACCCTCGGAAACTCCTCACGTCACCCCAATATCCAATATCAACCACATTTATCCCAATCACAATAACCCTAACTCACCAAACCACGCCGCCTCCTCAGTATAAAACACCATCCCGTTTCAGCGGTACCACGACGATCATACAAAGACATGTTTTCTTCTTCTTTGATATTGACTGATACTTTGTTTATTTGCTTTTTCTGAAAGATTCGGAATATTTACGTCACTATAGGGCATGAATGAATGAGAGAATTGGGGATTTTGAGAAAAGAGGAGGGGGAGAGAAAGAAGCATTGATATTTTTAGTTTGGGATTTCCTCGGGATTTGGAGCGAATGAATGGATTGATGACATCACGGGTTTTGGTAGCGCTTTTTCGTGTAGTTATGGTGAGGAGAAAGGGACCCCTCATTTGGGATTTTTCCGACCCGTGAGGATTGGTGGATGGATGGATGGATGGATGTACATACGTGATCAAGTTCATGACTTCGTAACCCCAACGCGGTATAGTCACGAGCGGGGGTTTACTAGATACATCCATCTAGACTACCAAACCAACTCATAAGACAAGAAATCCGGATAATTCATCTTCCCGAGAATCACCCAAACATCCAAATCCAGCGATCTCCCCGCCACCAAACATTCACGACTCCGTAAATCATAGTCATCATCAGGGGCGTGAACCGAATCCATCCATAGTCACAGTGCATCATACTGGCTAGCCAAGCTATAACATAATATCATCCGCGGCTGCATCTGCATCTGCACCTGCACCTACAGACTACAGTAAAGGATGCTGCAGGTGTTTTGATATCGCGTGAGGATGTGTACATACATGCATATACAAGCTACATAGCGGGGTCCGAACTTCCTTCAAAAGAGGGGGCGGGGACCTTTAGGGAGGAGGTATTCCTTTTTGGTGATTTCAACATTTCATGACACAAGTTCTTCAGTGTTCATTCCGACCCGACAATCTAAGAAATCATTCGATAATCACAAAGAGCTTACCAACGTTACTATCTTCATCACATTGTCTATCTATCCGACCTCATAAACCCTAATCAGCAACCCCGCTCTATAGGTGTATGTATGTACGCACCGGCCGAGAAACCATATGCAATGTAACGCCCACATTCATCCAGCGATGTATATCCGGAAGTGGGGCGGATAGTCAAAGTACGGGGACTGTAACGGGCGTATGCATAGGATAAGAGCGTTGTTTTTTTTTGTCTGGTAGTTGATGAATACGGATCGGAAGATGGCGTTGTGGTTTAGATATGTAGATGGATAGAATGATTCTGGAGATTGTAGTTTTTGTAGATTTCTTTGGTGTTTAGAGTGGTTGTTCTAGGGACAAAGAATGTGATGTGAGATGGTTGTCTCTGTTTTCTCATCCTTCATAACTTGTCAAGTATGACATCATTTGAATCATTGTTGTTCAATAGGGGACAAACAAACATCAAAGAACCATGACTGACTGACTGACACTATACTTATACATTAGTATACACATATATTCTTTGTTCCTTAAGATAGTCCCGTGATACTGCATGGCCTGTCGCATATTCTATTTCTGCATGTATGAATTGATATCTGACTTGTCATAGACCGTGTATATATAAGAAAAACATACTAGTTACATAGAGGCGTTCTTTCATGGAAAATATACTTACATACATATATGTACACGTCTAAATGAGTGAATTATGTACATCACTACATACAAACCACCAGTTCGCTGCGCCCGCCAACTGCAGCGGCAGTCTGTGCCGTGACCACATTTCAAGCGAGAATGTCGAAACTAGATGAGATACATAAAACACATGTATGTAAATGGCCTGTGTGTGTATCTGTTTTGATCATATTAGACTATCCCACCTTCATGACGGCCGAGAATCCCATTGTGCATGTTTTATTGCATGGTCACTTTTGATCTTGCATTTGTTCCTGTTATCTCGGTCGTTTCTGGTATTATGAATACATTACAATGGGAACGTATGTATGTATGTACTGTACATGGGGAAAAGAGATAACGAGGCTGACGGATTTTATGGTGATGTGACTATGTAAGGTTATTTACTATGCAGGTTGGTTGCATTCTACCTAGATGAAAGTTGATAACTGAGATGTTGAGTGAGCGCAATGTTACGGCCCGACGGGCGTTGAGTGGAACTGATTTGGTTCTTTGGTCAGGTAAACCATGGACAAAATACTCAAATTCGTTATATCTCATGCACGAAATACAAGGCGGAAGCGATGACCTACATACGTATGTACAATCTAGCTTCGTAGTGGCCCAACCATATCCACAATCATAATCACCCCGTATATTTCTACGTAGTATCCAGAGTGTCACTTTCTCCACCAGCTCCACCCGGAGCACATCCGTCCGGCCCCTCTCCGCTTCATATCCACTTTCTTTACGTTTCCAAGAAAGAAACGGTAACACTGGATAATATTCCCGACAAGTCTAGCCCTCATATAAGCTACTGTGGCGTCATAATTGATGACTCCATCTAGTTCAATAGTTTGGTAGATAGCTCACTCGTACAGCCAAGGAAATGTAAAACATGGTGTTTCCATACATGATTAAAGCTAACTCACCCACCACAAAAAGATCAAGAACGCCAAGAACCACGGAAAATCTCACCAGGTCACGTCTTAGAACAGTGGATCACGGCATCTAAACCCATCAAAAAAACGAACGCCCCATAAGTTTTTTCTTCCTTCCTCCCTGTTTCTTTCTTTCTTTCTTTGTACCGACCGTCATCGTCAGTCCGGTTAACAAATCAACCAACCACTGCAGGATGCACCCATGGTCCAAGCCATGCCGTACACTGGTTCGTGCATTAGCAAGTCCGTTGATTTTTCTTGTTTTTTAACAAATTGTGTGTCGATTCGGATAACTGTCCGTTATATCCTGGGGTCCTAGGGGAAGTAATGTCGTAGTGGATGTCTTCACTCCATCCTGAATTATCTGGGTATCCTGGTTTTTGCGCCCGCAAGTGGACATGCATACCAGCCTCTTTTGGTCGCCGGATGAACGGTCCACGAGATACATGGGCACTTGTAGTTAAGGATGGATGATTGTGTTGATGATGGACAGAGCCAAGTTGGTATTGATCATCAGCTATAGGGATATGTTACGTGCACTTCTCAACATCACAAATGTACATATGTCTTTTGTGCACGTCATCGGGAGCTGAATCCATCTATGATTCGGGCTGGCTGGTTACGGGGGTCTTGTGGATGTTGCGAAATGAGATGAGTGGGTTTCTACCTATTTGATAGTTTTTCCATCGTTGTGCCGAAATGGTACCGGACGGGACGGCTTGAAAGGTTAAAACTTGATGTGTCACAAACATCGTCAACTCCTCTATCAAACAACACGTGCATGAATTCAACCAAAAGATTCTCTCTGTATTCATTCTTGGGCATAAACAATGTTTATCATTATGTCACTTTAAGAACCCTACCGGCACAAACTTGAGCCTCATGTGCTGTGCCGCCGCATGAATTCCAGTATTCTGTTCTTGATCTGTTCTTGTGAACCTGGGCTATATTTGGGAGTTTATGACGATTAGTGAGGAAAGTATGTAAGTTTGTTCTTCTGTAGGTGTTTACAAAGTCAACATGATATCATGATCTCTTCTGCAAAGTTGTCCAAAATCCAAATGGAGTAAACTCGGTCAGTTATGTACAAACTGAATTCTCCCATTCATCTTCAATACCCCGCTAACATTGAAAATTACCTAATACCATGAACCTTCCCCGTCTCCCCACAAAATCAAGATTTTCCAGTTCATCTGCTATTCTATCAACAACTCAACCACCAAGGGATGCGGGAAGGGATGCGAAGAAGCTTTCGTTTACTTGGTCTTGTTGTCTCGACCGAGGAAACTGAAGCTCCACAACCTAGGAATTAGGACCCATTTTCTTTCATCATTTTACGGGTGAATTTTCTTGACCGAGCATTTTGTACATATTTTCTGAGTCTGAGTCTGCGGCATGAGTAAGGTTTAGTCATGTGGTTGTGGGTTTCTTTGTTTAATTTACTAGGGATATCCAAGACTCAACGACGACGAAGACGGAATCTTTACAAGCCATGTTTGTTTATTTACGACTTTGCTTTGACGTGCTCGTATGCGCGGTTGTCGATCGATTCATTCATTTGACGAATCTAGTGTATGCAAGTCTTGAGTTACCCACTATTTACCCCTCTCTCTCTCCCTTCAAATCCGATATCAAACGTATTTTTGTCCGTCAATTTGCGGCTCTGAAGGGCTTAGATTCCCTTACCCAGAGATCAGAGACCAGAGACCATACCAATACCTCAATAAATGCCAATGCCGATGCCAATAGTACCCATATGCATCCTTTTTTACGCCCGCCTTATAAACCGTTCTTCTTCAAACTACTTCTAACTAACTTGGTCTCTAGAAAACCCAAACCCTTTACTGGTACCTGAAATGGAACCACCGGAAAGACCTTTTTCTCTCGATTTTGAATCCTATTGGTGTGTATAGCGTAGTTTTTTCTGTTTCTTTCGTGACGCTGCTAGAACAAACAAGGTTTGGCCCAGCTGATACTTAGTTGGGGGGCCGATAATCCGGGTCTAGGGCGGGAAAAAGGAAATGGACGCTTTGATTCGGGCGTGTGGGTTGGGTGACTTAGTTTGGGTCAGAAGGTTTGATGTATTTGTGTATATTTGCTTGGTTTCTTTTGGCTTTTTCAGGCTCCATTATTTTTTTTGAGGGGGCTTCTGCTTTTTTTTTCTCGTTCACCGCATATTTCACATTTCGTATCATTAGGCTAAGCAATGGCTGTGAAGATGACACCGTCTTGTATTTTGGATGGTCGTCTTTAGAACTGGCGGTGGACAAACATAACCCAACTCTTTTGCCTAAACAAAAAAAAAACGCGTTTTAAGTAGGCTTGTTGGCTTGTCATGTAGAACACACCACTACATTTAGTCCTGTTCGAGAAACTCGCCTGTTTAACTGGCTGCTTAGGTCAACGACAGATACAGCTGAGACACCCGGTGAGAATAGCGTATACGAATGCAGAGAACCCCCACGGTTGTGCGTTTGTGTGGCCTTATTGCTTTGCACATTTGGTGGCTCATGTGCCACGGATGCTTCTGCATGCTTTATAGAATCTTGATGTGATTCGTGGTACGCTTTCTTGATGTCTGCTGCGAAGACTGCTGTAAATATGCAGACGGGCTTGTCCTGATCCATGTGGTACATATGTACATACAATAAACTACCACAATGATCAAGCCATGGTTCAACAAGTCATCTTCAGGAGATACACCTGTCTCTCTGCATGCCAAGAATAGGCTGTAGTTTGCCAAGACGGATTCATACAAGAAACAATAACACTATACTACAGCACATCAGGAAGTGCCGACTGATACTAACTTGCGTCCGCCTTACACGCTTGTCGGGTAGACGTCGGAGGGATGATCATCATGAGCACCAGTTTGTATGCAACATCCGCTTGCATTAAAACGATCAGCAGTCCAATGTCTCTGCGCATTTCAAAATGCTACGCATACAAGTCATGTGTGGTTGGAACTTGCTTGCTCCGGCCGGTACTTGGTTATTGAACGGGGTGATAGAGCCCCAAGCTACTGACACTGTGTCGCAGTCGCAGTCAATTCATCCCAAGGAGGCCTATAACATGTGCAGTAGTAATTCTTCACTTACCCACGCCCTTCCCCGGTCATGGTCTTGCAAGATGCCAAGAACAAACACACCCCAATTCGGCCAATCGTGGGCCACACAACACACATTTATTGATACACCAACGCCCGTTTTGACTAGAACCATCCACACCCTATCCTTGCTGACCGGATTGGCGAGCTCATTGCAACAGGAGTAAAGTCGCATTAGCAAGTGAAAAAGCATGGCTCAATTATGACTATCGAGGAATCACCAAAAGGCGACTTACCAAATACTTGCATATTTCTACACCCGGGTATATCATAGAATTACAAAGTCACAAAGAAACACGCTACGTCGCTACCTTCTTACAACCCGCACCGTCTGAATATCCTTGACGCCAACTGTGCTGACACCTGCTCTACTAGTAGTCCATTTTTTTAATACCTGCGTGCTAACTAAATTAGGTACAACATGTCTTGGTGCCGCGGAAGCCGCAAAGTTCTGCACTTGCCTGTCACTACACCCTGTTTTGCTCGTTTGTTGCCGTTTTGGGAAGACTGTCTGCGCAACTCTCTAAACACTGTTCCCCGCTTACTAGGAATATCGATTAATTGGCATCCTTTTATCATGCACCTTTTTTTCATTACCGGCTATTTTCCGTGACTTCCATCGAATTTATGGCCCTTCCTTCTTTTCATGGCTTGGCTTTCGTCTTTCAACGCCCAGTTACTCTATTAATCAACTTCAAATACTCACTACCGCCAGTTTTCTTCATCTCTTCTCTTACTTTGGAAACATCTAATTACTTTCTCGTTAAATCCATTTTTCTTTCTACATTACTCTTTTTTGTTCATTCTTACATCTTTATCTCAAGAACACTACCAACATCTTTTCACCTGTATACTCTCGGACTTCCCTTTACCCACGGAACAAAGACTTGCATCCACTGTTGGACTCCGTCGTTGTCGTCAACCCCGCCAGTTTCCTCCTGCTTTTCTCTTCAGCCAAGAGGCGACCTATATCTTTGAGCACATCTCGCTGTTGCGATCATGATGATTTCACCATAACCTCACGGTCCTTTACGGGCAAAACTTTAAATCGTCAACGTCTTCATCTTGTTGAACAGGCGTTCGTTAATCATCCAACTTTGTGCTACACATTGACTTACTGAGAGATCTCTTCAAGTCCCATCATCAATCCGGCCTTCCGTTAACTTTGTTATCAATATCCAACTTTGTGTTTGTGTTTTCTCTAGGTGTTACAACAACTGCACTCTAGTATTTACCCGCCATCGACTTGATCAGCACTCTTATTATTCACCAAACCAAACTTCCGCTGCAATGTCGGACCGCACATCTCACCACCAATTAGGTGGTTCTGTTGTCTGGGCTTCACAAGCTTCTGCTCTTTCCATCCAAGAAGAGGAAGCCCCCGCAGACGTCGATGAACCCCCGGACAATCAACGTCCCAAGTATCTAAACACTTCAATGTGCTGGAGCGCCGTTTCTAGCACTCCTACCACTCCCGAGTCTCCCGCCTTTTTTCACAAGGAGACTATTCGCCGTCAGTCTGTCCAGAAGGGATGTTCTCTATTGACCATCGCCCTCAAGGATGACGATAATGAAGATATCGAGGAGGATGACCGTCGTGATCACTCTAGTTATGGGTTGGAATGCCAACGTTCAATGAGCATGTCCTCGGCTGCTGATCTTACCAGCGATACTGGTCTGACTAGCCCCTCGCGCGCCAACACGCCTTCGCCTCCACCCCCGGATATGGTTCACCTTATGCCATCAGCTCGCCGTACTTCCATCGCCATGTCTGACCTGAACAGGAAGAAGCGCATCACTTTCGCCTGCCCCACACCGACTAAGCCTAAGACCGGCGGAATCAGTTTCGCTTGTGCCACGCCCCCCAAGCCCAAGCCTCGCGGTATTAGCTTCGCTTGCGGTACCACGGGTGACAAGCCTAAGCCCAAGACTCTGACTTTCGACTGCCCTACTCCTAAGCGGCCCACTGTTTCCTCCGACGCACCTGCTCCTCGTACCCGCAGCATCAAGTTTGCTTGTGGCGGCGAGAAATTGGCCGCTTCTCCTCGTAAGAGATGCATGTCGCCCCCTCCGGCTCCTCATGTCAGCGCTTCGGTTAAGGCGGCAGCCGGGTTCCCTCCTGTTTTCGCCTCAGCCGAACCTGAGTCTGCTTCGACCATTCACGCTTCTTCGCCTATCCGCAGCCCAGTTATGTCTCCGCCCAACGCCATTACGCCAATTGTTCGCCCTCTACCAAAGATTCCTCGCAAGTTCAAGATCGACGAGACTGCTGTGAAAAATAAAAAGAAGCCTACTTACTTTAACGCTTTTGTTCCAGAGGCTTCTGCCGATCAATGGTTTAGCGAACAGGAGTCTCCTATCGGCCGTAAGATTACCATCAACGATACCCTGTGCAAGGAAAACGCTCTTCGCCGTCTTGCCCAGGAGGTCGCGGAGGAGGAAGAGGCCGAGGAGGACATGGAGGAGGTTTCTGGTCTTCAATCTGGTTCGGAACCTGAGGAGGAGGAAGAAGAGGAGGAGGATGACGATATGGTAGAGGACGATGAGGATGCCACCGCTCACTTTGACGAAGAAATGGCCGAGTCTGACGATGACTACTCTGTTGATTCTGATGGATACCGCACTGATGAAGAGACTGGGTTTGCTGAGTCTGACGACGAAGATGATGACCTCCACTTGTGGGTTCTCACCAACGGTACTCCTGTTTCTTTTCCAATCGATGTCTCTCGCAAGATTGCTGTTAAGCCTTTCAGTAACAGTTCTTCTTACAACTCTCGTCAGGCCCACAAGAAGCTTAGATGTCCTTCTATTCGCCCTGGCACTCCCGAGCTTCCTGATAGTACCGACTTTGTTTGTGGTACCTTTGATGAGGACCGTCCTATGGAAAGTGCTTATCTTTCTTGTATTGAGCAGCGTC
This sequence comes from Huntiella savannae, assembly GCA_001483325.1. Taxonomy (NCBI): domain Eukaryota; kingdom Fungi; phylum Ascomycota; class Sordariomycetes; order Microascales; family Ceratocystidaceae; genus Huntiella; species Huntiella savannae. The sequence goes on along the minus strand of LCZG01000002.1, from coordinate 531,104 downwards.
GTCTTCAGAAGCTTCGTCCCATTCCTCAAGACATCGACCCTAGTTTCCCCGCATCAGATCCCGAAGACGAGACTGTCGACATGCTTGAGGCTATCATCTCTAGCGTGAGTGACTGTCACCCCACCAAGGAAGAACTCGATACACGCCGTCGTAGCATCGTTGGTTCTCCTGCTCCGCGTTACCACTCTCCTCCTCCCAAGGGCCGGGCTAGCCGTCGTCAGAAGTCTCCTATGCTTCGTGCTCGCTCTCCCGCTCCCAGTATTCGTCAGCGTATCTCTCCTCTTGTGTCACCCACTGCCAATATGACTAGAGAGCCTCCTGCTCGCTACCTTGTCCCCACCAAATCCCTTCCTCGCCCTGCTGCCATGGTTGCTAGCAAGTTCCGCAAGGGTCGCACCACTGGTCGTGACCAGCATCTTCGCGGTGCCATTGACATCATGAAGGGTCTCGAATACAAGAGACTCAAGCGGAAGGATAAGCTTTACAAGGAGTACTGCAACCGGGCTCGTAAGGGCCAGATGGACGCCTGCAAGGTTGCCAAGGGCGAGGGTGCGGAGAAAATGAAGGTTGTTGGCCTTTTGCATTCGGGTAAGAACATTGCCCAGGTCAAGGCGGAACTCCAAAAGCCGGCGGTCGAAGGTGCGGCCAACGGTTACATGATGTCTGTCTAAGTGACAACATCCACGACTGCATATTTTTTTCTCTCTTTTTTTGTTCCTTTTTGTTTTGTTTAAAGCGACTCGCTTTTTTTACGGCTGGGCGGCGCATCTTGTTTTTGTTTCCACCACTGCATGACCTTTACGATTTCGGATTTTGGGTGGTGTTTTTTGTTTTTATTGTTTGGGTTGCTTGTTTTTTTACGTGGCCCTTTCTTTTGAGGATCGGGTCATGGACCTTATGATGGAGTTGGGTTCCGGGTGGATATTGTATATAGTGTCCTGGGTCTTGATATTTTCATGTTTGGTTTGATAGCGACGGGAGTGTCTGTGCAAAGGATGCCGGCTCCTGTCGCAGTTTTTTAGATGGGGTCTTGGTAGTTTCGATCTTAGGATAGATTTTGCTTGTTGCTTTGCAACGGAATTTATTTTGTCTCCGTCTACTCTTGAGGTTAAAGTACAGTACTGTGTGATGTGTTTTGTGGTTATGTTGGGGTTGCACAAGATGTTGGATTCCGGGGATCCGGAAAGATGAGATTGTTCTTTTGTTGTAGAGATGGATGAAGCCATTATCATGAGTCGAGGTCATGTGTATACCGGTAACTAAACATATCCGGTTCTCTTAATCACCCGGTACCCATCTACATATGGACATGTCCACGTCACATGCCGTCCCGGATATCTGTTGTGGTTACAACCCTTATCCACCCTAAACACCATGCTACCTGTCCTTTTTCCTGCGCTAAAAAGGGAGAAACGGAATAAGCGGAGTGAGGTATGAATGGGGTGATTGGAGATCTGGATAAGTGTAGCAGCCTAGGCGAGGCGATGCTGTTTTTGGATGTATGGTCTGCTGATTCTATCCGTTCAAGGCGTAGAAATTGCTAGAAAATGTGGTTAACATCTATCAATATAGCTTTAGCCTCGGAGGTTCCGTGTACAGATGAACAAGAAGGCCCGCACGCCTGCACACATGTCCGTACACCTGTCGCCCCACCATATAACCCTAATCACATAGAAACCCCTGTAGAGGCTGGTTTGGGTGGACCAGAAGGCTCCATTTGCCAGCTAGACCAGTTGGTAGCTTGGCTGGTGGGTTGTAGGGAATAGAGGATGGAACGAATGGTTGCTTGTCCTTTTTGCGAATGACGAGATTGATTTATTGACGTCCTTTTTTGTTGTTTCTTTTACTTTTGATTTTTTGACTTAGATTTTTGGACGGTGATCTTTTTTCTTTTTCATTATGTGGATTGTTAACTGGTGTAGGTTTTTGGAGGGGTGAGGGGTGCGTTGGTGGTTGTGGTGGTGGTGATGATGATGACGATGATGATGGCCTTGTTTCTCGACTGGCTGATTGACGTACCGACCGACCGACCGACCGATTCGATATACGCGATGGAGATGGGGATATACCATGCGACGGGCGGATGGATAGACGATGTCTTGGGTGAGCGGGCGGGGCTGTTTATCGGTGGTGATGACGAGGGTAACTTGCGCACGTGGCTTGGTAACTTGGTGTGAATCGGTATTATCCGCGCGGAACCCCGTTATCTTTCGCCATCATCCATCTCATGACATGCGCAAACGAATCGGATCGGGACTCATCGGTCGGGGGAATCGCCATCACATCGCATCGCCATGACACTTCTCGACTACCGCGCACTACGGCTATGGAACCAGTAACTGACTTGTCTGATATACAGTTTACGATATCCTGTCCAACTTGGGCCTTCTGAACAAGCATGCTAAGCTGCTGTTCCTTGGTCTGGATAATGCGGGAAAGACTACCCTGCTTCACATGCTGAAGGTATAACGGTGTTGCGACTCGGGCCAGACCGAGAGATACGGGGATGGTTTGGATGGGGCTAACGTCTTGGAATGTAGAACGACCGTGTTGCTATTCTGCCTCCTACTCTTCACCCTAACTCTGAGGAGCTTTCTATTGGTAACGTCAAGTTCACCACTTTTGATCTGGGTGGTCACCAGCAGGGTACGTATCCATCGGCGCAATCTAAAATACCAATACTAACCGCCCACCAGCTCGTCGCCTGTGGAAGGACTACTTCCCCGAGGTCAACGGCATTGTGTACCTCGTTGACGCCAAGGACCACGAGCGGTTCCCCGAGGCCAAGGCCGAGCTTGACGCTCTCCTGGCCATGGAGGAGCTGAGCAAGGTGCCTTTCGTTGTTCTCGGTAACAAGATTGATCACCCCGAGGCTATCTCGGAGGAGGAGCTGCGTCACCAGCTGGGTCTGTACCAGACTACCGGAAAGGGCCGTATCCCTCTTGAGGGAATCCGTCCCATTGAGGTCTTTATGTGCTCTGTCGTCATGCGCCAAGGATACGGAGAGGCCATTCGGTGGTTGTCGCAGTACGTCTAAGGTGCTTCACGATGGGAGGAGGGGAAAATGGGTTGATGTTGCATGAACTGCTTCGCAGGTACATTGTGCTTGTTTTATGATACCTTGAGGATGTTGAGTTATTCGACGTGTGTTGGGTAGGTCATGTTTGTGAATTGGGCTGTACATGTCTACCATGTTATGTACTCCTTTCTTAGTTCATGGGCTACACATACAGACCAAGATAACTGGCGGGGTAGTAGAGTAGAGTAAGTAGTCGTCTGATGGATATTCAGGAAGCGGCTCTTGAGGGCGTGGATGAGAGCGTCTTGTTTTGTATTTAATTGTCTGCGGGTTTCTTTCTTTTTGGATGGTAGATAGGAATCCCCTTTGCATCCGGGTACGTTGTAATGAGATTTGCTGTTTATTTGATAAGTAAAGCGAGATCAAAAGTTACAGGGCTGGCCAGCTGTATGTGCGTATATAGGTATATCGGAGGGTTCCCGGTACTCAGGAGAATCAGGCAAGCGAGGATAAAGGCGGGAAAATCATGCAACAGTGAGGCGCAATTGTTGGGAATGTTGCCTATAGTCAGACATAAATGTGCAAAAGTCAAGATATCCTCACATGCCAAGTCTCATGTCTCGTGTATCAATCTCCGCCACTTAAACCCAATACAGACAACCCTATCCCTTGAATCAAGTCCGGTGTAGCCATGACGGGATAACACTAAGCCGTTTGCTAAGCCGTCCCCGGCCCCATATTTGGGGGATTTCCGAGAGCTCCTATTGGTTGGGCCAAGACGGGATAACGGGGGGAAGGGTTTTAGACAAGGGTTTGAGGGGTGGTGGATTTGTTGGGGATTCTGGGGTTTGGTGGCGAGGATTACCGAGCGACGTCATGGTTATCGATAGTGTGCATATGATGGGATGGATTGATTGTTTAACTGCGGATGTACAAGTGTAGATTTGGTAGGTACATACATATGTAGGTCATTTTGTTTGGACGGTGTTTCGTTCTTTTTTCTAAACCTTTACTTTTCATCGCTTTTTTTGTTATACATCTGCTTGTCCTTTTCTTGTGTTTTCAGTAATCGGAATATATACTCGACACTATATTTACTTATACAACCGCATCGCATACCAAAATGGCATCTAAAGAACCACCCGACTCAACGGCTCCCCGCCGATTCACAGGATACCCGCCCAACTATGGCTTTCCGAAATCCGCCTTCGACAAGGAAAATCCTCTGTTAACAGAAGATTTCTGCGACCCAAGTCACATGGAAGCTTTCGAGGCGGCACTCAACGCTCCGGATACTATCGTACAATCGCCACTTCTTTCACCTAGCGAGACGGCGCCTGGATCTCCGGCGGTTTTACGCAAGTCTGCGACGGGCGAGTCTCCTGCGACTATGACCCCGTTGGGCGCCGATAGATCTATGTTTTTCACGGCGCGGAACGATTGGACGCCTGTGAATGAGAAGGTGCGCAGGACGACGGCGTCGGGGAGGAAGACGAGGAAGGAGAAGAAGCCTTTGCTGCAGGGGCGGCGGAGGACGGACGAGACGCGCGAGGGGATCTTTTACTCGTTGCTCAAGTGGCCGTTGTTTGTGGGGGTGTTTAGTGTGTTGGCGTTTGAGTGGTTGGCGTATCTGTTGACTAGATTCTATATCTGGGTTTACGAGCACTTCTTCTCTTGGAGGGGCACGCGCAATATGTTGAGGACTAGACTTAGAGAGTCTACGACGTATGACGAGTGGGTTGAGGGAGCGCAGGCTTTGGATGACTTCTTGGGGAGAGAGTCTTGGAAAGAAGACGATAACTTTGCTTATTACGATTCGGGAACTGTTAGAAGGGCGTTATCACAGTTGCGCAAGGCCCGGGCTAAGGCGGAGGAGGCAGAGGCTAGAGGAGAGCCGGATTCGTTTGTCGCTGGGGAGTTGGTTTCCCTGCTGCAAACATGTGTCAAGAATAACTTTGCCGGCGTGGAAAACACAAAGTTGTATAGCCAGACATACTACGGTACGAAACATCTGGTACAGGAATTCACTGATGAAGGTAAGTCTTTCTATTTTTCCCCCGCTACTTCTGTCATTCCTTCCTAGTTGGATTGACCTGCATATAATTGCAACTCGAGCCAGGATACCTGCAGGAACAATGTAACCGCTAACACCATCTTCCTTCTGAATTTAGTAACGCGCTGTCTAGACTGGGCTGCGAAGTCTCCTGCTTTACCTGAGGACCGCCGGCATATTTTGTATAAGCACCTTTCTACAAACTACGGTAGAACCGCCTTGTGTTTGAGTGGAGGCGCAACGTTGGCTTTTTACCATTTCGGCGTGGTTAGGGCCCTATTGGATGCGGATCTTCTTCCGAACATTATCACGGGGACAAGTGGTGGGGCGATGGTCGCTGCTCTTGTTGCGACACGGACGAACGAGGAACTTCGTCAACTTATCGTCCCTGGTCTTGCTAGTAAGATCACCGCTTGTAATGAGCCATTCACCACCTGGCTTCCCCGCTGGTGGAAAACTGGTGCCCGTTTTGACTCGGTTGATTGGGCTACAAAGTCTCAATGGTGGACTCGTGGTTCAACCACCTTCCGTGAAGCCTACGAACGTACCGGTCGTGTTTTAAACATCACCTGTGTCCCCGCCGATCCGCACTCGCCTACAATTCTCTGTAACCACCTTACGAGTCCCGACTGTGTGATTTGGTCTGCCATGTTAGCGTCTGCAGCGGTCCCGGGTATTCTGAACCCGGTTGTGTTGATGATGAAGTTACCTGATGGGAAGCTGGCACCATATTCGTTTGGTCATCGGTGGAAGGATGGCAGTTTACGGACGGATATCCCGTTGCGGGCGCTTGATTTGCATTTTAATGTGAATTATACGATTGTGAGCCAGACCAACCCGCACATTAACCTCTTCTTCTTCCATTCGAGAGGCACCGTTGGTCATCCTGTTACACACCGGAAAGGAAAAGGATGGAGAGGCGGGTACATTGGAAGTGCGGTGGAGAATTTCCTACGTCTGGACATGATTAAATGGCTCCGCTTCATCCGGTCAACTGAACTTCTTCCACGTCCTCTCGGCCAAGATTGGTCACAACTATGGCTTCAGCCCTTCGCAGGGACTATCACCATCTGGCCCAAATCCCGCTTCATCGACCTTGTCCGAATCCTCACGGACCCCGACGAGTGGATTCTCGCCCGCATGATCCACGAGGGTAGACAAAGCGCCTTTCCCACGGTCCGGTTCGTGGGGAATAGACTGGCCGTGGAAAGAAAAGTCGCTGAGGGACGTATGGCTACGAGAGGGGGGAGAATGGTTTCTGTCGGCGGGGATGGTGATTTGATGAGTGAGGATGAGTTGAAGAGTGTTTTGAAGAGTCTTGAAGATGAGAATAAGGAGGAGAGTAGTGAGGGGAGTGTTAGTTTGAGTGGAAGTAACTCTGGCGAGGAAAGTGATGGGGAGAAGTAAGGGGTCTCATTATACCAGACTGGGTACCAGTCCACCTGTTTGTTTGTTTGTTTTTGGTTGGTTTTATATACCTTTTAGATTTCTTTTTACAATACCCTATACAAAGCATATTCACATTACACATGTCTGTATATACATTTCCATATATCAAAGTCAATTCATTGTCCAACGCAATTGCATTATTAATACATAACGGACTATGATCCCAACCCAACACCACATTCGTTACAAGTACAAAAAAAACTCAACCTGAAAAGAACCCAGCTGATATCAAAACCAAACGCAAAACCAAAAAACACAAAATAAAGGAATGAAAAAGATGAAGAAGAAAGAAAAAAACACCCAGACACCAACATGTCATCGACACCCCCTAAACAAAAGACCACATCCGCCACTTCCATCGTAAAGCCCCTTTTGTCTATCATCGTAATTTTTATCGTTTGCGTAGTATGTACATACTTTATACGAGAATACCCGTTCACCGGCGACTCTTCATAAGCTGTACGAGGTATTCACTAACGCCCTTCCGTTCCTTGGACGTAGCGAGACGAGTAAGGAACTCTGTGGCGTCAAAGCCCATAGCGGGGGCGACCACGTTCTGGATGCTTTCGAGGTACACGTTGCCCGTCTTCAGGTAGATTGTCTGTTCGAGAGCGACAATTTCGTTGAGGAGCTGGCGGCCACGGGCGTCGTCGGGGTTGAAGGAGGCTTCCTTGATGACTTCCCATCCGGCAGGGTGGAAGTTCTGCATGATGAAGGAGTCGAAGCCGGGGAGGGTAGGAGCGGGTTGGCCGGTGGGGGCGGTAGGCGGGTTGGCGATGGCGGCGAGATCGGGACCGCCCCAGACTTGGGTCATGCGGACCATTACGTTGAAGGCGAGACGGCTTTGGGTTGCGTTGAGGCCGTTGTTCTTCTTGGCGATGGTGAGGATGGATTCGATTATGGTTTGGAAGACAGATTGGTTCTTGGCACTGATGAAGACGGGTTCTAGGGCGTTGTTGAGAATCACCTGGAAGAAACTGACGTATTCACGACGGAGCTCTTGCAGTTGGATTTCATCGTCGGTGCCGGAGACGGGAGCGTTGAGACCGGCGAGGATACGCTCAACCAGGGGGATTAACAGGACATCGAGGATGTCTAAAATCTCAGTCTTGAAATTGAACATAATCTGGCCAACAAGGCGGAGGAAGAAGGCAATTTCATCATTGCCAGAGTTGTTGGACATGAGACCCTCAATCCACTGAGGCAGCTGAGGCAGAATGTTGGCACCAAGGACAGACAGGAATCTGGAAAAGGTGGTACGCGCAGCCTGACGAACATCAGAGCTAAACGTCAACTGGGTGAGAGCCACAAGGGCAGTCTCAGTAGCCCGCGAGAACACCTGGACAACCTCCGGCGCAGCAGATTTGGGCTTCCCGTCAACCTTGCTATGGCCACCGGTACCATCCGCAAACCCGGTAGCAAGCATTCCCATGGCCATGATGGAGTGGTGAATTTGAAGAAGTGCCTGGGGATCACGGTTGACAGCCTTGGGAAGCTGAGCCTGGACATCAGCTACAATGGCCTCAAGAACCGACTGGGCAAAGAAGGCTTGGCGGTCAGATGAAGTGGCATTGGTAGAAGCGACAAAACCAATCGATTCGAAGAGGTGTAGCTGGTTTTGGAAAAGGGCATCCGCAACGTTATCCTCATCGTCCTCATCCTCGTCAGGGAGCTGGGCCTTAATGGGCAGGAGATCGCCAATGGAGGTAATGACACCCTCGGCGATGTTGCCAATGTGGTTGCGAAGCTGCTTGATGAAGCGAGAGAACAGGTACCAAGACCGGGACTTGACACGGACATGCTGGTGGTGGACGAGGTTGATGAAATCCTCAAGGACCTTGGGGATCAGGTCCGTGTTAGCTTCAAGAACCACGTTGTAACGAACACAAATCTCCATGTACTGAATGACAATGGCAGGGTGAGGGTAGGATGAGATGCCTGATTGGATCATCCGCTTCATAAGGATGACCAGTCTCTCAGACGCCTCGGTGGAAGGCTGATTCTTTGTGTTCAAGCCTTGGTTAGGCAGTGCAAGCTCGCCAAACAGGTACATCTCGTGGAGTGCGAGATCCAGATCACGCCAATTCATCTGCGCACCCTGAGAATCCAGAGTCTGGAAAGCCTTGCCAATGACCTCACTGAGAGTGTCGATGTACATGGTTTGGTCAATAGCGGCAACCTGCTTCTGAAGGTTGTGCAACTTGCGGCGGAGCTCGTCGAACTCGGCCTCGTCAGTCTGAGAATCCTCATCGGCCCAGTCCGAGGACTCATCGTAACGCATCTTGAAAATAATCGCTTCAAGGGTGGGACGCAACATTTCGTGGTAAGAGGGTGGCAAGTTAGGAATCTTGCGCATAGTAGCAAGAAGGTCCATCAATGATGGAATCACGGTGGAGCTAACTTCATCATATTCGTCTGAGAAGAAACGCAACAAATGAGGCAGAAACCCATGAAGGTGTGCCTCAGCCTGAGCCTTAGTTTCGGCAGGAGTCTCTCTATCGTCGATTGCTCTGACAATATCAGTCATAACCCCGTTGACCAAGCGAGCAAGAGCCTCGGCCAGGTCGGTGTCGTACTTAGGCGTCGACTTGTACTCGTTGAGTGGTGGGCTAGCAATGAGCTCCGTGCAAATCTCGCGAATCTTGAGGAAAGTAATGAGTTCCATTTTGTCGGACTGCTTCATCTTCTTGGCCACAATCTCGGTCAGAGTCTCGATAGCAGCGTCTCTGACCCGGTCCTGCTGACCCAAGGGGTTCGAACGACCAACGACTGGCATCAAGAGACCAAGCATGTCCTGGTCAATGACCAAACCGATGTCGATCCAGCTGACCCACTTGCCAATAACCTTGAGAATCATCTCCAAAACTTGATCGTTGCTGCTGCTGTAGAAAGACAGCAGTTCCTTCCATGACGCAGTAACACTGAGCATATCCTGTGCTCTGACCCGGTCCTTGAGTTCCGTATTGCGCTGCGCCTCGGCCTTGTTGCGAGAAAGCAACATATCGGCGATTTCATCGTGAATGGAAATCAAGATGCGAAGGTACATCATAGTACCGCTCGAGTTGTCTGGTTGGCTACTACCGGGCATTCTGGTCAAGGCCTGGAAGTCGGTGATGAAAGAGCTCCAGCCATTGCGGTACAGTGAGATGAAAAGGTACGTAAGAGACTGGCAAAGTTTGTTGCGGATAGGACCAATATCGGCCTTGTTGAGGTCGCCGGAGCCATATACTTGCTGAACATAGCCGAAGAGAATGTTCTTGAACACTTCTAATGTGTGCGTGTCAAGTGCGTGGTTCTGGATAGCAAAGTTGATGACGTCTAAACTGTACAGGCGAACAGGTTCTGAAGCTCTGGCTTCCCGCACAAACAACTTCAGAGCGGCTTCCCACGCTTGTTGGTTGTGGCGCAATTCGTTGACATAGTCAAGTGCTTGCTGCTTAAGGTTGTTGTCGCTGCGAGGGTCGCTAGCAATGTTGACGGCGTTTTCGATCTGCACAATGGGAAAGGATCTTGTTAGTACTCAAAACGGATCTTATACATTGTAGCATTCCATTGCAGGCGGTGAGGGAGTCTGGGTTTGGGGCTTGGACATGATGACCAGGGTAGAAGAAATCTTGACTGAACAAAAACAATGATGCGGGGTGTGTGATGTCATAGCCCAAGCGACCTGAACATCCAAGATACACAAAGAGCGGACAACAAGGCAGACAATGTAAAGCCTATATTCGCAAAACAAAGGATCCCCAATGAACGGATAAAGCATGGTATACGACACTTGTGCGCTACATGGAACCACAAGTCCAGCACGATGTGCATCTAGCTACTAAGGATAGGCTATAAAGCCACACGACAGAGTACTACCAAGCAACACTTCCCAAACCCTTCGAGGTTCTCCTTCATTACCCATTGGCGCAACTTAGAAATCCATTCCTGATCCAGATCCGTGGCTGCGCCATCATCTAATGGTGGTCGTGTGGCAGAACACGAAGACTCATGCTGTACATCGGGGTGTCTAATCACGACTTACCTCAGCCTCCATTATGATTATACTGGTTGGTAACCGGAGTGAATTCTGTAGAGTAACAAGATGGGGATATATGGACGGTGTGGGGCCGAACGTCAACCGGAGCGAAGCGGCAAGCTACAAAAAGCAGCGGTTTGGCGGATACGTGGGGGTCAAGGGGAAGAGTCGAGAAGTGTGAATTCCAATGTTTGTAAGTCTGGTTTCAAAATCTGTGTCAAGGACGACTCAGTGAGGCTAGAGCTATTCCCAGATATCAACGGGATTTATCAAGTGTATGGGGGGGTCTTGTCGTGATGGATATACGTTCGGTACAAGTCGAGAAGAGGCTATGCTTTGTAGCAGGACGAACAAGATGGGTTTTCTGTCGCGAAACCGAGCAAGTCTAACGTGTGACGCAATGACGGACAAAAACAAAGATTCACAATGGTGGAAAATCCAAGCACCAAAAAAAACACCGAAAATGACAAAGCACTAAAACGGTTCGTGGGTCTGCGAAAAGGATGGTTTTTTTGCAACCCCGTCAATGAGAATTATGGCCAAGATGCGGAGGATTTCTCCAGTAAAAGATCCACGGCCACAAATTCTCCTGCCACTACACGAGGGTTGGGGTTTGCACCATATGGGGGGTAGGATAGGCAGGCACTATCGACAGCAAAAGCGATGGATGAATGAAATGGCTGGGTCGAGGAAAGAGAAGAAATGGAGTTTGGGGGAAGGAAGTAGAAAGGGGGCAGGAACCAATAATTTCGAGATACTACTGTTGCTTTTTTTATGTATTGCTGAATGAGAGGTGATCTTGAAGGCAACAATGGCAAGTGCATCAAAGGCTGCGAGTGCCTTTGGTAGCGCCGGGCTATTGCATGCAGAGTACATGAGGCTGAATGTGTCATTGCCGAACGTGAATTACGGAAACCAGATCACCGTTCAAGACATAAAATGTGACATGTGACTCTTCACCGGTACGTGGTAAACTCAAACCAAAGTCTGTCTGTTCGTTGTCATGTGCCTCCTCACCATTTTGATCATTCCGAAATCCTGGTTTCTACACCGATAGTGGTGGGGGGGACAATTGTGTAAAAATGGCGGTTCGTCGGATTTTGTGCCTTTGCTGGCCGAATTAGGCAATTGACTTCGGTCAGTGTGTTCGGTGAATATGTACATAACTTCGGTGTGGATATCAGTTATTGACGTCATGGAACGTCTGTTGGTGAACTGTACACGACATTACGCGATGTAGTACTGAGTAGTTCATGAGTCAACTACTCGTGTATCTGTGTTTATAAGGTTACTATAGTGTAAAGCTTTTGTTGTAGTGGTTTTGTCCTTAGAATGTGTTGAATGGATGATCACGTTACTCTTTTGAATAACTAAATAAAAGCCAATCTACATAACACCTAATGTTGCAATGTATATGTGCTTTGCCGGGTGCAATAACTGAGTGTTAACCGGCCAAATACTGATCAATCACTGACGGGTGCGTTGGGCCTAGACAAGGACAGAATATGTTGTGTAACATATCAAATACTCGCACTTGACATGGTGATGCGATCTGTTCCTAAGATAGTACATATAACATGTGATGGGACACTATGGGATGCAACTTGAGAGTTTTTTTTTTTTCTGTTTGATTTGTATTCGATGTGATCGTGGTACTGTGGGTGCTTGAGATATCAATCTGTTCCGGACATGAAAGAGTGTCATAGGGCACAATGGAACTTACAATTGAACGGTGAATAGTAACTCGACGATTACACAAACATTGTATTAAAATGTTCGTAATCTGTGCTATATACTGTGAGTCTTTATTTGGTAGATTAAGTATTTATTCTTAAAGTGAGCCTACCGACTCAAAGTCAAAGGACCTCCATCTGACAGATCATCATTCTCAAGAAGCCATGGACACCGGAGTCCCGTTGGAATAGTCAATAGCTCGATGGGTTGAATTGTCATGTATACACTTGTGGAAACATTCTCGATCATATTCAAGTCACACATCATGACTCATCGAGGTTATTCGTTATGATTATTCACGCTAGTCTGTATCTTCTGTATATTCTAAATACACGTAAAGTTCATGACAAATCCAAGCATGAAGTAAACAATGTATGGTGATTTGAGTTCGAAGCATATGTGTCCAAACAACTTTTACTATATTCGAACCCTCTCTTGATTAAGACATGACCTCCGTCCTCGCCGATGTGTGTATGCAGACCTAAGGGGCAAGTCAATCCAGATATATATATCTCGGTTTTCAGATAGTTGGGTGTTTAGCAAATCTTTGCACTCTGTAGTATGTAAGTATGTATATGAGCCTCAAAACTGACAAGCCATCATTATACTGTATAGTCATTAGTCACACCATGATGTGTATCATGACTTACAAGCGGTGTGGATATGTACATACATGTAGATACTTTCACATGCGCAACATCAACACGAAGCCGGCTGCCGGCCGTGGCATATGTACATACATACATACAACATACAAACAACACCGATCTAGACAACATCACCAAAGCATCTGCAAGTGAACCTGCATACTTCCAGATTATACTATTTCTGTGGGGTCAAGTGGGCCAGTATGGGATTACCCGTGTACAATGTCAAGAATCTCGGGGTCGTTCCCATCCGGTTAATGCATCCGAGCATAGTTCCCGCTACAGTCATCTTAAACTACCAGAAATACCCAGTTCACTGTAGTTATACTCCACTTCAAGCAAGTGGAATGACGCCAACTCTAGTCTTGTTAAAAATAACTACAACAAGATTATATCATCCCACCAAAGAGCAAGCTAACCCAACCTAACAAAAGTCCACTTGTCCCTTCATCTCCGGGCACATTTCCAACGTGTCTCCAGAAGACATCAATGTATTTTTGTGTATGTATCTATGTATGTATGTATGTACATGCATACATATGTGCATACACACCCAACCTCATATCGATATCTAAATACAGCAGGTTGGGCGGGTCAGGTATTGCCTTGTATCTAAGTGAAGCTGAAATCGGCTACTGCACACCGCTACTCGGGTCACGGGGAAAGAACGGTACATATGGCCCCATCCCCCTGACTATCTACATATCTTGAACAACCAACTGTGTTGTTATTTCCCGCCACAACTTGAGGCAGAAATGAAATATGTACATACAACATGTGCATAGAAGGAGGTTGAAGTGTCCCTCGGCGTCTCCCGACAGAGTGAGTCAATGTGGCCGTGAGTGCGTATTTAGGAAGGAAAAGGCGGAGGTGCCTGAACTAGATAACAGACATTGGATGAATGGGAAACAACATGGACAATTAGAGGGGTCCAGGTGGGGAACCACTACTGAGCGAACGGAAACTAACGGCGGTGATTACAGTTTGCGTGAGAGATTAAGGGTTTGTAAGATACGACCCATGGGAACGTCGATCGCTGCAGTGGCAACATGATTGACAAACACTAATGGTGGCATGGAAAGCTCAATAGGGCACTGATATGCAAAAATACACGTCATTGGTCTGCCATGAGGCTTTTATGAAAACTTGGTTATCATGTGTAATTGCGTGTCTGGAGGCTGGAAGTCGTGGCGTTGTGCGTAACCCTTATCTATGGTTCTGACATTTCTGAAATGAAAGAACCAACCATGATGAAATTAGGGTGTTGTTTAGAAATTTGTGGCCACTGATACAAATTGTGATACAGGGCATCCACACTTAATATACCGCAAATTTATACCACCTGATATAGAGCTTCTATCCCTTTTCCCGCTGCCACATATGAAGCGGGAGATGGCCGAAAACGCATGCCACGCATCCTCTCATTCGACTGGATTCAATTGTCCCTGGACTATCTATCTGTCTCAAAAGATGCAACTCTGAGACAAAAGCACAGGCATTGTCGAAACAGCAAGGCGAGCCTCTGACAAGCCCTCCAGCCAACCAACGCCTTTGATTTCACCTTTGCCACCGGCAAGCTATTGTGCGTCGACAGACAGACAAGTTCCGCGGGCTTCTTAATAACGATCGGCAATGTGTTATGACTTGATCGCGATATAAGGGGAACGGAACAATACGAGCGGCGGTGAATACACACATTTGTGTTCTGAAATGTGCCGTTGGTGCTGACGTTCAATCGTGATGAGTGATGAAACTGTCAACATCTATATTCACACCCTCAAACACATCAATGGGACGAGCCATTACAACTATACTGTCGATCAAGGACGTTAGAGGTCGTATACGAGGTCGCTTGAGGCCTGTCTGTCACTGGCGTAGACAAGCTATTGACATTGACCATGCGGTCAGGGTCCTCCACTAGCACCAACTACTGACGACCAACCAAAAGCATGTCCACCTGCATGCGAAAAGCTTATTCGGACGGTGAAGAACCTCATTTTGAGGTCGGACATGTGGCCCCTCTTTTCTGGGCCAACTTCCACCCGTGCAGAATAGCTCATCCCAAGAACGTCTGGATGCATTTATATACATATGTCGGGACATACGAATGTGTACATACATATATGGGAAAATTGCTGGGCCGACGTGCAAATATAAAAGGAACTTTTGGAAAATGGCTGGTTTTTTGTGTAAGGTTCGGGGCTGGAGGTCGGGCTGGTTCGAGAGTAAAGCGTGCCAAATCATGCAATACTATTCTATATCCATCTAGTTGTCTCCTCCTTCCAGAACGGGCCCCAAATGCGGCCCTGCCATGCTGCATGGTCGGTCTTGGCCGAATGTGGGGTGGAAGGGAGACAAAGGAAACAAGGTGATTCAGGAACCGGTGTCGTTGTTTGGTAGACGCACATGTGTGAACACACATATGTATGTATGTACATAAAGGCATGCATAGATGTGTATTCCTACAAACATAGCCGCACAACAGGACTACACGCAAGTTGCAACAGCGCCTCAACAGAGTTGCATGCATATGGTGATATCTAACTACTTGGCGGCAACGTTTATTGACATCGGAAATACGATTTCCAAGTCGGTAGTTCGATGGCACACTGATTGCAGAAGTAAACAACAAGGCCCTGCCAAATCATCCGTTCACAAAATAGGGCCGCCTTCAGTGCCAGTTAACACACGTCCGCGACCTGAGAGCCACTGCAACATTGACAATTTATTCCTCCGAATGGAACCCCATGGCAGGCCGAACAAGCGCGCTGTCCCCTCTTTCTTGATCACCCCCTTGGTCGTTTTTCGTTAACCCTGTATTTTACATGTCTAGATTTCTCCGCAACTGAACGGACGTTGACAACTACGACTAGAGACTGTCCTCCCTCCGATAAGCCAAATGGTGGCCTTGCAAGAACTTGACTTGTTTTTTTTTCTTTCCTTTTCCCCTCGGGGCTGACAGCATATGTAAGGAAACGCCATTGCTGTAGGGCACGGAGGTAACTGTGGCTGAGCTTATGGTTCACTGCCGTTCGGCGTCCCAGTTTAGAGTCAAGAACGACGTTACTGATAAAGATTGGACGGATATCGGGGGCAGTGTTTAACGCCATATCAATGTGGAAGTTTTGATATCTGCATTGGACAAGTGCATGTAGCGCCGACCATCTCGTATTTCTATATCCTGTTGGATCAAGTTGCACATAGACGAAATTACATGTCATTGACGTGGACTCTATTGATCATTACTGTTCCTTTGACAGTCCAGTCTGACAGTCCAGTGATTGGATAATACGGGCGTGTCTTGATAAATACGGTTGCTGTTGTGTCTATCAAGAACGTGCTGGTTGGTGCGGTCCTTCTGGCAAGAAGGGTGATTGCCACCATTTTACTCCGGATATAGGCGCTAATGCAGGTACCGGAAATTCGCTCCATAATTAATTGACCAATCTAGCCAATGGTATTTTGAGAATTGGTGGAAGGATTTCTGGTTCTTCAAGGAAGCCATCGAATGAGGACCCTTTTTGTTCCTGCCAATTTCAAGCTTCCTTGGGTGCATAGTCTCCAAGGTGTTAGATCCAACTGCTAATTGTTTGTTTGTTTGGTTGCTTGGCTGCTTGGCTGTATTTTTTCGAGATCTAGCGGGGTTTTCGGATAAGTAGACATGATAGATGGAGTTTCTAGGGATATGCCACCCGGACTGGTACCACAAACTATATGTATGCACATACAACATACACATGGTACATCTAACCTTCCAGAATGCTCAGAGTTAGTAGAACCTTCTGAAATGGGCGCTATAGAAGCGCTGTAATTGGGTTCCAATGACTCCACTACAATGCACCTAAGCACGGCACTCCCCCTTTTTTTCTTGAGAGGGAAGGGAAGGAAGACCATCCTAGCGACAAGCGGGCTTTCCAGATTCGATGGCCAACTACTATTGATGGAGGAAATGAAGACGTTGCAGTTGGTTCTTACAAACCTCATAGCGCTACATTGTTTGTTCGGATTCTAGCGTGTATCTACTGTTATAGGGATCTGGATGGACATGTTCCTGATTCTCCCGCGTAATGCACGTGTGGATTACGTACAAGGCAAGGCGTTCATGATGGCTTCATATTAAAGCAGGAAGGTTTGTCTCGACAACATCTAAAGACAAGCAAACAATATCTCTGATCAACTGTAAAAAGTACCAACAGTTAGAGCCCTCCGACAATCAAGTTTAGAAGACCTATATCCCAACAGTGCCGTGCATTGTGCTTTTGCCCCACGCTAGCTCCAACAGAATAGAGAACCCAGCCCCTGAGGAGGAAGCAACAGCATTGACAGCCGACCAACGAGGGGCGTGGATGTGGATAAGGACAAAAGGCGCCAGAATGAGTTGTGTCATGGTTGAAGTGGCATGTGCGGTTCCTTTCAAAAGCCAGCTCGTCCTTGTCGACAACTGTCTCGCCTCAGTACGCCTAACGCTAAGCTTTTCTTGGGTTTGTTAATGTCATGTGGAGATAGTGTGCTTGTTTTGCCGGGAAAGCTTCACTTCTTACACCGCTTGGCTTTATTTCATACCACTAGATTGCATCTGCCGCGACGGGAAGTTGAAGCGAAGTTGACGGGACGGATATTGTATTAAACTGAGAAATCAAGGGGAAGTACAGATTGCTCTAGACCACAGTTGATGTCTGAAATGAGAGCTAATGGTATTGAGGGTTTAAACCCTATCATTGGTTTTAATAGAGCATGGGAACAGAGCTTCTCCTTACAAAAATAACGAGACAGTGAATCAAGTTTGTCAATGTAAACTGTTGTCAAGATTAATCGGGAGTTTCTACAAATAGTCTTCTTGAAACCCATAGACATGGACATTTTACAATGTTATGCTTCATCTTGACTCTGTATTTGGAACCTCCGTCTGAAGTGAGGCAGGTAAAGGGGCAGCCAAGTATTGGTTGATGTTGTTACTAAAAAGGGTAGTTGAAATCAGAGAGTACTGAAAGGATATTTCGTTGACTCCGATATCCCCATCAATGCCAAATTTGATGGTGTGTTGCTTTGAACAATTTCCATAGATGTACTGTATGTACATGTATACAGTATGCGCATGTGTATGTATGTATGATTCCTGGTTCCAGTCGTGTGGCCAGCATCTGCCCATGTTGAGCTTGTTTCTATTTGGCTTCATCTCGTCTGTCGCTACCATTTTGACGCGGACATATCATGCTGCAGCGAGGTTTTCGATATCTGGTCGGGCCAAACTATGATGAGCGCTGCTACAAGTGAGCACTTAACGTTGATGTCGGTTCAAGGTCGGACTTTACAGACAAGGGGTCCTAATATTATTAGAACTAGGGGCTATGATGTTGACAGAGGGCGGACCCTAAAGACGAAACACATGCCGCGTTCGTCACGGCAAGCATAAGGGAGAGATTACAATAGAAGCAATTGGTAACAGAGATGTGCTAATTCAAGACAAGGAGAAATCACGGAGGAAGGTCGTTGGTTACTTGAGAAAATGGCAGAAAGTGTGTTAGAGTAAAGTGACTGACTTCTTGTGCCAGTATTTTAGGACTAGGGTGTGTATGTATCAACCATAAGAAGAGCTAACGTTATATGCAAAGTCCAAGATCTGCTAGATATCAACATCGTAAAAAGATGAGCTGAAGAAGAGGCCTTATTCGGTGACTCAACGTGTAATGTCTGTTCGACATCAACACTGCCAAGTGGCGTTTACTACAACCCACGTTGTCCAGCGCGTTACTGTGTATTCAAGAAAAGAAGAGTAGAAAGAACAACCAAGCGGCGTCGACGACCGAGGACACACGGATCAAGAGTATAACTCGGGCCCCAACGCAAGACCCAATACCCATCATGGACACGCTAGAGCCACTACGCAGGATGAACCCCCTTGGTTGTACCTAGTCCAAACTCTCACGGTTCTTTGAATTCAAAGGGCAAGCGAGAGAAAGACAAAAGCACCCCCCCCACAGTGCACGCCCTCCCTAGTCGTAAACTCCACCGCTATCCTAGGCACAGTAGAGAAGAAGACTGACTGTCTAACAAGTCTAACACCATTCACACCCCACGGCGGCAAACACAAGCGGCGGGGGAACCAAGTAGACACACTCTGAAGATTCGAGTATATTAAGACCACCGATTCCCCTCTCAAACCTGTTTACTTTTCTTTCCTTCTTCAGCCCAGAAAGCCAATCTTCCAAGCTTCTTCCCGCTTCGCTCTTCCAAACTTTTGACTTCGGTCGTCCATTCTTTAACAAGCACTTCACTTCAAACAAATCCATTCTTTTTTAATCGTCTTTTTTGACCTCCCATTTCCAATCTTCAAAATGCAGTTCTCTACTATCGCCCTCTTCACCGCCTCCGGCGCTGTTGCTGCCCTTGCCGGTACCGGTACCGCTCCCGCCCAGGTCACCTCCACCGTCTACGCTACCAACGTCAAGACCATCACCTCTTGCGCTGCTACCGTGACCAACTGCCCTGCCTCTGCCACCCAGGTCGTCACCGAGGTTGTTGCCGTCTCCACCACCGTCTGCCCCGTTGAGGAGGCTGCCGCCACCTCCGGTGTTGCCGCTTCCACTGGTATCTTCCACAACGGTACCGCCGTCGCTGTTCCCTCTGCTCCCTACCCCACTGGTACCGGCGCTGTCGGCACCAAGGGTGTTGCTGCCTCTTCCGGCTCCACCAAGGCTGCTCTTCCTACCGTTGCCGGCACTGGTGTCGCTGCCAACGCTGCCGTCTCCTCCAAGGCCTCTACCTGCGACGCTGCTGTCGTCAAGACCATCACCACCTCGTACACCACCGTTGTCCCCACCGTCATCGTTGTCACCGAGTCTGGCTCTTGCGCTACCGCCACTGGTTCCAAGACCTCCACCGGTACCAAGGCTGTTGGCACTGGTTCCGCCTCCGGCACTGGCGCTGTCACGTAAGTACTTTTCCAACACTACCTCTTCAGGATAACAGTCATCTAACATTCTCTCTTTACAGCACCACCACCGCCCCCGTCACCGCCGGTGCCAAGTCTCTTGCTGGCTCCGCCGCCATGGCCCTTGCCGGTGCCGTCGCTGCTTTCGCCTTCGCTTAAGCGTCTTCTCCCCGAATCTCGTCGACCGATGGTCAAATCCCGCAAGTGGGCTAGGCCTTATGGCTAGGCCCGCTGGCAAAGATCCTGATCACAGGAAGATTAATGATAACGGACTGAAGCTACTTCTGGGCTTCCATATTGACAACTGACAGTGAATTCTGGCGTTTCAGCGACGTCATAATCTGCCGGCTTTCGAGAGCCCAGGGCTTCAATATAGCATTTTCTTTGGGATATCCACTTTGTTGTGCTTGTTTTTTGTTTTCCAGCTTTGAATTGATTTTTAGAAAATTACTTGATCTTCTCCTTTGTGACATGTATTCCACACCCTGATTTAGCCATTGTTCTGTCTTCTCTTGTCACGCTATTGTGCTCGTTCCTACTTGACGGTATTTTGCCACCACACTATTTCAGATTTCCCCTGAATGTCACCATACCTAATGTGCTGTAACTTGATCCTAATAGACACCCTACTTCAAGATGCAGGCACCGCCCCTCCCTTCTACGGTTGACCCCGTCTGCATGTCTCTGCACCAAAAGGTAATTCTAAAACGCGCGTCCCCGACAAATTCCAAACAATCTATACAATTCTGCATCCCTTAATCCCTGCCTTAGACAATGACGCCTCTTCAACTTTTTACCCGTACCATCCCGTTTTCTGCCACCTCTTTTCTCCCTCAAACACGCCTCTTCCCTCAGTCTTGCGGTAGAAGAACCCGTCTGTTCTTGTGTGATACCTTATTCACCAGTATCTAATCTCTGTACATACTTTGAGAACGTCTGGCCCGATACTCGGGAAAATCTTGGCTTGATTGTGTTACCTTGGATAGAGTGGTACACTTTGGAATATATTGACTGCAGAACCTGTATTTGTAATTGGTGGTGTATTGGTACAGAGAAAGTGTGATGTCCTAATATGGTAGGTGAACAAGTATTCTTTATTTTTAGTTGGTAGTTAGTCGTTGATAATTTTGCTTCACAACTTGTAAAAAAAACTACCAGGCAATATCACATTGTGTAGCCAGAGCTCTAGCCCGAGCCGCCTGGCCAATAGGAACACCAGTAGTAGAGCCCGCCTCCTTAATTTTGGCTCGTCTATTGTTTAACCTCACAATACGCCAAAGAGCTAACCCCATAACTACAATATTAAGTATAGACAACAAAATCGTTGTTGGAAACCTGTCTTTTATGTTGCCCGTGGCATTGTTCATCCACTGTGATCCTATTAAATATGACAGTCCACCTGCGGCTTGACAAAAAAGGAATTGTGCCGTCAAGGTCGTCTGTGATGTCATATTCTCTATTGCCCACACAGAAAGCACTTGCGAATTAACAAATAAGATGACTTGTCCCAAGACGCTCATTACCATAGCTAAAGAGGTGTTATCGTGACCAGCCCAGTATGTCACAGAACATATTAACCTATGTGAATAAATCATTAGTATCATGATGATATGACATAGAAGCATAAGATATATAACATACTCAATAGATACAAACCCAAGGATAAGCCATCCTCGAGTACGAAATCTTTGTACAAAAAACACCATAACAAATGCCGATCCAATAGAACAAAACTTGATAATCTGTGTGACAGTCGTCGACATCGCCACCGACGACGTAGACCCAAGAACCACCTGGTAATAAATCGTGTGCATGATCCGCGGCCAAGTAATCGGATGTTGAATAGCATTCCAGAAATGTTGCTCAGTAAAAGGCACCAGGCCCTCTTTCCACTCATTTTCCAGGAAGCGAATTAGTCGGTACCGTTTAGCATCTTGAAGGAACCCTTCATCAGGTCGAGTTACCCATTCAGGCATGATCACCAAACCTATTGCCGCAATCATGAGGTCCAGGATACCAATACATACAAAGATCCATGGCCACACCCGAGCCGATTCTAACTTGACAGCCAACTGCGTGACACCCGAACAGAAAACTGGAACGAGTACCGTGCCCAGAACTTGGAAAGATGATACCCACGTGATTCTCATCAACCACCGTTTCTTGGGATACCACCCGGTGATGCTACGGTAGTCGGTTAGCTCTTGATTTGCTGATTCTTTCACCTTGTGTAACATACTACACCAAGGACATGCCATAGAAACTTCCACGTGAAAGCCCGATTCCTACACCGGCAAGCAGGACGTGAGAGAAGTCTACTGCAATTGATGTCAAGACGTACATGACTGCCATCACGGCAATCTGCGTATTTATCCAGACTGAAGGGAACTCTTGAGTGAGGAAGATGACTACGACGAACACAGCGGCAGTTTCAGCAAGTTTGTTACTGACAGCACACCACTAGGTTGGCTTGTTAGTGAGGTTGAAGTAGCGTGATAGGACTTACTTACGTTTAGCTGAGCGCTAGTGACGTTGACATCTTTCCACATGTCTATTTTCAAAGCGGTGGACATTACAGTGGATGTCCCGAGTAACAGCCTGTATATCCAGCATCAGTGACATATTCCAGAACACGGTCATAATAATGATCGTTTACATTGAGGCTAAACAAATTGGAATCAACACTCGCATATCCAACAACCGCATAACCCGGCGAAGTTCCTGTTTCGTTGGCATTTCCGCAGTTGAACATGATCCGTGTCCGATATCCGTTACCAATGCGAATGCATCATTACCACGGGAGACCCCCAGGACAGTAGCTCCTTTGTTTCCGTGTTGAGCCTCTATGTCTAAGTGGTGGTGTATCATATTCTGTCCATTAACACCTAGAGGGTTTGCAGTGCGTGATGTTGTTACGAGACTCCGTCGGGGTGCATATTGTTGATCGACGAATATCTTGTCGAATTTTAATTTGCCATTGCTTTCATTCGTGGTGGTAGATGAGAGTACTGACTGGCCGGGTTGTTGTCCTCGACTGTCTGTGATGTTGATGTTGATACTTCTGGTAGGGTGTGTGAATCTATCCAGCTCGAGACTATGCGGGCTATGAGAAGGTCTACTTGAGAGACCGGAAGCTGGACTGCTGGGTTGTAATAGTTGGTCTTCGTCGCCAGACGAGCTTTTCAGACGTCTGGATCTCGGATATAATGCCGTTGCTCTCCTGAGGATCTTGGAGGGAAACCAAGAAGAAGTATTAAATGTTCCAGTCTGTGACTCTGACATGACGACCCAACTGGACCAAGATAAAGCGGGGACATAAAACCAATCCCTTATAAATCTTTCGACGTTACTACCAAGAAGTGATTTCGAAACTCCAAGTTTCTAGTATTTCCCCATTAACCGCACCATACTTTATATACCCCGCATTCTTATAACCATCCAATCGGAGGTAGCCCCGCTGCTGAACATTTTTGGTGTCACTGACGACATAACCTGTCTCATAACCGGATCGTAGATTCAGAAATAACATGCACGCTCATGTATAACAAGGCTCCTTATCGATGATCTACCATAAGATATACTACACAAAGCTCCGATCGACAGTCACAAGCACTAAGTGGCTGAGTGTTCTCTGATCATGAGCATCTTATTTAACCGCCAAGCTGGCCAGTAGTCGAATCGGCCGGGTAACCAAAGAAGCAAGAACCGCAACGAATCAGAACTCTTCTGGACAATTTTCTTTCCATATCACACAAGTCACACACGGATTGAGGCAGCAACTTGACACAACAACTAAGCGAGAAAAAACACACGTAATGGTAGGTTATTTAATTTTGGCTGTACAACAAACATAATTCAGTACACTTAGTCGACAAGAATCTTGCTCTCGAGATCGCCATACGAGGCATAGAACTCCTCAAAGAGTTTAACAGCATACAAGACGTCCTTGGAACCTCCCGTCTCACGAATGCTGTGCATCGAAAGCTGGGGGTTACCGAGATCGAGGGTGCGAACACCCAGCTTAGCTGAAAGCATAGGTCCAATAGTGCTGCCGCAAGACGAATCGTTACGAACAACGAACAACTGAAGGGGAACACCGGCGGCGCGAGCACATTCTTGGATGAGAACAACACCGGGAGAGTTGGTCGCATAACGCTGGTTGGCGTTGATCTTGATGACAGTTCCCTTGTTCATCGCGGGCTTATGATCAGCCTCATACTTGGCTGCGAAGTTAGGATGAACCGAGTGGGCCATGTCGGCAGATACGAGGAACGAACGAGCAAGAGTCTGCTCAAAGGCGGCACTCTCGTCGGGTTCACGAGTCATACTGTCAACAGATCCCGAGTGAGCCTCGGCAATCCCGGAAGCTACAATGCGGCGCAGGGTAGAAGGCAGGAAGTTACTGTTCGCACCCTGGGCAGAAGTGGAACCGATCTCCTCGTGGTCGAAGCAAGTAGCCAGACGGATAGTGGTATCATCAACCAAAGAGATATTATCCGCAGCCGACTTGATGATACCAGTGATCGTGCAGTAGGTCATTTCCAGATTGTCCAGGCGAGGAGAAAAGATAAACTCGTCGTTAATACCACCAACAGTACTGGGCTGGACATCATACAGGATAAGCTCAAAGTCAACGACATCATCGACAGTGCACTCGGCATTCTTGGCAATGATTTCCAAAACATGAGGGTGGTGGCGGGCCTGCATCTTCTCAAGAGGGCGGAACTCGGCGTTCTCGTTGTCGTCAGTCATGGCATTCTCATCCTCGGCAGTTGAACGGTTGAGTTCCTCCGAGACAAGACCAGTGATGGGGAACAACTGGGTCTCCTTGTTAGGGTCAAAGTTGGTGGACCGGTCAAGATGGATGGCCAGGGTAGGAATGCGGATGATAGGCTTGTCGACCTTAATCAGACGTTGGACAAAGCTGCCCTGGCCATCACGGACGAGAACGCGACCAGCAATGGACAGATCACGGTCGAACCAACTGTGCCAGATACCGCCACCGTAGGTCTCGACGCCGATCTGCATGAATCCGGCATTTGCCTTCTTAGAAACAGGCTTGATGCGGAGACAGGGCGAATCAGTGTGTGCGCCAACCATGGCGATCGGGTTTCCAGGGCTCCACTTGCCACCGACGGCAAAGGCAATAATGGAAGAGCCATTGCGAGTCAGATAATACTTTCCGCCGGGAGCAATCTTGTGAGCCCAGGGATCGCGCTCACGGAGCTTTTCGAAACCGGCCGCCTCGAGACGGGTAGATGCGGATTGAACGGCATGGTAAGCTGGATCATAAGTACCGTACTACGTTAGCAGAATGGTCTAGACTAAAGACAAAGACATGTGATGTAAAGGATCGGGGGTAATGAGGACATGCGATTTCATTGCGGAGTGCGTTTTTGAGTTTGGGGGACGTGGGTAAAACTAACGTGTAGGCGATGCGTTAACAAAGTTAACAAAGTCTTGAGCGGCGTCGGCAAATGCGTTGGACATTGTGGATGAAAGACGACGAGTATAGCTAGCTAGTGAAGATGGTGATGTCGATAACGAGGATCTGGTGATAAGAGGCGAAGACGACTGTAGAGCTGTTTGGGTCTTGCTACCAAGAAATCTGGCCAACATGGAAAGTATGCACCTATGATGCAGGAGAATGCGGAAGGAGGCCTTTAACGTTTCGGTCGGTGTACAACGAGTTTATTAGGGAGGATTACTCGTTGTCTGTATGTGTATACAGCGGTCAAAGGTACTGTCAATAAAGCACTGTAAGATCAAGTGACGTAGAAACGCAGGGGAGGTTGAGTCCGCCAGGATTAATAAGTCTGTGGATTCTTTTTGCGTTATCGTGGGTTTACCCACAGGAACATCATCCTAGACTAGGTTGGGCGGTAGCCTTCGTCAAGCCCATGCCTTATCATCATAGCAACAGCGTTGGCAGTACTGTACGATTTACCTCAAAACTGGGGACACTAAAGCTTATTGTCTGTGTAAGGCCATCACGATAAGATAAGTTACCTATGAAAGCCCCGCATTTAATACAGGGTAATTGCGTATATGTTTAGGTGCAGACAATGTGTGTAGTGTAGTGTATATGATGCATGCATACGCACGTTTCTTTCCTGTCATTATTAGGGGGAAATGCGTCCTTTGTAACAAAATTGTTATGATATCCAAGAAAAAGGATCATACATACCAATGTGACATACTCCATGTGTAGTCATTTGAAAAGTCACAACAAGATATCCGTTAAGGTTAACCATCCACCCTGGCAATTATCATGACGCTAATTGCAAGGTTAATCGCATACATCAGATGGAAACCAAAATGCATGTAAATGGGTCATGAACTCTGTCAAAATAAAATCTCCATGAAACCGCCATAACTGACATGGACATATGAATCCAGATACGTGCATGAATTCTTTGACGTATGACTGGTCCGGCTGAAAAGTTTACGAGCAATTTGAATCGGAGAATTACCTGGATGTTTGGTCGTACGACGTCAAGAATCCGGCTTTTGCATCGTTCAGCAGACTTGCGATGAGGCCAACCTCGCCGATCCAATTTACATGTGTGCTGGTGAAAGACACACTTCGCATTCGATTTGGGGTTCGCATGTACCAGATGGAACAGAAAGACATGTTCTGGCGCAAGTCTGGCTTTGAATTTTCGGGAATGGAAGCGGGAGTCCCTTGCGTAAGGGTGGCGGAAGCATGTAGTGATGTCGCACACACATGCCGGTCAATGAAATGCGCATGCACTCCCGCTGCGGCAGATGGTCCTATTAAGGGGCCGGTATTTCTGTGTAGGCCATGCGGGTTTATATTCAAGCTTCTTCGATATATGTGTACATACATGTATGTGCATACGTTCGTACATACATACATACATAGTTCTAGTTATATGACATGCGAAAATCACGTGTTACGGATAACACTACATGATAAACGTTCACCCGTGATAAACCAAGTCGTGTGCGATCATCCAAACCCGTGCACGTCAAAATAGCTATATCCATGACTTCTATGTCTTTCGGACAAGTCACCCGATAGACTGTATAATCTGCATACCCGTTCGAGCTCGAATCGCATGCATCAGGTTATACCTCCCAAATCAGAACTCAGGCCGATATACCGCCCTGTTAGAGGTGACAATTCTG
The DNA here is from genome assembly GCA_001483325.1 of Huntiella savannae. NCBI lineage: Eukaryota > Fungi > Ascomycota > Sordariomycetes > Microascales > Ceratocystidaceae > Huntiella > Huntiella savannae. The sequence continues at coordinate 504,098 of LCZG01000002.1, read as the reverse complement.
CGCCTTGGCCGTTTTAAAGCTGGCGGTGAAGCAGCATGTAACCGCTGCCATAATTTGCATGGGTTTTAGGATCTTATGAATGCAGACTCCCGATGCCGAAACAAAGAGTCTTGTGGTGACTGGCCACTCCTAGAACTTGAATGACGTTTGTAGATATCGCATCTGCGCTGTTCCATTCTGGTGATTACCACAAGCTTCGACTCAAAATCCGCATGTGCATGCACATGTCTGCGCACGTATTTCTCCATCCAACAACTATGTATGTACATCTGCCGTCCGTACCAACATGTTAAAAAAGCACGCATCACCTGTTCTCTTGTTACCCCTCCATCTTACCATACATGAAAGTTCAAAGACCCCGGTAGTGTATCCTTGCCCAGCTGGAGCGAAACCACCAAGAAAATAAATCAACAACCAGCCAACTACATCAGCCAGCCAGATTCGGGACATTCATCCCTATGCCACATTTGGGTGAGCCTTGCAACAATGTGCACTTGGCCTCAAAACCGCACTCAGGCGTCTGTTTTCGCCTGTTAAAATCAAGCTTTGCCTACACATTGCGCATATGGAGATGCACATGTTGGTGGCGTCCGTACAAACGCCTCAAGCAACATCCACACAGTATGTATTTTGACATTGGGCGTCAACCAGGTACATATTGATAAGATAACCATGTTATAATCCCCTTGCCGAATATGAATAAAGACGGCATATGTACATACATACATACACATGTATCATCATGCGATGAGTCTGTATGTTGTATGTCCCTTGTTGGTCCAGTTGGAAGTGTGACCCTGAATTCGTCTTAATTAGGTGATCTTTGCTTTGTTTTAGTCGATTGTGCTGCGACAGGGCCGTTTCCCCCATGTTGCATCTGACAGGCACAAAAGACATCCATTGTATGTAGACTTTCTTAACATGAAACTCAGCGCACATACAGGATCACCAACATTGATACAATAGAATGAGCATAAAACACCAGAAGGGAAAGAATACGTTTTCAAGCTTCAAGACCTCGTGGTCCATCCATCCGCGTTCCTGAGTTAGGTGCATCAACAGACATTGCGCACTCAAGTGTGTCCACATACATACCTAGCATATTTCTCTGTGAACCCAGCCTGTTGTGCCATTTGACATCCAGTCTGTCACTTTTTTGCGTTCCCGGCCTTACTCTTACCGTAACACTCGATTATCCTAGTTACTCTCATATGTCGTCAAGTCACAGAACCGGCTAAAAAAAAATAAAGTAAAAAATGTCCCTGGTATCTCCCGAGCCATGTAACTTTGAGCTTAGACAATGGCAACACCGGTTCCTTTCTCCATCACCAGCTTTTGGCGGAACTTTGGTGGTACTTTTTTTAGATGCCGATTGTGTGGAGGGACCTGCGCACATATGCACATGCCCGTTTTCTTTGGGGAAAGCAATTACAGGTACAGCTGGTTGAATGACGGAAACGAGATCATTGAGCTAATGATGTTTTTTTTTTGGCTTGATTTATTCGGATATGCGTATGCGTGATATGAGCTGGGGATTGGATATATAAGCAAGTACTTTACATCGGGAAATTTCGCAGCTATTTTCTAAATGTCGAACTGATTAACGGGTTGGCTTCTTCAATACCAGAATCCGATGATGTTTGCGATTTACCCTAACAGATGGCCATATAACCCTATCGATGGCACAGAAACATTCTAGATGTTTTTACACAAACTACGGACTATGGTCTAAGCTTCTCTGGTTCAAGGTGTCGCGACACCCGGTCAACCTTTTCTACACCTGGCGAACAATGCCTTTTAAAGTGTTAATCCAGAAGCATCGGCCATCACGGAAGGAATGAAGAGCGTCTTCAAAGGGATGCATCTACAGTGATACAATATTTGAGCAAATAATGGCCAGTCAATATAACTAGGAGGCTGGACTGAAGGTTGTTGTTGTCTGTATGATACGACAATGGAATGTCACAAGAAGAATGGTCTAGTTCTTGTCATTTCATGAATTAGCTCAGCAGTGACAAGATTGTGGAATTGTACAGGTGCTGTATGTACAGAAGTATAGCTCTACAATGCGGTTGACTGTTAAAACGCCTCATATGCATGCAATAATTGCAAAGACGTGTTGCATATTGTTGGACGCGGCAACAGCTGGCGGCGCTCACGGGCTTTGGGTCCGTAGTCTTATGATCTCGAGGGATGCAATACCTAGTATCGCACATCGCTAGGCTCGTTCCCTTCCCGCCAGTCAGGCCCTTCACACAGCATCAACACAGCATCGGCGCCAGCTGGTCGCGGGCGCTTGGGGCGTTTTTTTTTAGGTGTTCATTTTTGGACAAACTGTTGGGTAGACAAACTAGAATCCAGAATTAAGGGCCCAAGCCCAAAGAAGACCTCTTATGAGTTCTCTGTCAATCCCTGTTTTTGGTTGATAAATGTTTGTTGCGGGTAACAAAGTCGTGGGTGGATCTTGGACAGCGGGTGGAATATAGGAGCATCGAATAACAGGAGGGTAAGAAGGGACCAATATGACCAATGTGCTTTGTTCTGGAGATCATAGGATTGCTGTTTAAGTGTAGTAGTGACGGGAAGAGAAGGGATGATGATTGAATTTCAGGTAAACCGAAGTGATCTACAGAGCATCCTTATTCTATTGTGTTGTGGGTACCACACACAGAACGTCCTTGTGGTATCAAGACTGATTTGGACCATATTGGAGTTCAAGAGGCACTTTTTTTGCACAAGAAATCAGTGGACTTATCGATATCAAACATTGCCACAATGTCGTCATGATCCTGTCAGAGGATATTTGGCAGAGCTGCCAAAGTCAATGATTTTATGTATGTCGATAGACTGTCCACTGTAGTTAAGAAATAGTAAGTCGTCTTGTCTAGGGTAAAACTGTAGACCTGGTATTACATGCAATGAGGGGGTGAGACGGGTGACAGCACAAGCTGCTCAAAGATCTAAAAAGACGGCGTTGGGCGGCCATTGCGACAAGTTGCTATTGCCTTTTGGTGTCACCAGGGCGCGCAATCAGAGCAAGAGGGATCCAAAGGCTCGAAGTGTTGCACTGGATAATCTGAAATGCTCGTCGTGAATAAAGGAGAACTCGAGATAGTTGGATGTATGAGAATTCACACATATTTTCTTCTCCGACTGCATTTTTACTGTTCGGGCTGTTTTAGCCCTGGGTGCGTTTGGAACGAGCAGACAAGTGAGACACGGGAACCTGGTGACAAGGGCTGGCACGAACGTTAGATCTTGACGGGACGTCCGGCGCACATATAACAGACATGGTAGCTGTGCTTTCATATTGGTGACTTGTCGTCCACCAAGAACATACCAGATACATCTACATAAATCTAGTAGGAAACTACTTCAAAATACATTGGATGGTGAAGTTCAAAATTCTGAAGGTTATGCCTTTTTTTCTACTGCGCCTGGTTCAGTACGTGGGTTTTTGAGCCCTCTCGCCCCTGGCTTGCTTCCATAGCCTAGTTGGGCCAATAAACTTGACCCCTCCGAGAGGCCAGCCAGCCAGCCAGCCAACAAGGGAGAATAGACCCAATTGTCCTTTCCAGGGTGCTGTTTGGTGCTGGGCCGTGAGTTGGGCCCCCATTCCAATGAGTGGAGAGAACGACAGCGACGGCGGGGGCGAGGTAAAGACGTGCAGAATAAGAAACACAAGACGGATGACAGACAGGGAAATATGGCAGAAAGAGCGTGAACTGCAGGGTCGCAATAGACGGGCTTTCCATCGTATGCAGCCCAGATTATTGGTTCATTCAACTGTAATGCACGATACTCGAGGGCATCACCGGCTACCCGACTGGTTAAGGCTAACCTACTATTTGTTGGCATCAAGCCAGCCAAGTTATCTGCTGCCAGCACAACATCAGCACCGGACAACTCCCCCAGAAGAGAGACACGAGAACCGAGCTTTTTTTTCGGTAACAGGGATTGCCCCGGAAAGTTCAAAAACTGAAGCAGCTTCCTTTCAGGTCATCACCCTTTGTTTCGACAACTGGGAGACTTGCTATGATTACTTTGTGTTTATTGCTACAACTTCTTGTTGCCTTTTCTACAAATGGTATGTGTACAGACTAGAGTTGGGAGATGCCTCAGTGAGATACAGAACATGTGAATGCGTATAGTTGACACTGGTTCTGTAAACATACTGTGACTGCCATTTTGGGCTCTCCGTATGTACTGCTGACGGGTTTGTCTGTTGTCTGTGTGCTGAGTGTGTAATGCCTGTTCACCTATACAGGCAGGAAGGAAGGCGACTTTTCTGTATCAATTAGTTGTTATTCCTCGATACAAATTGACGTGATTGTTTTGATGGCCACTTGAGTTGGAATATATATCATTGTCAGTTAGGCAGTAATCGTAGATATGTCAATAAATCTTTGAATGATACTTATGTACACACACACACACATTGTGAGAAAATTCAAAAATCAAAATTCAAGCGAGCCCTGTCTCGGCCAGACAAGAAGCGCTGTTTGGAGGATCTGGTAACACGACCAAGTCATGACGGGGGCCAAGTCCTGAGAAAGTTTACTGCGGGGACTATACTAATGGTGTTTAGTTAGCTATGAGTTTCTTCACGCCAGGTAATCGCCAGGTTCCATTACGATTGTACTGTTTACCTTGGTCTTTTAAGATCTTACGTCAATGGTATACTTTGACTTCTAAACCTCTTTCTACTTGCCAATTTTTCTTCTTCAAAAACATAGTTCAAGACAAGTACCACATTGACAAACTTGCCCAAAGTCTAACACCCGCATACATAGCACCTACGCATGTGTATTTTATGTGCTAGTCTATTTTCTCTCCCCCCCATCCTTCCCAGCAGGGCCAGCCCAATCGAATCCTTCGTGGCATGCACCCATAACCCAGGCTCCTCCTACAAGTCTTGAGAACTCCCATATCCTTTTTATTTTACGCCCCCCCGGTTTTCTTACCTTTTCTTCGTTACTGTCACAAACTTGGCACCGCAAAATTCAGTGAACATCATCGCGATTTTCTTTCGCGTTATCTTCCTTTTACTTTGTTCTCTATCATTGGATTCAAATCTTCTATCGTCGTGTATTAGCAAAAATCTAGACACCTCAGCATTCGGTTTTCAAACTTTCTTTGCCACTCTCAAGTGTCAGTTCGAATACATCATTGATCATTACCTTCATCATTCCCCCCCATCCATTCAGAAATTCGTCACGGTTTCGACAATCTATCCGTCTCGCCTTTTCCGCTGCCGCTACAGATTCTCGATATCCATCTGTGGTTTGCATCTTGTTTGTTTTGTCCTTGCTGTCACGGGCTCGTCGTTTCTATCGGTCATTTTGTGTTTTTATTGATGCCGACCCCCGCTGTCGCTATATCAGTCGCCTTTATCTCTTGACCAACACGCCACACACAACACTCTATACCATATCCAACGATCTGATATCAACAAGATCTCATTCGCCTTTATTATATAAATTCATCGCATCGGTGCCTGTCACAAAACACCACATCATTGCTTGGTTGTCCTATCAGAATCTCATTTTGAGTGATTGAACTCGTTCACATCGTGCGTCTAGCTTCGGCAATCGCAGCTCGGCCATTATACACAGCCACGAGTGTGACGGACAGCACCCGGCGATTCTACTCGCTGGTAGACGCTTCTCATCGCATAAAATTAGCCAGGCCTTGCAGCAATTAGATCAAGGCATTCGCGAATAACCCAGGCCTCGCGAAGATATACTTTAAGCCGTATCTGTAGTCGTTGAAACACAGAAACCGGCGTTCTCTCAAAACGCAAGATCTTATTGATCTTGCTCAATTGTCACAAAAATGGCTTCAGTACCACGGCCTCCCAACGTGACCTCCAGCGGGCTTCAGAATTATGTTCTTCAGACTATCAACAAACAGTCCCGGCCCATCCAAGGATGGCAAACTACAGTCAACATTGCGGAAAGAGTTGTCAAAGCCTACCAGCTGTAAGTTTACCTACAAGTCACAACAAATCGTAGCTTGGAGATTTTGTTAGTTAACGCGAACCATTATAGGGCGTCGACTGCTCTTATTGCACATGAATACAAGAATATGCCCAATCTGCTTAAGGAGTGTATGAGCATGGAGCATGATGCATTTTTCACCTCGCCAGACAAGGTAAGTTCAGACTGAAACATTTTTTATAAGATGGAAGCTCCATACTGACCTATTGAATCAAAACAGGTGTCATACGAAAATAAGATGAAGCAGTACATCGATGAGGCCGTTTCTCGCCGCCAAAACAATGAGCCAAATTTACAACTCCAAGTTCAGCAACAGATGCAGGCCGCCCAGCAAAACGCCCAAATCCAAGCCCAAGCACAACACGCACAGCTCCAACAGCAACAACAACAACAACAACAACAGTTGCACCCTATAATGCATATGCCAGGTGGACTTGGTAATGGACCGGCCAACCAGGCACAACAAGCAGCTATCCAACAACGTCTCTTGCAAGCCCAAGTCAAATCCCAAACCCAGGCACGTCAAGCCAATGCCATGGCGGGCGCCAACGTGAATCCCATGGGGTTCTCGATGCCCGGTGCTGCCCCTCAACCTGGAGTTCTGAACCCAAATCTTCTACTGGGCCAGAACCGCCCTGTAGAATTCACCCACGCCGAAAAACAACAGGCCAACGCCATAGCTATTGAAAGGTTTAACAAGATGTCGGAACAACAGAAGGAGGCCTGCAGACAGGCAATGAGAAATATGGGAGTTTCTTCACCGGATGCTATCAATGGTGGCCCCAGGGATCTGGCTTTTCTTGCGGTAATGCGTGATGTTTTTAACCAGATCGGAGTAATGAAGCGTAACCAAGCCAATGCGTTACAGAAACCACAGCAGCTCATGATGACAGCGCAACAACAACAACAGCAGCAACAACAACAACAACAACAACAGCAGTCACAACAAGCCGCAGTTGCCATGAATCAGCAGAACATGGGGTTGGCAATGGGACAACAGGCGGGACTTCACGGTGCTGATGTTCAACGAGCCTTGAATCGGCCGGATATGAATTTTGGTCAAATTGGGCTTGTGGGCCCGGGTGCGGGTTTGCAAAATGGGCAACAAATGGGCCAAATGGGAAACCGCCCTGGTGCTCAGGTTGGTGTTGGCCAGCACCCGAATGCTGCGATGAACGGGATATCCATGGTGGGTCAACCTGGGCAAGCTGCAATGGGCCTCACACCTAATATGCAAGTCACCCAAGCCCAAGTCCAAGCTCAAGCCCAGGCTCAGGCTCAAGCCCGTTTCGCACAGCAACAAAACCAATTGCAACAACAGAACGGCCTTGTCTTTCCTGGCCAAAATGGCGGTCATGGGTTGAATGGTGTTCCTATGAGAAACCAGCTCTCTCAAAATGGTCTCGATGTTGCGAATGGGAATTCTATGAACATGCTTGGCTCTGGTCCTGGGAATATGCAGTTTCCAAATGGGGGTAACAATGGACTTCTCAATGCACCGGGACGAGCATCTAATGCGGCTACTGCCCAGTTGTACCAGCGGGTCCTTTCACAGATGCCACCCGAGCACCGACAAGCCCTCAACGCCATGCCTCGCGAGCAGGCCATGTCAATCATCCAAAATCGGATGCAACAAGACCAAATGCAAATGGCGCGCAACAACAGCAACCAGATGAATTTGGGAGGGATGAACGGCATGTCGAATGCTCTTGGAACTGAGGTCCGGGCTGGTCAACCGGGCCCAGACCCTGGTTTGACACAGATTCAGCTGCGGAATCTCATGGATGGAATGACTTTACCTCCTAGTATACAGAGTATGCTTCCGCCGGAAGTTAAAACGTGGGGTGCTCTCAAGGCTCTCTTGGCCCAACGTCCGAATCTTGTCCCTCCCCAGATTGCCAATGCTAGAAATCCGGGATTAGCGCAAATGCAGCAGGCTCAGTTCACGCAGCTTCAGAACAACCATCGGCAAAAGATGTTGCAGCAGATGCAAGGGCAACAGTCACAGCCAGCACAGGTCCCGCCACAGCAAATGATGCGACAGAATCAAGCTCAATTGCCGCCACAGCAACTTCGTCAGCAACCGCCCCAACAGTCACCCCAGCCGACACAAGCGACGCAGCAGACTATGCACCAAGAACAACAACAGCTTGGCCAAGGTCTTGGGGCTAACCAAATGCCAGCACAACAGTCGCCTGCTCAGGGTATGGCGCAACAATCTACGCCTAACAGCACAAGCGGGCCTGGGCCGATGATGGGGGCGAGTGGCCAGATGTCGGGTGAGATAGCTGGTCAGCAGGCGATGCCTCCTAATGGTACACCAAATGTGGCTGCTAGCACGGTTGCCAACCAAATGAGTCTTAGTGTGTTGGCTAATAACCCGGAAATTATGGCCAGACTCCAAGCGGTTCAAGCATCGGCCAAGGACATCAGCGACTACCTTACGGCGCACCCCAACACTCCTAACGATGAAAAACTGCCGGGCATTGTCACTGCATTGAAGAAACGAGTTTTCCTCACCAAACTCATGCAGCAAATAAAGATACGACAGGATGCTATGCAACAAGGTATGCAACAAGGTAGAGTTGGCGGGATGCAGTTTGGACCAGGTGGGCAGCAGCAGCTCGGGGGGCAAAATATGGGTGGACTTCAATCGCCGATCACTGTGGGTGATGGTACACCGATGACGTCAGGACCCAGCCAGCCCGGTATGCAGCAAGCGGGGAATGTTAATGGGCCGCAAGTTGGGCAAAGTGTGCCGCTGCAGGCGCAGGTCAGTCAGATGTCGCAGATGTCGCCCCCATCTCAGGGTATTCAAAATACGGTTCCTGCTAGTAGCCCTCCTGCGGCGGTCACAATGGTGGGTAATACAAGCAGTACGCCTCAGCCGATGGACAACAGCCCTGTCGCCAATTCCAACGTGCCTCGGCGGTCAATTTCTGGAGGTCAGCGGGTACAACAGACAGCGGATCTTACGCCGGCGCAAGGCAACGTCAACTTGAAACGGCCATCTCCCGACGATGCGACTTCACAAGCTGGGGCTCGGCTGAGACAGACAGGCTATCAAAAGTTGAACGAGAACGAACGTAAGATGAGACTCGGTCGGTTGAAAGCCTTGCATCAGAAAGTGCTTGAGCAGGTCAACAGGGAAAACCGTGCACCAGTTCAGGTGGATGATGCCACGCGTGAGTCTATGTACTCTCGAATGCGGGATTTGAATGAGCGGTTTGCTCGATTGGCGCAGGCACTCCAGACGCATATGTTGTTTGAGCCGGATCTTACGTACCCGATGCTGGAGAAGTTCTACTACACTAGAACGATTCTCTCACAGCAGTTGGACAGTAAGGAGGAGGTTTTGAAGGTTGACATGGCACTGCTCGAGAAGTTGGAAGCCAGTCAGCGTGAGATTGTGGGGTATCTTGCAGACTGTAGACTACAGAAGCGGGGTGTGTTTGGTCCTGGCATAGAAGCTGTGCGAATCCCTTCTGCTGCAGATTTGGTGCCGGTTCCGTTTACGACGCAAGCGATGTCTGTTGTTCCACCACCGACGGTTCCAGGGCCAGGGTCTAAGCAAAGTGTTGGTACGACGGGTCCACACGGGGCTGTCACAAGTAGCAACAGCAATAACAACAATGGCGGGTACCAAGGACCGACGCCTTCGGGAGCTCCTGCTTATGCGACACAGATGAAGAATGTCAACCTCCAGCTTCCCCCTCCGAAGAAGTTGAAGACGGGGCAAACGCCTGGAGCGACTGGACAGTTCCCAAACGCAAACGCAGCACAGAGTTCTTCTGCAGGTGCCAACATGAACATGGCGATTGCCACACCTTCACCTGGGCAAATCAAGATTGTGTCACCTGAAGCAGTCAAGTCAACGCCGCGGGCGTCGGCAGCGATGCTGGAAAAGACGGGGTCATCATCTGGTGGTGCTAGCAAGGCTGCATTCGTGTGTACATACTCGGACTGTGAGTTCTCGCGCATTGGATTTACTAGCGAGGAAAGCAAAAACAAGCATGTGTTGGATGAGCACAGAAGTGCGGAGGAGAACCCATTGGGTTTCCTTGGCGAATCTGCTCTTCAGCTTCAGGAATCTCTTACGCAGGGTCACAATAGCAACATGGTTGGTGGCGGTGAGATGGATGGAGAAATGTCGTTCCAGCCTTTTGTCAATGACTTGACAGGATCTAACCTCTTGATGGCGCCTCTGGTGGATATGTTTAATATCCCGGATGATGCCGATGTGCCTTATGGATCCAACGGCGAAGGAGATGTGCCGACTGCTGAGTCGGCCAACGAGCCGCAGGAAGATGAGCCTTTGTTTGGGTTTGATCTTGCACAGCCTGAAGATTACACTACGGATGTTTACCGCAAGTCTAATGCGGCCAGTGAATTACTGGAAAACAACTGGCAGAACCAGGACTTCCGTCTGGATCTCGATGAAGATCTCATTGGGCGGGAAATCTACAGTGGTGGGCGTGGTGACTATGATAACTTTGATTTGTCGACGACAGATCTTGACAAGTTGTTGGCTGGGTCTTGATTGGTATGGTGTTTTGTTTTTTGTTGTTTGGTATTTTTCTGCGGACTTTTTTGTTTTCGTTTTGGTGGATTTGACGATCATGTTCTCCACATCATTATACCCTTTAAGGTTTTTGATTTTTCCAGTATACGCTTGGGGTTTTGGTCATTGTTTTTTTCTCTTTTTGGTTCATTGTTATGGTGGTGTACAGGTGGTTTTCAAACTGTATATCTGGGTACAAAAATGGGGCTTTTCTATAGACGGGAGGTCATTCATGGTATTAGACGCGAATTTGTGTCTTGATAGTTTTTTGAGTACTGGTTATTGGTTATTGGGGTTGTTTTTTAAGTATTTGTTTTTGTATTGAGAATTGTTTTTTTTTCGACAAATGTCTGTATTGTGGTGTGATGATGTGTAGTGATGAAGAATGTGACTGACATGTTGACACAATGACAAGGATTTTAAAAACAAATAGACAAAGAATTCATTGTTATTATATTACAGGATATGTGTGTGTATATATGTATGTATGTTCCTGGTTCAAGACATTCTGGAGTGTTTCCGAAGGCCATGTGGTAATGTTTCCATTTTTGGGGAAATACCAGGATTTCTGGGGAAAAGGGTCGAAGCGTAAGCATCGGGTATCTTGGATCGTGAGAACATATTACTGATCGACGAGTTTAGTACATCAGTATAGTGAAAACACGAACAGAGCTAGTAAATGTATAAGCAAAAGTGTGGGGGATGTCAAGCTACCTGAATAAGCTGGTTTATATTTAACAGATTTGGACTACTTACTGATTGCGGGACGGGAGAATTTAAATAGGATTTCATAGTTTGACGCGTTTTTCTTTTCTGGGGCGGGGGAGAATTTGGGGGTCTTTTTTTATTTCTCTTTTTGGGTATTTTTTTTTTTACTGATTGTGGTTTTTTACGCGTTGTGGGATTTGTAGGGAACTATGTATGTTTGTAGGAATTTTTGGAGGTCGGACGGCTGATTTGCGGATTCATGTGAGCACTACCGAAGCTGGATTTTTGGGATTCGGGCGCGTGTTGGCAGGTTAGGTGGGGTTTTGTGACGGATTTGGTTTGTATGTATGTAGAGCTTTTGGTGAATGATGAAGAGTTGGTATTTTGAGGTTGATGAGTGATTCTTGGTGGTAGATGTTGACGCATGGACCATGATTGGTTGTCATGTTTCATGATGTTGACTTTTCTGTTTATTTTGATGGCTTTGTAGAGACGTGTTGGTGGATAGCAACGGGGTTTACACGACATTATAAACGTATTAAATTCTTTAGAAATCCCTTGGCTAGATGCATCTAGAAGTCGTCAAGTTTCCCGTGTCCCTAAAACCACAACACGACACATCGGCCCGTTCAACCAAAAATCATCACCACTATACACCCTGTAAGAGCCTTGATAGTCAATACCATGACCTCTTGATTTTAATGACGTGCGTGGATGACCAGGGATAATGCATCAAACCCGTAAACCGCGTCTTAAAGAGGTTTTTTTTTCTCTCTTTCTCTCGTTTTCGCATTGGTGTGCGAAAAAAAGGTTTTAATCAATTAGCTGGGTTTCATGGGGCCGAATTCATTTGTCTGGTTTAGGAAGCTAGGATTCACATAAGACTGGACGGGAAAGATGAACAAGACTTGATAGTATTTCTTTTCTTTTTTTAATTTTGTTTCTTTTTTTACTTTCCTTTTGATTTCTTTTTTCAACATTCTCTACTTCCATCAATTCTCTACCACATCATCCACTCAATACCACCCACCCCATCACCAATCGGAACATCCCGCTCTCGTCGCAAACACCTCCCCCAATCAAAATGGAAACCCCCTCCAAACGTCGCGCTCTAGGTCCCATCTCCTCCAACCTCCCCGCATCCCCCCACAAAACCCCCCAATCCGAAATCTCAAAACGCCCCCTCGACCTATTCCCCGGCACCACCGCCTCCCCTCTCTCCGCAAAACGCTCCCGTCTACCCACCCACACCACGCCACAACGCCGCTCGAATACCCTCAACTCGCGCCTTCAACCCGCTGCCATCTTGGCTGATTTCTCCCTGGGCGCTGTTATTCATGACGATACGGAGAATCTCCCGCCGGTTCCTACGCCTCGTCCGGCGTTGGGGTCGAAGTTGGGGATGACTATGTTTGAGGGGTCGCCGGATGCGTCGAGGGCGTTTTTGAGTGCGTGTGCTTCGTCGCCGGTGGGAGGGATGCCGAAGAGGGCGAGAGCTAATGGGGAGTCTCGGTTGGAAACTAGACAGGTATGTTGTTGGAATGCATTGTGCTTGTGGATATCATGGATTAACTGTTTCTATAGAGAGCTGAAGCTCTTCGTTTACGTCTTGGTCTTGCTTCTTATAAAGTAAAGACTGGCCAGACTGACTTACCTCTAGACGAACTACAAGTGCGCCCTTGCCGATCTCCCTTCCGCCATTCCTTTTCCTTCTCCACCGCACCCATCAGTAGTCTCCGAAGCACCGTTCCCGAGTCCACCCCACAAGACCAACCCACCTTCCCCATAGACGACCCTCTCAACTTCACCAACATAACCGAAACCCCCACTCCCCTGAAAACCACCGCGCGCCATTCCTCGCTAAGTTGCTACCTCCCATCCCACCCCCTCTTCACCTCTCCATCTCAAGAAAGTCCCATGCAACGTCGCTCTTCCGGACCCCGTGTGCCCCTTCTCACTACCATGCCACCACCGCCCACGCGCACTGGGAGTCTTTCTGTGCGGAAGAATGCACCCATCGTGGTACCTGTTGCGCCAAGGGTAGATCTTACCGGTGACGAGACTGAATCTGAACCAGGATCGGATAACGAGGAGGAGGAGGAACAGGCTGAGCTGATGGCACCGGTTACATTGGCTCAGAGATTATGCGCAAAGCGCAAGTTCTCGGCAGATGACGAGACCGATGACGATACTGACACAACTCGCTCCGTGACACCAAAGAGACAGACCCTGTCGGACTTGGATCCAAATGTCGATGGAGCAGCTAACGGCCTTCTTTACCTGGCGCGGTCTGGATAAGAGATGACTTTTGATTCATTGTATTGTACGTTTTAGCATGGCCATTAGGAGTTTTGGATTTGTTTTTGGGTAACCTGGTTGTTTGGATATTCTATGGCTGTATGGTTGCTTAGTTTGTCTCCTGGGAATAGCGGCATTGATTTAGTTATTTTTTGTAGTTTCATTTATTTTTTCCAAGTCATCACTTTTCAATCTTCGTAAATATACATTGTGAAATGCTATTAACCACCACAACCCTTAAACATGCTAATTATATCTTACTACATCTATTTAATATTCGAGATTACATCAACCCCTCACCCACAGCTCTCCCAACAGCTCTACCAATCTCACCAAACACAATCCCCTTGAAAACAGCCTCACCCATATCCTCAGCCCAATGACCAGCCGCAACCAACCGACGTTTCCACTCCGCCTTCTGCGCCTCCGCCAACTCCTCCCACGAGACTCCCGCATGGTCAGCAGCAGCAGCCACCGCCGCAATCACAGACTGTCCACTCTCACCCTGCTTAACCTCCACAACCTGCTCAGTAAGGAGGACCTGGCCATCAATCGACTCGGCCTGGATGTTCTCAAGGAACTTGGCAAGAGCCTCGGGCGCCGAGGTTGCGCCTACAATTTCCTGGCTGGTGGTTATGACGGGCACGTTGGACGTGGAAATCACGGGGGGTAATGGCGCAAGAGTGGATTTGCCAATGAAGGGGTTGTCCATGTATTTCCGGACACCAAAGATTTCTTTGCCCTCGCCGACGGCTTCGTTGAGGATCTGTCCGACCACCGCTAACAAGAGGATGATGAAGCTGACAAACATGATAAAAGTACCCCTGACGCCATCGCTGGTCTTGTAGTTGAGAACGTAGTTCTCCTTGATACTGGTGCTCTGCTTGGTGACCTTCTTGATGACAGGAAGTGAGTGCACTGACAATGTGTTACCCAGCGACGTGCTGGCCAGTGACAAAGTGTAGTCAGTACCCTCCTCCGGCTTCTTGAACGGCGCAAACGCCAAACTGGTGATTTGAAGAGGATGCGCCTTCTTAATCGTAGTAGCATGCACCAAGCGATACGCCACATCCGATTCACCCGAGCTTTCATGGTCTAACAGGTAAATTGGAATCGAGGCATCATGACCTGCAACCGCAATAGCGAACTGCGCCCGCCCAAGAAGTTCACCTTCCGCTGGCTCTTCACCAAGCATCTGCACAGCCAACGCCGTAGCTTGGACAACATGGCTAGGAAGCGTATCCATCAACACCACACGAGCGAACTCAGCAGGGTTTTTAGGGATCCGGATAACCGTGAGACCTACACCTTTACGTCCAGGGAAGTTGGTCATCACGAGGACAAAGTTACTAGTGAGGATACGGACACCACGAACAACGCCACGCTTCGGTGGAGAAACGAATAACTTGCGATGATCGGCCTTTCCATTTTCACCCGGCGTAAAAACATACGAGCACACCATGTTCTTATCGCTGTAAACCACGCGATGCTCGTCATTCGCTCCAATCCGACGAATGTCCACATCACTAGCTTCCTCTTGGAGGTTAAGCAACTTGATCACCTTGGGCTCAAGAGCCGCAGTCCGTCCCAACTCCACAATCGCCAACTTGGGCGTCTTAGCAAGACCCGTAGCAACGACTGCAAACTGCGTGGTAGCAGAGGGCGCAGCAACCCGGATAACGCGCTGGTACAGATCCGAGTCTTTGGCCGGGAAGACATTGGCGCGCGTGAGAAGCTCGATTTCCCTATCCTTGGTCTTTTCCTTCTCAGTAGACGAAGTCGCCGAGATTCCATACACGCAAAAATGCTCGTTCTTCTGGTTGGCGATGTCGTCAGGGCTGGAATTCACACCGGCATATGCAAGGATACGATCGCTACGGTGCACACCAATAGCCAATGAGCTAACACTATCTTCGGCGCTGCTAAGCTCAAGTTCGCCGGTAGGCTTCAACGTGGTGGGACCTTGGACGGAGAATACAGACTACACATGAGTAAAAAAAAAAGAAAGGGCCATGTTAGCATGTGACAGCTCACGGGGCGGGGGAAACGGGCCCTTCATCATCGGGGAAATAGACGCTACATACAAGCTTGTTGCTGACTCCGTTACGGCCAGCACCACCGCCACCACCGACAATAAGCGTCTTGGCATCCTCGGGGTCAAATGCACATGCATACGGGGGGTATGTCAGAGCGGCAACGGCCACTGGAATCGCTTGCGGAGCCATGGCGTGGACGTGTTTGTCGAGGATGAATAGAGCTTGGTGTAACGCAAATAGTAAGGCTGACGTAGATAGGTAGATTAAATTGCTACTGGAGTGTGACTAGTTGGCACACAACTGGCAGGTTTAGGAAATAACGGGAAAGCTCGCTGGTAGGTTGTTTTATTTTTGTTATTGTTTTTTTTTTCTGTTTGTTTAAGAGCTTTTAGTGTCACTGGCTGGATCGCGTCGCATGCATGTCGTCATTCGGAGACTACACCACCCCACACTGAGGCCAACAAACCAAATCCTGGAGCTAAAAGTCATTTGATTGGTGGATTTGATTTCTGCAGGGATGGCTCATTGGTTTAGGGTTTGGTGAACTTTGAGATGTTAACAGACAACAAACTTGAACTTAATAGGCGATCCGCTTAACGGACTTGCATGGCAAAGATTAGATCTCGATTGAGAAAGGCCTGTGCCCTATTATGTCATATCTATCCGCCCGAAAGTGGCTTGTACAAGAGGCAAGAGATTATTGATTGGTCATTTCAATCTCCTAAGATGTTGCCTGACGGACTGAAAGTACAGGGCACGCCTGTTATAGTTACCGTAAAGAATATGTGATCACCACCTTGTGCAGATATCTTCATCACATATCCGAGCTACACATGTATATTCTAATCACCGTTCCATTCACTAGTCCGGAAATGACGACCACGGCGCCTTTTTCAATGGCCGCTATATGACGACTGCTTTTTTTCCCCATTTGCAGTACATATATGCAGGATGACGTCACCAGGATCGTTCCCAGTAGGGTCACACAGGATCTGGCACACAACGCAGCTTGGATAGGAAGAATGCCAGAGTCACACTTTAGCAGTGCCTTTGCATTCGGTGGTAAATACCCCGGTCTCCATTCGTGATAACTACCCAATCCTTATGCAGAAGGCGTACTTGTGCAGGATTTTTTTTATTTCTATGTACTGTATATACATACATACATACATACATACATATGCATGTATTAAAGATTCCATGATTTTGGATTAAGCCGAGGAACTTGACATCCCCGCAATACGGAACCAGCAAATCACCATAAACCCAGCCACCTGAATCCACAATACGTGTTCCTGTCAAAAACCCCGAAAATATCCGAAACGTCATGACAGGCTTCTTTCCCCCCGTTCGTTGACGCAATATGCACCTCTCCATGTCTCCGTCACTGTTTTTTTTTCTCAATCATTCCTACAGGCACAGCTGTTACATATGTATGCATATATTAGAAGCAACTATGTATATATGTATGTCCGCATACATAAGTTATACATGATCAAACCGAGGCTGCAACCTTGCTATCTAAACCTAACTCAACCCCGCGCCTTCCCAAAATCCACCCATCAGCTCCTTCTTCAAAATTGCTTTTGAATATTGACAAGCCTAGCCTATCTAAGCGCTCAAGGTGTAAGATTACCAACAAGCCCGTTGACATAAACGCCCGGCTTTGGTCTAGGCCCATGACTGGTACAGCTCCTTACAACGATGCTGCATTAAAATGGCGCCATGTCTCTATGCATGTACAATGTCTTGCAGATGGTAACCCGCGTTGCGCATACGCGGGGGGTGGTCTGGTGCTGACCTTTTTTGAAAAGCAGGAATGCGGATAGCACCGCAGCGTTGAAAAACGTGCGCATATAGGCAAATTTCCAAACTTCAAGGTGTGTTGTTGTTCTTGAATATTTCACCGTCAACTGTTGTGAAGCAATGACCTATAGGTCCATGTATGCTGTTGTAGAAAATGTTTAGAGGGTGAATGAAATCCACCACGGGATGAAACTCTACGTGAGTAGAAAGTCATCAACAACCCAATCCAATGCGCCACTCTGATTCTACATCAGAAATGTAAAATCCTAAACCCAAAAACGCCGGTCCGGAAATATCCGTTCTAGAAAAAAGCAAAAAAACAAAAGAAAAGAAAAATAAAAAGTGAAAACACAAAAAGAATACACGGGTAAATCCATCATGGACATCTCTATAGCCCGCAACTGATCGCCAAAAGCAGTAAATACTAGCGATGAGCCGAACCGTGATACCCATGAGAACTCGACCCTCTATAATCCGACGGTGGATACTCCGGCGCAGTCCGGGGACCTCCTGGCCAAGAATTGTAAACCGGCCTTCCCCTGTCAGATGGAGCGGAATAAGCCGGCGCAACGTGGGAAGCTCTCGGACTAGCTAGCAGGTCATTCCTTTGTTCTTGATTGCTAGCGTATCCGTTTTGATAGCTTGGTGGCGGTGGTGGTGGTGGCCTAACCTCGTCGTTTTGAAATACGTAACCCAAATTATTCGGCTCAGGCGATTGTGTTGCACTGCTTACTGATCCCGAGCTATGGGCCGCATTAGCTGGTGGGCTCTTGCCGTTCCTTCGTGATCGGTTCGTTTGACCCTGATTCTTCCTTTGGCCTTTTCCCGATTGGATCCCGTCCAGCTCCTTGTTAAGCTCTGCACGGCGCTCTTCACGTCCTTTTGGCTCGGGAAACTGCCCGTCGATTGCTCGTAGGACTTCCTCGGGTTGAGCCATGCATTCGGGCTCTGGTCCAAAAGAGGCAAATATAGCCTCGAGATCCTCGCCGCCCCTGAAGGCCCTTTCAATCTCGGAAATCTGTGATTTGTAATGCATCGCCGCAGCTGCGTAGTTGGATGCAGCAGTTGTTCGTTCGTCCAGTTCGACTTTGTAGTCTTTCAAGTAGAAATTATCGTGTGCCCTTTGGATCTTTTGGCGAGCGCGGAAACGACTGGAAGCTCCGGCATTGCGAAGTCGGGCCTCGTTTGAAGCGGCAGACGCGCTGACGCTATCGACTGAAGCCAGGTATAAATTAACTGGGCTGAGAGGAACAGCGGGAGTAGCATGTGGGTTTTCCACGGGAAGAGTGTGGCGGGGAAGTCTGCCACTAGCGTCGGGCACCAAGTGTGCTGAACTTGGTGTTGGCGCCGGTGCTGGTACTGGTGCTGGTGCCTGTGCGGGCACTGAATGTGGTACAGGGTGGATCGAAGACGATGGATTATACTGGGAGGTATAACTGACTGAATGCCGTTTCCTTTTAAATGGGAGTGATGCCTCACTTGACTCGTCGGCAAGGGGTCTTTTAAATCTAGCATCTGCCACTATGTGTTGAATCATGGTTAGATAACTTTGATTGTAGGGCGACACAAGTCATACTTACTATTAGTTGGTGGATGTCCAGGCATTGGGCCATGTCGATAGCCTTCAGATCCCCATATGGGCGGTAGTTGGGTACTGGGCGCAGAATGATATTGGCCGCGGTGGCTGGCGGAGTATACAGCTAATCCATTTCCAACGGGAGAGCGCATAGACGGGGAATAAAGTCCGGTTGGTGGAGGTAATGTCAAAGTAGTTGTTCTCGCAGGCGGCCCGTGGTATTGTGACGGGTATGGTGGATTTTTTGCGGATGGTGCTTTGTGGTTCATTGGGGGCAAAACGTTCATGGTAGAGTTTGAAGATAGAGGGGTAGTAGAAGCTGACTGAGGTTGATCTTCAGGGTAACTTCGATCGGATTGGCTCCGGGAGAATTCTTCAGAAAGTGATCTAGACATCAAGTCTGACACTTATATTCCTTTGTTGATTGTGGAGATGTGAGATACAACAACACGGAATTAGGCGGTGTTCAAAAAAACAGGGGACGGTGCTTTTTTTTTCTCTCAGATCAACGGCTATGCAGTAAAAATGATCCAGGATTGATAGGAGACTTGTGGCGCCGTTAGTATGTTATATGCAGTATGCACGAAAGGAGTGGGATTCTTACTGTGTACGATGCCACAGACAGTGGGCTCATGTGCATGCAAGTCACTTGACCGAGGCCGTCAAGGTTGAATATAAACAGGAATAGTGAAAAGAAGGGGAAAAAACCAGGACGCATATAACGACGTCTATGTGTATCCAAAATATAAGGGGACACGGTCGTGTAGACTTGTTTTTATATATCAAACAGGTTAGAGTGATAACCACATAGGGCTTTGGTCTGTTCGGGGATGAGGTTGGTTAGCAAACATTCCATGTCCGGGGGCGGGCAGTCCGCCTGTTCTTTATATCTGCACATGATATAAGTATGCATCGCAAAAAGGAATGACAATAAACTTGGCAAGCAAGTAAAGCTCTTGGACCCCCGAGATATCTTCTCTAATCATCACAGTAAGGTGTCTATCTATCATTTA
>LCZG01000002.1:400297-484021 GCA_001483325.1 Huntiella savannae | reverse complement strand
CAAAATCTATTTTTTTGGTCTGTATCCTTCATCGCACTTGCGAATTGAGGTACATAAGCATCCTATCACTTGGACTGACACCTTGCCAAAGAAGAGAAAATTCGTCGAGGATATCCTACCTGACTCACATGTGTGCATGTATATACACATATACATGTTCGGAGTAAAAAGAACGAAAAAAGCAAGCTTACATTTGAAGTGGGTGTATAAATATTGAAAAATCGTATCCAGCCTACTAAGATATTCCGGTAGACCAGTGACTCCGGCGAAATCCCTGATGAAAGCCTAACTTCAAAGGCTGATGGACCAAGTACCCGCCGAAGATGGAGTTTAAAATCGTTTGGGCTGTTGGGTTCTGAATGACGTGTCTTGAGAAAAGGCAAGAAGGCTGGAAATACACGTTGAAGATGAAAATTCTCGTCGATCGAGGACTGATGGGGGCCGAATGGTTGTTATGATGTGCAGCGCCACTAAGCAAACGGATTGTTGAAGACGCAGATGAGGATATAAAGTCGATGATGTTGAAATTTTGGCGACAGAATTTGGGTTCTCTTTGGTGCTGATAGGCTAAACTTGCGGGATGGTGGGATATATGTGGATTTCGCGATGTCAAGGTTTGAAAACAAAAACGAAAGAAAGTCACAAGAAGAACACTCACATTCATCAAAAGAGCATATAACGTCCCCTATATACAGCAACTGATCATCTCCGCTGCTGGCTCTACTATAAATTGTTATAAAATAATATAAGAACCAGGATGTGAAGTTAAGCCATGGGGAGTAATGTGTTTACTTACATAGGCATCCTCGCTTAAGTTTAGTTATGAAGATAGTTATGTACAAAAAGTGGAAAACTCCATAGACATCATCAACTATATGTGTGTCTGTACATACAAACAAACCAAAACACTGTGACCAATTAAGTCCTAGTTACCGCCTACTACGCGTCTGTCCCGAGTGTAATGCACAACATGGAACGTACGGGATTACGTGCAGCGAGAAATATATATCATGTCCGACAAAAAGTACATACATATGTATGTATATATACATACACAGGTTACATGTTCTATGTGTGGCTTTAATATAGAATCGAGTCCCTTTTTTTCACCAATCAGCAGCTGAATATACAAGCCACTATGTCAGCCATTTAATGTTTCAGTCATAAAGATGTGCGTAATGCCAACTGCGGGAACACCCTTCCGAATTATTCGCCACCTTCTTCCGTCCTATGTTATGTCGCCATTGTACTCGCAAAGCTCCAAGAACAGACATAAAACGAAGAATAAAACGGGTATTTGGGATAACACACGGGCCACCGCCGCCATGAGCTAATAGACATGGCTTCTATTGGGACCAGGGGGGGTTTGTCCACTGTACCACTTTAACCTCACTCATCTTAACTTTTTCAAGCGACGAGCAGAGGCCCTCCTTCCATTCCGTATTATCGTGACAGTCACTATGACTGGGGCTGTATCCGTCGAACCCAGTGATTGGTTGTATTGAGGCCTACGAACGACCGCACATGCCCACTGAACAGGCCGGCATCCCAAGTTCTATCCTTGCTGAGCAAGTCTTGTGCTGAGAAGTCAAAACTCCAGCTTTGGCCAGTATATCAGAGGAAGATGGATATGCTATAGCTGTAAAAAAAAAAAGGTTGAATCACGCGGACCCCGATATACCAAGAGCAAGCCTTTAACAAAGTGATTTCTTGGACATGGTCACGGCATTACCTCATTCGATCCTGGTTAAAGCAACTTTCCCTTTCCCAGCCCCCCCTATGTCATGGATGATGATTTTGAACGTTGCATACCTTGGTTTGCTACAATCATAACATGTAAAAACAATCATTCTGCCCCTGTGAGTCGCCCAAAGTGGTCTCGTTTGTGGTGTATCTGAGCGCGGGGATAACGTTCCGGCGTTCAGGGTGAACCTTGCTTTAGACGTCCTAAACCCGGGTTTATGGTCGCGTTCCATGAGGGCAAAAAAAAAAAATTGGGTAACAGACGTAGACGATCGCACTCCCCTTACCCAATGTCTCACCCTCTTTTTTTGCCACACAACGTGATGCCATGTTCTTCTGCTAGCCAGGGCACATGTCGTTCGAGGTTGCCGCTATGAGACATGACCACAGCAATCCTCCGACAGCATTGAAGACCTCTGTCAGTTTCATTTTGTAGACGCGAGCTCTGTTAGTCTTGTTGCTGGGCCTGACATGTTACTACGGGGCCTCAAACCACATCCATAGTGACCACATGACCAAGGGTTTGCTCTCCGATGGTAGACGCTAGGAATAATGATGTATAGGGGTGGTACCAAAGGCATCACTACAAAGGTTATTCTCCCATGTTTGCCGCAAGTACCTCGTCGATTTGACCCTTCGGTCATTCCATAGGTAGCCACAATTTCATAACAAACATCAGCTCAAGCCTCCCCAACGGAAAGGTATACCAACCCGCTCTGCCGTCTATCCTCCCCCCCCGATCTCCCATGTTGCACACGCACGCCCAATTCCGCCCCCCAGACTGTGGCAGTGACCCAGCCAACCTCATTCAACACAGGCGCGTTCTCGACTGATTCTTAAGTGCTAGCTTACTCAGCCCACCACCACTACACGCTTACAAAAGCTTAGTACCTGACGGCCGGGCCTCATGATGGCATCCGGGTAACCCACTGCCGAGAACGCCATGACATGTTTCCACATTCATGTCTCGAAGCGGTCGCGGGTCTTACAGGTTGGGCCGTGTGGTTGACTTATTCCGCTACCGTGATCCCCGTCAGAAATTATAATCCTGGTGCTGGGCCTATCATGCACCACCTTCCAGAAAATCTGATCCATTTCTAGAGGCCTCAGCTTGCAACACTATGTCAAGTGGCCATGCGTGCGATCTCACTCATTACGGTGTATGTATGTACATACATGACATCCGAGGTTAGTTTAGACGGTAGGCCCTTTAACTAGAGTCTAGATTCGGGGCATCCAAGCGGGATTTATGTGGGGTCGTTTTAAGGTGAAATGTAGCGTTGTGGGATTAACATAAGCCAAACTTAGACGAACGTCACTAGTAACAACACAACAAGTCGGCTCGTCACATAACACGCGATGCGTGTCGGTAAAACACTCCGGAAACAAACAAGGTACTCAATATAGTTTGCAAAAGGACTTTTGGAAATGTTTGACTCGAGACCCACACAACTGTCTAGGTGTTTGCGTCTGGCAACTGCCGGATATCAGGTTAAAGACTTTTATTTTATAACCAAAATCGCACGACTGACTGCACAGGTGTCGTTCGCTACAGAGCCCGCTGAATGTGCCAGAAATTCTTGGGTGACTGATGTAGAAAGGTCTGTCACACAAGCAAGAGTCATCTGTCCGACAAAAAAGCATTTGATTAGTTATCGAGTAATGTATTTTGAAAGTACTTGCTATACGGCAAATGACTGCATTGAGACTTTGTAACAAAATATATACGATATAATTTACCCAAGATATTATATATACCCTCCGCCACAACCAGTATAGACAACTCCAGTGCCATAGGGTTATACCCTATGTGTTGACCAATTGTTCACATAAGGTTGTTTGGAAACAAAAGTATTTATGGTACCATGATCACTGACCTTGTTTGTTTGATGCTTGCATTTTAAACCGCAGGCTAAATTATCAGAAGTAACATTCCATTTTGCAATTACGAAATGTAGTCATAGTATTTTACGATTGTCAAATGTAGCAAACCACAATTTCCTTGCGTGACAGATGCTCGACATTGTTCATTCATTCCGGCATGTCGGAAGGTATTTTCCAAAATCACCAATTACAAGCTAACATGGGTTAACAATGCGTTAGAATTCATGTGTTTGACGCGGTACGCGATTTAACGACCGACCGATACCCGCGTCTCCAGAAATAGATTTGTCTCCGCACTAGTCGTGTAGTACATAGCTGATTTTTTTCGGACTTGAAAAAAGGTACCAGAAACAGACATATGTTGTACATACATGAGGTTATGTGCGAAGTCGAGTTTTGTCAGACAAGAAACCTGACAAGGGGTCATTTTGATACACTCTCTACATGGCTACGTGTGAAGATTTCTGGCCAGACGTCTAAGACAGGCGATCATTTACCAGAGGTACGGTGCTCATGTTTGGCTGTGAAACAAGAGCACTGTTCAAGGCTGACAGCTCAACCAGAATATCGTAGTCTACGGGTGATTTTGGCAGATGGATCTTTAGAACGGGTAATAAATGGTGGTCCCTACATTGGACCTTTTTGATACAAAGTTACAAGAGTTGAACAAACACCGAGGCCTATATGTATATAAATTTGGGTCTCGCAAATTTCCGAAAGCTTGTTCGGACTCCGGTAGTTTCGGCGAATTTGTCATGTATCTTTTCATAGTATAGCCGCAAGTTTCACATGGGATCATCGGATCTCAATTTGGAGACATCATCTGCGACCCCCACCCTATGTGCGCATCTGCGTCATGATATAACACGAGTAGATTAGACTCTGGTTCATACACTAGGTTACCTCATATATTAAGGTGTATAATTCATGCTGGTAGATAACGCTAGTATATACTGAGACTGGTAGTCAGACAAAGTGTGGGATGAATCCCCAACTAGCTGCATGATTACATATTCTATGCACATGTGTATGTGTATACATATGTACATATGCACATCTCCCAGGTACATACATGAGTGGGGGTTGGGTACATGTGGTCTGCCCATTGACCTTTTGTTTGTGTTATAGCCGTGGGGGCATTAAGTAGACCACAACGAGCCCAAAGAGCGATTGATGCGTGTGGAGAGTATATGTCATCAATGTAGCCTATATTCAACAATGCTTATCGCGTTGGAGCGGCCGCTAGGATGTGGCTATGTACAGGCTAGGCCTCATACTTCAGTCGGAACTAAACTTTGAAAGATACAGAGCAATTCAACAGTATCATACCCAACAGAGTTGAGCTAATGGGAATAGCCATGTATGTGTAGCAGGTTCACTGAACTTGTCAAACCCTGCTGTCGCTTTTGCCGAAAATTTTGGGCGGGAAAGGGGCTGTACCGTATCTTGGTCAAGTAAAAAACTGCTTTTAAGCATGATGTCTGTCTGTAAATGCTTCTCCAGATGTGTACATTGCCTAAATGTTTATACAAACATACACATGTATGTGCACATAATCTGTGCATGTGTAAATCCCAACGCACTTAATACTTAAGTCCGGCAACTAGCGGGTATATATTACCCTATTTTCATAGGAAGCTAGTCTATAACGTGGACAATGAGGGGCGGAATCGTATGGAGGCTACCCACAATGGCCCATTGTTTTTCTGAACAACAGGGAACATCGTTGTTTTACAAAGTCATGCGGGGCCTGATATCATCAGAGACATGGAAAAAAAGAGTCCTCTACCAGCAACAATGCTGTTAGACGGTTCCCTGTTTGATGGATACTCATATATGCTACTATCTTCACAAAATTCTTCAGTGCTTCTCGGTCATAAAGCGTTGTCCCGTATAGTCCCTGATACTGTAAGCAGCCATAACAAAGTCCCAAGGTACACTTCCTTTTGATGCAGTGGTGGTCATGCTTCACAGTCCTACAACTGCAGCTATGAGAATAGGTGTCACATGCTTTAAGATAGGCGTATGGTTGAGTCCATCTCATAACCTAAGGGATCTCGCTTGTGGCGCGTGGCGTCATCATGACGAAGGCCAGCATACTTCAGACCAAGAAACTAGCCCCTAAACTTGTTCCATCTGGTCCAGTCAAAGTCTATTTTTCTACCACTTGATCGTTGTCGTAATAGTACGGTACTAGATGCTCGTACCTACCAGGCCTGAGTCTATATAACACTGGTCTGGTAGCATCGATATACCCGGCCGGAAAGAAAATTACCCCACTTGCCACTCACACGTACAACATCACGTACATTACCCAACCACACAGCATCGACCACAATTTGTGCATTTACACCTGTGATGTATATCCATACATTTGCTTCACAAGTCGGTCCCGACCTGCAAACAAAGAAACTCCTGTTTCTTGCAGTTGGAGGTGTTGAGTGACCTTGCATGCATAAAAAGCAATCAATGTCACGGTTGGAATGATTGTTGTCTAAGGCGCACCCCGATCTCTTTATCTGACCAATGACTGTCATTGCTCGACACTTATTTCTTGAACCTAGGCGTATGTATACTTCGGGAAATGCTCTTATTCTTTGACACACGCCCCCCCCTTCACGGTAAAGTATGTGTATACAAACGAGCCTGTTAGGCGTAGCTTCCCATCTTGGCATACATACATACGTAACTACAAATTATCCGCTTGTTGCTTACAAGTCTTAATGCACGTCACATGTTTTCCCTTCAACCCAACATGTGAGAACCAAGGCCCAATAGCAGGAAGTTTCATATTTACTCGTCACGCCTAACCATTACGCCTACACCGCCGTGATAGAGGTACCTTCTAACCAAGTAGCACTCGGCCGATGTGCATACAAGTATCTTCAACCTGACCCCTTAGAATCATCGATGCTGCCATTTTCAAGGCGTTGTGCCCGCCGCTAAAAAGTACATCAAACCGTGCTCACGGAGCAACCACACTGACCCTTCCCGGTACTGACGACGCAAGGGAACTACGCCTTGTTGGCTATGTTCATGAGAGTCTTCACCGCCACAACAGAGCTGGGGATCAGCTTTTGCGGCATATACATATGCACATGCGTATGTATGTATGTATGTATGAAACTGACCGTGAAGACAAAGAGTTTAGCAGGCGGGAAGATAGAACCTGTGGGTACCACATCCGACAATGGATAAGAGGACATATCCGAACCTTACGTCTCCACTCCCTTGCAGGATGAGGCCCGTCTGGCTAGGAAATCTAACTCGAGAGTAGTCTCATCTCGAAATGTTGCATCATCTTGTAGGTACATAGACAATGGAAACTTATGTACGAGACAGGTGCACTGGTCTCGACGTGAGCGGGGAACCTTACCGTTCAAAAGCAATATATGACACGTGCGAGGACATTTGACGGGTTTGTCTACAATCTGTTGTTAACTTTCATGGCCGAGTTATCTGCTAGTATGTATCCGGAGACACCAACCAATTGTCGCCGACCAGGTGACTTGTTTTTGAATACAATGTGATCCGTCGAGAAGTACTTGTTGTCCACCATAAACATATCCGAAGGCTAATTGCTACCCTGGGCATAGTGGGAATTTAGGAATCGTTTCCAGAAAAGGCGTTATCAATAGCCACATGATGTGCCACAGAACCGACCTCGCGCACCAAACCCATGTATAAAGGAGCCTCGTATGCAGTTAGTTGTGTTGTATGATTTGTTGTACACGATTCTTCATAGACCATTTTCGTACTCCCGTGAAAATATTCCGAGAAACACGGGCGAAAGGATAAGCACTAAAGCGACAAGTACTTTGTCTTGGACAATCTGCAAATCTGCATTTCTACACGGGTCAAGAAAGATCTACATGCATCGTCGTCAGTATGGTTCCGACATTGTCCTATTGAAATTTAAGGAACATGGTCGTCGTTAAATCTCTACACATCATAGGTCTGTCATCAGCTTCTTTTAACAAGGAAGGCGGGATGGAGGGTTGCATTGCAACGTATGTGACTTTGATCTTTCATCGTACGAGTTAATTAATGATTTTGAAGCGGCTATGTTATTGGTTATTAACAGGGCGGGCATTGAAAAGTGTCAGTACTTTCAACCCAAGAATACAAGCCAAGACCAAATTAGGTGATAGCCCCGCACACACCAACGCCGTACATGTAAGCTCCAATAACGGAAGCCCGGGATGCAATTAGAAGCGAGTATTCCGAAGTATCTATCCCGGCCTGACGAAGATTGGATGCTCTAGTTGGTTCGGATCAAACTTTCCTATCACCCATTGAGTCACAAAGAAAACAAGGGGGTTGATTCTGTTGGAAGTTGTGTATAGGCATGTGTACATACAGTCATACTTATATACGTACGTACATACATACACACATACATAGTTTGATACAATATTGGCTTATGCGATAGTAAGTAACTAGGAACAGCTAGTCACCAACGTTGGTTCTGGGACGAGAAAAAATTATGTCATTTTATTCAAAAGGATGGGTAGCCCAAATCGAAGGAGTGGGATGAGCTTTTTAGGTATCCACAAGCGATATTCTTTGGGTAGGAAAAACTCGTTAAAACGAAGGAGCATCATGGAAACTGAACCAATAACGGACCATCTTTGGGACGATGAGAGGTTGGTGACCACATGACAGTGGGGGCGACAGTCCCATTGAAACGTCATAAAATGAAATATATCGTGCAAATCAACAATCGCCGTTTTCCTTACTTTTAAACTATCATTTCTCATTTATACAAACCATTTTGTCAATGGTGATATGTGCTTGATATTCATGAATTGATCTGTGTACCTCTTGTGTTGCACAGTACCTAATGCGTGGTGTCACGTGCATAACTTGGTTAAGCTAACCCTTCATACCACGAAGGATTGCACATTGGTCGTATCGGGTTAAACGAGGCATAATAGATCATCAAATGCAACCCAAAAATATGGATATCAATGTTATACATGTAAACACACATTGCCATCTATAATAGGCCATGGCATCATTCATCGCTTATGAAGAGCCCGACGTTAGGCTTCTTCTCATAATAGCTTCATTCCTGGTCGTTCTTAATGTGCTCAACTCAATCTTCGATCGGCTATTATATTGCGGACTTCTAGCCCAGATAGCCATAGGCGTTGTATGGGGGACACCGGCAACCAAGTGGCTGGAAGAAAGTACGCAGATTTCGATTATAAACCTAGGATATTTAGGGCTTGTGATGGTAGTTTATCATGGTGAGTCCATGTGCTTAATCAAGGATATCCCCTCTACATGTCGTTCCCCGGGGCTGCCATCAAAGACGCCTTGCCACGCCGGGTTGTCTATCCCTGCGACCCGACCACTACGATTCTGTGTCAGAAGCATGTTCCTGCTGGACTAGAGTACCAAGAAATAGAGATAAACCTCTTGGTGGTTGGACTACTCGACAGGACATTCCCGAATCGTCAAGTGCGGCTACTAAATACATGATGACATCGCCCTATGAATACTACATGTCTCAAAATCACACATGTCATGTCCACGAGCATATCTAACTAATGGTTATTTTCCACACCCCCCATCAGGCGGACTCTCCACATCCTTTGTGACCGTGAGATCAAACGTCTTTCTAGCGCCCCTTGTTGCTTTAATAGGAATCCTGCTCCCTATCGCTTTCTCTTTTCTTTTAATGCCCATTCAGCAAGCCACGCCTCTCCAGTCTTTTGCCGCTGGTGCCGCTTTAAGTTCGACAAGCCTTGGCACTACACTGAGTATATTGTCATCCAGCGGGCTCATGAATACTCGTCTCAGCTCAGTACTTGTCAGTGCCGCCATGTTAGATGATATCGTCGGGCTCGTCATGGTCCGCGTGATCACTGGGCTTGGCGTGGACTCTGGCCCGTTTAAAGCAGAGACAGTTGTGAGGCCAGTAATGGTATCTTTAGCATTCGGGGTAATGGTACCAAGTGTCTGTTTTGGACTAGCTTGTGCCGAGAAGATCTGGAAAAGAAGGACGACTGGGGGCTCAGTGGAAGATGGGAGTCAGACTGCGCAATGTTTGTCTCTTACATTTCACACCCTGCTGCGAAAGACGACGGGGGCCTCCACCGTCAGGGATAACAAAGTCGTAGCTGTCGTCACCCATCTTTCAATTCTCTTTGGTCTGGTGGCTGCCGCTGGCTATGCTGGAACATCAGTGTTGTTTGCTGCTTATTTAGCAGGTGCAGCAATTACCTGGTGGGATGACTCGAGGAACCAGAGAGAATCAAATGTAGACACCGAAACCGAAAGATCGTCGACATTGCAGTCTGGAACTAGTCTATACACAGGACTCCGAGTTTATGAACTTTATTTCTCCGGCGCCGTGGATAGGATTCTGAAGCCCCTGTTCTTTGTAAGTCGTACACATTGTGTACTAGACTCGGAATGTACATTCCGTAATAGTTTTGTTCGGTGTAGCATGTTGAACTAGTCACGTTGATGAACTATCATCGGATGTACATATGTATGCACAACTTGCTAAGTACCTATATCTGAAGGCTTCTATAGGTTTCTCTATACCAATCTCTTCCATGTTTTCCGGACCAATTATATGGAAGGGTATCGTATACGCGCTGTTAATGGCTATAGGAAAACTCTGTTGTGGGGTGGCTATTCTCAGCCCCCCTTTCTCACGAACGCGTCCTCTTCCTTTGATACCCCCTCCTTCAACACTGCTCCATCCCCTTTCGCCTCATCACAGCGTTGTGTCGTCTCATGCTCCACTTCACGACCGAAAGCCCCTTTACCCGGCAGCTTTGCTCGCTGTTGGAATGGTCCCTCGTGGCGAGATAGGATTCCTCATCTCCTCACTGGCCGAAGCTCGTGGCATCTTTTCCCACACCCGAGGTGGAGAATCGTCCCAGCAAGATGTCAGTGACATATTTCTGATTATAACTTGGGCAATTGTTCTTTGTACTCTAGCGGGACCCCTCATGATGGGTGTCCTGATTAGAAGGGTGGATGTATCACCAAAAACCCGAGCGACGGCCCTCGGAGTATGGGGGTAAAGCTACCTCACCGGTGGCCCCATGGCAGAGGGCGCGTAGTTAGGCATGAACAAAGATATGCAGAATGAGGGGGCTTGCGATGAGGTGTCAAAGCAAACCATGGTTCCAACAAGCCCACAAAGTAGATGATGTACCTATGGCGGCGTTGTATGCACCAAGAGGCTGAAAATAGGTGGGGACTATACATATACGTGCAGTATTGCCACACGAATACTCGAATCAAGGGGCGAAGCGGTCCAAGGCTGGTCTCTTCTCCACGGCCCGGGCCTAGTGACTCACACCAATGGGCTTTGTCCCTATTGTAACAGGATATTTCAAAGTCGGGGACGCTATTCGGAATATCGGATACCTATCTACATAGTAACTCTGCATTGCATTCAACCAACACACATATATCAACAAAAGAAATGCATGTTGACTACTTGTGATATGCTGCGAGGTTGTATCTTAGTGCATAGTTACACAGTTTGCATATGGATGCACATGTACAGTACGCAATGTATACATGCAAGTACACCTGTACGTGAATGTGCTGGCCAAGATTGAGTCTAACAACCGTCTACATCCCATAACCAGCCATCAGCATCTCGGATATATCGACCAACCTTGGCATACCTAATATCAAGCAAGTCAGACCCACAAAGGCACATCCAATGCAAAGCCAGGTCCTACAAACGCACCGGTGTGAATGCAAATGTATACAATGTTTCCGTAAAACGCCCTTCAAAGAAAGCTCCCAACTCTTCCAAAGTCGCCGGCGTGCTAACAGACGATAGGATTAGCTAGTTATCTTTGTTAACGTCTTTCTGAACAGCCTTTTGACGGCTAGACCCAAGAGGAGGTGAAGTGAACAGGACGAAATGGGAAAATAGAGGGTGCGTTGATCAACACATTCGATGACGTATTGTCAGTAAACTCATCATATGTCCAACGGAACTGACCCCTCTAGACATTTAAGGTGTCAGTTCGAAGGCCGTCGTTGTCTTCTCAACATCTACCCCAACAGCTCCTAATATTTGAAGAGCACCGAGCATCAAGGTTGCATCTACTTGCCCATCTGCCAAAGTTACACAAGAATTTTTGAATCATAGAGTTCGTTAAGGAACCTATAGAACATCCAAATCCGATATGGTCTAGGGGCTAGGATATCTCGCTCTCATCTTGTAACCAAGTTGATCCGAGAAGGCCGGGGTTCGATTCCCCGTATCGGAGTTCCATTCACTTTTTACCTCTTCCCCCATCCTGCGAGGATGGAGAGTTAGAGGATACTTTCTTTTGTCAGTTTTTCTAGTAAGAATATTACAATCATCTTGGGATGTGAATTAAGTCTACGTCATAAATATCAACCTTACAAATAATATCCACAAAAACTCCATGTCTCATGAAAACAGACCAACGCCAACCCCATCACTATCAACAATAGGCATCATTCCCAAAATGAATCGCAACTCTGAGTTCACTCAACCAGGCGCGCGTCACTTTGTATATGCGTAACCTTCTTGTAGGGTCGAAGCCTTTTACAGGCATGAATCCATCTTCATCCTCATCCCCATCCATCAGTTGAGTATCTTCCACAGCTCTTGCATTGTCCAAGGCGCCTGCTAATGATAACTGCAGAAACAATAGTCTAGCGGTACTTTGTACACTGAGTTTTGACATGCGATAGAATGCACCACCTTCAGAGAGCCCACCCTTTTGTATGCGACACTTCTGAAGAATGACCTGTATACAACCAGTCAACATTGGCAAAATAAGCTCATCTAGATCAGTGTAGAACTGCTCGTTGCCGATGACCTCACCCGAGAACTTAGACTGTTCATTCCGTCTCGATGCTATTGGCAGAGTGAACCAATCCTCACTCTTTTCGCGTAACATGTCCAGAACAGTTTTGAAAGACTGTAAATGCTCTTCCTCCCATGACTGACGATCTGAACTTGGAGCATCAACTCCGGGATGTGAAATATAAGCTCGTCTAAACCACGACAGGCAACGCCAAATAGGCCAAGCAAGACGACACCGTGGGAGCTGAAGGTCCTTTGCCGCTTCTTCAATTAAAGCCTTCCCAGTTGCCTGTTGCAAAAGTGGGAATTGTGAACATTGCATGTCTATTGACCATTCTTCACTTTCTGGCGCGGCTTCAACCTCGGGCTTGGTCTGGGAGTCTAGTTTTGACTTTGTAGCAGGATCTTTATGTTGGACTCGAGGGGGTGTGCCTTGGTCAGATGAGCGAATGTCCCATACGGACTCGTCGGCTACAGCACGAAAGGGCGACTTTTGTCCATGTCGTTGCTTCTTGGGTGATGGCTGCGGTAAGACGGGGAAGTCTGCAGAGCGCATGCGCTTGGTGCTGGCGATACTTTGGTGTGGCATATCTTTGGTCTCGTGGCGAATGCTAATATGGGAGTCGCGATGTGTGTGGGGTTTTTCTGTGGCTAGTAGTTTTGAAATATTGGGTTGGTTCGTGGACGTTCCAAATGCGTTAGCATAAGATATGCGTCTTTCGACAGCACTCGATTTTCCGGTTGCGGTTCTCACTGGCGGTGGCAGGCGTGCAGGAATCTCATCAACAGAGTCGTCGTCGTCGTCGGATAAAGATCGGTCGCTATCGTGATACAAAGAGCCACGTTCAGACGCACTAACTGAAGGAGCGGCACAACCAGTACACTCAAGTTCGACCGATGGCAATAACGGCTCAAGTCCACCAGTTATGTTGTTGTCCATAGGCAAAACTTGACGCCAGTCAGTATTTGCGCGATGCTGGTTGGAGTAATGAAGAGACCCCTGTCCAACACAGAACCCCTGCTGACCGTCCAAGGTGGATTTTAAAGCCAAAGTGGTAGAGATCCCTGCCACTGCAGGATCTTCTAGTGGAGCGTCGACTGACTGGAAATCGGGCGGTGCACCGGCCCCGACTTCTGCACAGTGAGCGATCCAGGCAGGCAATGAACGCGGGGAACACTGCAGTAGCCGATGTTGGCGGGGTTTGACCGGGTCGGCTTCAATTGAGGGCAAAGGGATATCGCTGTTGGGGGGTGGCGTGATCATATCGGGATGAGCCGAAACTTATTTGCGATGGATGTTGATGACTCTTCGCTTCGTGTGTGTTTATCCTTTCTCGATGTTTACACGGTGGGTTGGGAAATGGTGGCGCGTGAATCCGTCTGCAGGCGGGCGAGTCGAGTGGTCGGGTCAGGTCGAGAAGAATGTTGGACTTCTTGGTGGGGAAATCGATGAAAAATCGGCGAAAAAAAAGGAAATGTCAATTCAAATGGCTTGCTTGTCTTGAGGCGATGCTGAGACGTTGTCTGAAGACTCCACACATGGAAATTTGATCTCGAGTTTTCAATCTCTTCAAATCGGTCAAAAACCACGCCATAGACTCACCCCGAATTTGCTCATTTTCCTCCGCTTTCAGTCACGTGTATCCAGTAAATCGCTGCTTGCGTTGGAGATTTTGCTTCTGTAACATAGAATATGCCACTACTTTAGAAGGTCTCAAACTACCTTTTAGTGGCTTGGAGCTCTCCCGGTCCCTGAAATACAAGCTATCTTGCTTGATTGGTTTCTGGAAATTCAGGCTCCCCCGCTATCTACCATGGCTTGCTACATCTGATTGGTTGGTCATGCTCGGGTTTTATCTACAGTTGCTTTTGACTGCAGTTGGAAATACCGATGCTTTATCATGTGTGGGAATTACCTGCAAATTGACCTTATCAAGCTACTGCAGCCTTGTGTGCAACATACGCTTTCATGTGAGAATGGTAGTCCCCAGATCGACGGGCTAAGTACCGACGACGGTGCATTCCGATGTTACATTTAAGCGAGATGTCCTTGTATGACCCGAGTGAACATAGACATCTGCCTCGACGCTTGTTGTGTCACGATGCCCCTAATTGTTATAATGAATTTGAAGTATTGGACATAGTTTGTTGTAGGAACCAATAAACCATTGGTCTTAATTTCATTGACAAAAGAAAGTACGTATGTACAGAGTAGAGATGTAACCAAAATGCAACTATGCCTATCCACTAAAAAGAAACCAAGCCCCAAAAACGCCATAACAAAGGGAATTTCAAAACACAACCCGATATCCAAAAACATACCTAGAACTCATATATACCCGACCAACCAATAGGCTCAACTAAACAAATGCCATTTAAATCGTCAAAACAAAGGAAACTATCGTGATTCTTTACCCTTCCGCCGACTGAAAGCCCGTTTCAGCGACGAAAAGAGACCCTTCTTGTCCTTCTTCGCTACAAGATCATTGATAACATCACGGTCTTGTACGTCATCACCCCCCACACCATGGCCAACCCGATTCCGCATGAAAGCAGCGCCGGTTGAAATACTCCGCCGAGGTACAGCAGTTTGCCCATTTGATGGTTGGATGGGGAGGCTACGGCGCTTGCGAGGGGATCGCTCTGCGGGTTCTTCCAGGTGTCTCGATGAACTAGGGGCAGGGACATTAGACTGCGACGCTCGAGGAGGCGTGCTCTCGGTGATGGTGACTGATGGAGTCCCGGACGGGAAGTTGGCGTAGGAAGGAAGCATGGAAGGGTCAAGTGAGCGCCGTACAGAGGCCCGGCGAGTGGCAGTGGTCATGGTAGTCAGTCCCTTGACCCGCAGAGACACCCAAACAGATGAGATGGCAATGAACGCCCGTGTTTCTGCGTCGATAGCAAAGAAACGCTTGTCGTGGGCATGGATGCAATGCTCTTGTGCCCCGGGAACGATGGAAAGGCGAGGGTTCGGGTATGTGGCACCGGATGAATCACGAGAATCACTATCAGGTAGGTTGCAATAATCCTGGATATCGAGGTGAGTCGGAGTAATCGTTGCCATGATAGGGTGCCGGCGAGAGGTGGGGTCAAGAATGCTAAACGTATACTTGTATGCCACCTCTTCCGAACCCTGGCCATTCGTGGATACACTGGTCGAGTTGGCACGACGTCTCGCCCATCTAGCGCGGGTGTTGGTCCCATCTTCGGCGACACGAAGGAAATCAAAAGATCCATTGGGTAACGGGGTAGCAGTCCAAATCGCACCATCAGCTGTAACAATCTCAGTGTTGTCGGAATCCGGGGAGGGACTGAATACAGCAATCAACTCTCGGTGGTCAATACGCTCCTCCGAACTATGCTCGCCCTCCTCCTCAATACCATAATCCTCGCTCCGTGCCAAGACAAGATCATCAACCCCCAAAGATCCACTGATACCAAAAAGACGAGGAAATTTCCGTACTAAACGCGGGGCAGAGATGGGCGAATTGCTGAGAAACGAGCTCGGTAACACATCGAACACAGGTTTTGGTCGGGTTTCTGTTACTGCTTGAATTTGTAGAAGGAGCTGGGGACGGGTTTGGATCAAGCGGCGGCTCTTCTTAACTACTTTTGGTGGTGGTTGAGCAATGATGAAGCGGGAACCGGTTTTGGATAATCTCTTGGACCGACGGCGGGATGTACCGGATATTGATGGTGGCACAGAAGAACTGTTGTCTGAGAATTCGGAATGTGTCTCGTCTTCACTGGACGGCGCCATAGATGTGTTTTCTGATGTAATTGCTGACTGGCCGAAATAGCTGGGAAGATGATATTCGTCCTCGTCGTGGTTTGTTGAAGCCATCGAGGCTTCGCGGGAGAGTTGTAATGGCTCATGAAGTCTGTGTGCAAAGCCATTCCGGGGAATAAAATCCGAGACTGGTCTTGGGCGGGACCGATGTTTCTGAGGTGACGGGGAGTTTGACCCAGAATATAAGTGAGTTGATGGTCCCATTATAGAATTGCGGTGGTCGTCTGGTTGTGGTGTAACACTGGGAGTATAGTCAACAGACTCTTCTGGTATAGCAGTAACGGAAGTATCACCAGGGTACGCAAGGTTGAATCCGAACATTGAATAACGCGGTGACTTTGGAGGGCCGGCAGTCGAACGTCTGCGAAGTGGTCTGAGGGCTGGATGAGTTCCTTCAGATGGACGGTTATGGGCTGAAGTGTCAGAGACCAAAAACATGGCAGTAAAGGACCAAGTTAGAATGTGAGGGGTAAAGGCTAATACCACATGAGCCAAAAAGTTGTAACCAAAAAAATGGAGAACGGGATAGAGATATAAGTTGAGAGCGGAATATAGTGTTCGCCAAGCCAGAATATATCCACAAAACGAGAAGATTGGGGGTATTTAGACGGGCCGTCGCAAAGGATCCGAAGAACTTTAAGTGCCTTTACAGGGTAGCTTTTTTTCTCGGGTTCGGGGACTGATTTGGCCGTAAAGGTCTGAGCTTCCGCTATAGGAACAATGCCGTGAATAATTGATGGCGGGTGCAAGCGGAATGTTTTGAACACCGCTTTTTGAAGTGATGCAGGGCGCTTTTCAAGATAGGATAAAATGATAAAAAATCAAAATGTGACGCAAAAGAAGGTGGGAAATAATAAGCTCGTCCGACACTATCACTGTCGAAATTTTTGAATGATCAAAATTGACGGCAAATCTCAAGATGTATCGATAGGATCTCGATTGGCCGGAGACGGACACGCACTGCGTTGAGTCTTTATGAGCCTCCCTGGCGACAATTTTTTTGAGTATCGACTTTTGATAATTCTTCCGTTCCTGGAAATGGCTTTGTGGTGCCAAGGATTGTAAAAATCGTCCGAACGGGTCACTGAAAGGCGTACTTCAGGATGACAAAGAAGGCAAGTGTCTAGTTGATTAGATATCCAGTCAGTATACATATACATACATAATGTCTCATTGGGATAACATGATGAGCAATCAGATAAGGCGTCGGCCTAATAATTGAACCAGCTGCAAATTCTTTGCCCGCCGGGCTGACAGGACTGCCTCTCTGTTGTCTTTTTTGGGCTAAATTCAATGAGATACACCTAGTAAGCGAGGCGGAGTCTAATAGCAGACTAAGCCAATAAGCCAACTCAACAGGGCAAAGTTTGGGCATTAGGATTTGTGAGGCAGCAAGCGGTTGTTCACTACGAGTATTTATGTGACGTAGACTTAACCGGTGAAACTGCCAACTTTGACAGTTTGAAGGGAGTAAGAAAGCGAATTGACTAAGCGATGAGATTGCATTGGTGGCAGTACACCAGACAAAAGGCCTAGTTAATGATCATAGTGTATCATCGAATGAGATTTTCGAGCGGAAAAGTGCGACGACTAAATCCTACGCAAGATTTGGGGTTTGCCAAAAATTGCTGTTTGCGGGCAAGATTCTCGGATATTGGTCGTCTGAAGCTCAAGGGAGAACGGCGTATACCCAACTAAGGGAAAACGTACCACACTCCAAAGTCGATTATATCAGCTTGCTTCCAATTGGTGTAGCATGACCATCTTGACATTGCTGCACGACGAGGAGGTACCAAGACCTGATGTAGGGTAGGATTGACCCAACTGATGAACAACCGGTATGTTGGACGTAGATCAGTCTAGACGTGCGGTGTAGGAAGGGGGAATTCGAGAATTACCATTGGGATGGATCCAAATTACTCTATGCAGCCCAGAGAAAATGTGGCGAGTAATGAGCCGAGGAATCGGGATCGAGATCGGACAACGAATGTGGGAAATTTGGATAGGTAGAAGAGACAACAATGAAAAAGAAAGATGGCATACATGTTCGCATGGGCTAACTTGCCATGTGGATAACATGTATGTATGTATAGGTTTCCACCTGCTCAGGTACATATGTTTATATGCATGTATCAACTTACAATGAATGCAAAGACAAATTCCGACTGCCAGGTTCTGCGGTATCTAAGCCACGACAAATATGCGGCAACACGTAGGGATGACTTTGTGGATGTAAAAGGTTAATGCCGATATTTCTGTTGATCAAGACATCAATTATGTTAGAAACGATACCGCATGAAATCAATATGTGCAGTGTAGAAAGTAAAAAGCCAAGCAAAGGTTATGCAAATCAATGGCTTCAAGACAAATGACATCAGAGAAAGGAAGCCGGCGGAACGTGGGATATCGGATAGAACCCCTTGTTGTTTTGTCATGTCCATTCCCCATGTTTGTTCCGTCGTTCTGGCCCCAAACACCACTCAAAGTGCCGCAGCTCGTTGTTTCGTTTCCTTTTTTACCCTCAGTGTCAATTGGCTTCAGAGCCGCGGGGAGCGGGTTCTTAAACCGGACGTAGGGGTCCCGTTCCGAAAGCCGCACTTGCGGATTTTTCGACCAGAGGGTTACACTGCAGACCAACCACATAGTAACGTCGCTATGGCAGCAATGACATGCCACACAACAAAGAATGTAGGAACGAAATGTGGGGGACATTGAATGCTGTAGGCTGACTGGCGGCATTCAACTGATTAGCCGGGCGTTTAGGAATCGCCTATGGCCTAGTTTTGACAGTATTACTGGACTCAAGTAAACCTTTGATTACACTGAATCCGGGCTGACCGAGCGCTTCAGCCTTGTTCGGGTGCTTTCTCGGGTTTCTGCGACATCCGTTCCTGACAGATTAACGCCTTGACAGACACGTATGTAGAAGACTTTCGAGCTTCGTGGAAGTCTGTAGTGGTCAAATCATATGGTTTAAGAAATGCCCCATAATCCAAAACTGACGACAAATCAAGATCGAATGACTCGGCCTAAAAAGGAAGTGAATTATAAACAAAACGACCAGGATCCACTAGGAGAGAGAAAAAAAGCCACCGAATGATGCGCAGACGGAGAGTAGTAAACGGACGAAAAAGGGTATGGGCTAAATGGTCGGGATTACAACAAGAACACTAGATCTTGATTCCCGGAAAAGCATTTTTTCTATTGGATAGCCAAATGACGTCGATATGACTAAATTAAAGCTGACTCTGAAATATTGGGATGTGATGATGGTGGGTGATCATCGTGAGTGCTGACAACTAAACTATGAAATTGACTTACCAGAAGAATGACTGTTTTGTGTAAAGAGAGCAAACAATGGTGTGTAGTGTAAAGTAAGACCATCCAAAACACATAAACCATAACGGGATGACCGGATCTATCTATACTTGAGAATTCCCAGAACCTATAATTCTCCCATACCACAAATCGGAAGCTTCCTAAACACCGAGCGGTCGAGGCCTTTCTGCACTTTTTCCCACGGTGACGGACTCTTCGGATTTGTCAACATGGGGGGTAACTGGATTTCAAATGGGTACAGACGGACGAGAGCCGATCCATGGGATCGATTTACAGGGAGATAAAAGGAAAAACCTTGCGAATGACATGGGACGCACACAAGCTCACATGTCATTGCCGCTTTTACCATGCGTCATGGCTGGAATTTCACTGTCTGCAGTATGGTTGCGTCCTCGGGAAGGTGTTGCGAGAACTCGGGTGCTGAAGCCACAAGTGGTTCTGTCCCGTATCACGAGATGCAGTAACCTAGTGGCCCCTGGATTCACCTTATTTGAGGCTAGAATAACCAGTCCATTGTCTCTAGCCACCGGAATTACAACCTTGGTTTATTCCAAACGGACTTTCATTTTTTACCGTTAGCTCTGGATCTTCTCCTTTACAAATAGACATGCACATGGCATCCATTTAAAATTCCTTCTAACACCAATAACCCAGACTTGAGTCAAGTAGTGTCCCCCCCAATGACGAATATTCAGCGGAGAGGGGCGGGGAGGAGCGGAAAGCTGAGAAATCACTGATCGATCGACACAGCGAAGAAGAATCGGCTCTTGGCACCCTAGTTCAAGCCCCACTACGAGTTTAAAGGTTTCTTTATTTCAAAGCCCTCAGTCACCCGAATGACGGTCGGAGAATGGAAAGACCGTGAATCGGTGACATGGTTCCTCCATCTGTCACCGCTTGTCGCGATTCCATTAGGAGACACCCGATGGGAACGATAATATGTGCTTGGCCCCAGTTATCACCGGCTGTCACTTTTTGACGCCTGACTCAATTCAGGCAATCCCGATTCGGGCGGTCTGTGACATGTGCCTTTTATTATTCGGTATGGAGCCCGAGAAAAAATATTGTGCAACTACACACAAGGTATGCCACACATGAGTTTGTTATTAAAGTACATACATACATACATATGTAAATCGCTAGCAGCGTTTATTTTGTCTTGATACCGACGGATTTTTATCATGGTGGAATTCCACACTACATTTTAAATTCCAAATCCGCCCATGTTTTTTTTTTCAGGTGGCACGCAAAATCTTCATGATCTGGGTTATAGGATTTAGATCCAGACCATGCGCTGAGAGGATGGATCGATGTTTATAAATTCAGATCATCCTCCCATTCAAATGTGACCCAAGGCCTCGCATCCACGTCAAAAA
Organism: Huntiella savannae; assembly: GCA_001483325.1. Taxonomy (NCBI): domain Eukaryota; kingdom Fungi; phylum Ascomycota; class Sordariomycetes; order Microascales; family Ceratocystidaceae; genus Huntiella; species Huntiella savannae. The sequence continues at coordinate 463,062 of LCZG01000002.1, read as the reverse complement.
TATTCTTCCCCGCCCGGCATTCACCGAACCACTGACTTGTTCTCTACACACCAAGTCGGCAAGTAAATTACCCCACCTCCTATGTAACATACCGGGAAGCACATACAGCGTCCCTCCCATCTTCGTAGACCCAGTCTCTTAATCCGCGCCCTACCGTGGATATGGGTTGCAATAGCCCCTTATCACCTTGTCCGGAACATTTTGCACCGATGTCCACTCCCTATATCCGATTCCGTTGCCAAGTCTGATCTGTCTAGGCCTTTATCACCGACTCGGTCTAAACTTTATCTTTAACCAAGCCAATTCATGACGGCTTAGTTCCGCAGCTCGTACAACCTCGAATCAGTATAAACGTAACTTTTATTATATCGTGAGATGTATGTACATATAACAGTTACTTGTTGCCATATCATCCCACGTCTACCTAAACAACACAAACTACCACTACAACGGCTGTCTAACAGTTGGGTTGGTCTTGCGTGGTATAAAAGTGAACGATCGCTTGATTGATTGCCCCTGCATCGTGATGTTGACAAAAATAACTTTTCTGATCTACATCGTGACAATCACCTAGGTACATCTGTACATATGTACATTCACTCATTGTAAGGGTTATCAAGCAAAAAAACGTCTCATTTCAATATGTAAAACTATTTCTACAAATATCCATCATAGAATATATCATTAAACGCCATGTATCTCCGCGCAGCTAACAAAGGTATCACTGGCGCTTTACATATTCCGCGCATACCGTGTTATCCAGCTGACCGTTACAGCTTAACCATCGCTACTCCGACTCTTTCAATTCTGCATTTACTGGAACGGGGTGACCTTGGGGCGTGGGGAAACAGCCGCTGTGCCGGTGGCGGTGGCCTTAGTAGTAGTAGCCTTGGTAGTAGTGGCACTAGAGGTAGTCTTGCTCGCAACAGGAGTTGTTGATACACCGGGAGTGGTTGATACACCGGGAGTGGTTGGTACACCGGGAGTGGTTGAAACGCCAGGAGCACGAGTAGTAGTGGATCCAGCAGCAGGCGTAGTCGAAACAATAGGAGTAGGCAGAACAGCGCCGGAAGTAGTCGTTGATGAGGTAACAGCGGTGTTAGGAACGGCCGGAGTGGGAGCAACACCGGGAGTATTAGTGGTAGGAGCCGCGACAACGGGTGGAGTAGAGGTGACGAGAACAGAGCTGGTGGTAGAGATACTCTGGTTAGGGCGGTTACCGAATCCACCGCGCTGACCGTCTCCACGGACAGGAGAGGCTCCGACAAGAGAGACACCGGCCGAAAGGGCGAGAAGGATGATAGACTTGGCGTACATGGTGAAGAAGTTGATGACTGGAAATAGATATAAAAGTAGCACTGCTCAAGGATGTGTTTAGAAGCGAAAGTAAAGTCCACCAGGGATGATAAAGAAATGAATATTGGAAATGGAGTGAAATGCTGATTGGGATGAAGAAGGAAACATAACTAAGATCTCTGAGAAGGGGGAACACTTGCGTCTTTATATGGAACAAACATCTCGACTTACTATATGTATCACGCTCAAGCAAACTAATTTCCCCACCCCTGTTTGATAGAAGTCAAGGTCCAGAATGATACATCACGGGCCCTACGTCTATAGCATCGACACACACTGAGTACGTGTATCCAATCCTATGAAAATGGCGAGAATACGTGAGAGGAACCGGTTTCATCATTATACTGCGTAACCGCGCAGATATCATAGACCATGCCTAAAAGCAATGACGGCATGAACTTTGCTGAGTATGTGACAAGTGCGCCGCCCACGTCCTTGGCTTCATAAAGCTTCTCCGGCAGTTCTAACTGTAAAAATAACGGGCATGCCTGTCTTCATCAACCGGCGAGTATCACCCCGTAGATCTCTCACGAACCGAACATCTGCACATGATACCTCACCGCCCTAAACTTAGACTTTAGCATGAACATGCAGATATGCGTACATCCAGTTTCAAATGTATAGTTCCTGGAATATGTTTGTAGTTGTCATTCGTCAGCCCATGAGTGATGTCTGTGCGTGTATCCATAAACCCAAATCACGCCTAGGCTTCCCGATTTACCACGTCTCAAACACCCGCAAGAACCACGATTCACCAGGCGCTCAACATCTGAAACACATGGTGAATGGAGTCAACGTGTGAATATATGAAAAAACTGCACAGATCCAAAAATAAAAGTACGAAATCCTAGACATCACCCCGCATTCCGGAGGTTTGATTCGGTGGGATTCATTCACATTATAGTTACCGGCGAAGAAATGGCAGAAGATTTGAAGTTGAATATTCATGGCATGAGTTTATTGTATCCATTTTGGGTGATTGTAAAACCAGATACATATGAAGTCTAGACATTTATATCACTACGTCTCTCAAGCTTCGTTTCAGTACCAGAAGTACAACATGTGATAGGGTTAATCACAATCCTTACCCTATCCTTCATTCAAGCAGCTTAGTTAGACTTTTGTATTGTTTTGCTATATACGACATGTTACTGACGCTGTAGTTTCCACATCACAAATAAAAGGCTTCATACTGATGAGGCACTCATTTATATTAGATAGTTAAAGCCAATCATTCTCTGTCATAAAAAAACGAACACAACTGCTCTTGAGCCATACTATTTGAGAAGAACACATACGTACTTGAACGCCACAATAGCAAATGTACATACATGAATACATAGATATCATCCTGTGCTCCATATGTTATGATCGAAGATCGGGCGGTAATAAAATGCTCTGCTCTTTAGCAAACCTCTCCAACTCATCAGATATCTGTTGAAGCGTCGGCCGTTGAAAGAAGTTGTCTACCCGCGATCCCTGGGAAAGTTCCTCTTTCCGTCTGTGCAACCAGTCAACGGCAACCCCGACCTCTTCCGCCCAAAATTCCCTGGCAACCTGTTGAACAAGCTGAGCATCCTTAGAAATCACCAAATCCTGTGCATCTTTTAGAACCATCTGACCCCCTTCTCGGACTACCCTCTTGCCTGACCTGCCCCCGAGAGTCTCTCTGCGTCCCCGAGTGCACAAGTCGATCAGAGTGCGCATAGGGTCTGGTGTTCGTCGATACTCAGGGAACTCTAAGTCTGATTCTCGGGGATATGATTGCCATGGTGTGGTCTTTTGTGGCGCAGATACACCTTCAAAGAAACACCATAGTAGCCGACCAAGCATATATACCATGGCATACTCCTGTTCGTTGGAACTCAACAGCAACCAAGGGAGGTGATATCCGTTAGACCGTCCATGGTACTGCTCTGACTCACTGATCTTTCGCCATCCTGGATAGAGCTCGTCTAACTGAGAACCAAAATCATCTTTCACCGTGGCAGGTACGGAGTCTGACGTGGCAATGATGTGGATGTATTCGACAAAGTTAATCTCTGGCGGCCCAAACTCGCACCATACACCACGTTGTTCAAAATCGATGAGCTGGATGTCGTCATCTTCTGTCAGTAGGACATTATCTAACCGAAGATCAGGGTAGTAATGCCCCGCCTTATATATATGTTGTAAGCTTCGCGTGGTTTGTAGAGACCATTTGATTTGGGAAGCTAAATCCAGTTTGCCTGATAGTCGACGGATCGGAAGTATATCCCGAATTGATCCCGGCACATGAAAGGGAGTCACGAACCCGATGATCCCAGATTTGTTACCGAAGGCGCATCGCTTAGTGACGAGGAACATTGGCGGGGGGCTAATCCAAAGCGATGACGGTAGTCGCAACAAGATGTCCAGCTCATGATAAAGGAATTTGGGCGAGTTCGTCAGAGATTTGAGAATGTATAGATCATCCTCTCGTCCAATCTTAATGAGAGAAACACTATCTTGGAACTGACGCATGACATGGATCTCTCCAATGTCGATTGAGGGAGGTAAGATTACATCTTGACCCCAATGGCTTTGCAGATTTGAACGAGTCAGAAGCTGTGACTCAAGGGCGTGCATAGGGGCGAACATAATATCCGCCTTTGCGGGGTCCGCAGTAAGCGTTTTAAAGATGATCCGACTTCCAAAGACCTGCTTCTTGTACCATGCTGCTGGATCAACGTGTTGTGCTGTCCAATGTTGCAATGCTCGTACTAGATAGTTACGAATCGGAAGTCTTGAGAACCTTTGTCGGTCCTTGGTGTGGAAGGCCAGACTCAGCTGCAAAGTGTCGCATAGCTTGGGGTCTATTTGCGGTAGAGGTGGAATAAACACATTGATACGGAGGGGCGGGACTTTGTCGAGGAATAGAGGGTAGGCGAAGAAGTGTGTACCGAGACCTCCACACCCATCAATTCCCCATAGGGCATTGGGAAGCGGTGCTAAGGATGGAACTCTGGTTGACGGGTTCAGTTGTGATTCGAACCATGGTGTAGATAGTGGTGCCTCGTCTTCGTGGAAGGAATCGGCTGTGGGACAGGATAGGAAGGCTGCCGTGGGATGAATAATAGTATCGACGGCTTTGTAACTTAGGTCCATGATGGCGAAAAGAGCGGTCGGGATAGTATGATGTTCACACTATGCAGATGTCTCGGGTGAGATTTGTGGCAGTCATATGACGACAATGAAATTCGAAGATGTCTTGTTGATGCTATAGACGATGGTTAATATCTGAAGCATATACCGAATCTTCCAAGGACGACCACATTATATTATAGATGTATATCAATCTTAGATTACAAGTTTTACCTTGGTATACATATAAGACAGAGGGCTCTCCATATCATTTGCTTAGGCAGATTCCTGCCTGAGACTTGTGCCTACGGCACAAGAGTAGTTTCACCCATTGGAAGAAGCCCTGTTGTCTCAAAATGATAATCCAATGTCTTGAACGCGGTGTTGTGATTATAGAAACTCGAGCTGCATACAAGCGCTTACATGTGAGAGTGGACCGGTGAAGACAAAGGCGCAGCCAACATCCTAGCAAGATGTACGTATCTTAAGGCGCTATGATGTCATCTGCCTGTCAGAAGTAACAGCGTAGCCGTCTTTGTACAAAATCATCTTCTGCAGGTTCCATATTCTAGCGACCACACCTTCATTCCCGTCCCGGTCTACGGAGCCTAAATTTACCAACGCACGGGAGTCTCATGCTTTGCCGTAACCTGCCTGATACTCCCCGGCGCTACAAGCGCAAAAAAAAAGTAACGGGGCGGGTACTTCTAGACTTCGGTGTGTAAATCCTTTTAGGGAAGCCGGTGACCTGATTGGGAATGGAATACAGGGATATTATATGGAGCTTTCCAAACTTTGCCACCTCGACGAACCGGGGACAAGCTTATTCTTGACCGGTAAAGCCCCGCTCATTCCGTGTGGGGGCCGAAATCTATCGTGCAGCCGCGCCACACAGGAGCTGAATGGGTCTGTCCTGACTCGCCTTCCATTTGCCCCTCATTTTTTGCCTAGAATCTGCGTACCCACATCTATACGTGTGCATGTATACATGCATGAAATTGACATTGGCAGGCGGGATGCACCAGCGCTCTGACATCTTTGTCGGCGACTTACAAAGAGAAAACTAAGCACAGATTCGACAGTCTTCATGGCCATGGTTTTTTGACAAATATTGGCGAGGAACCCCACCGTAGCAATCTATAGCAATCCTTTCGAAGGTTGTGTTCACATGTACATATGTACATATTGCTGTGTACATACATAAGTCTCCGAAAACAATGAAACAATGCTTTATAGTAACCCATTCAACCTTGGGTGGTCTCACGACACACTGCATTCGAGCCCTCTTCAGATCCTTGCTCACCGGTCCATCATCCACCTATCGGCTGCTGGGCCAGTGACGTGGAAAATCACACACAATCCTACTTCATGAAAGGATCTCGATAAATTTAGATAGATTGTAGCTGGAGCCCTGAATTCTACATATTTCTCGTCCGCTAAACCATGGGAGAGGTAAGCAATCTGTACCGAAATCGCATAGAGCTGCTATATCAGGATTACTACTGCACTTTGGAGCAAAAGAAGACGAATAGAAGAATCAACCTTCATACACAGAATATTCAAGTTTCGTGAGAAATATCTTGAAACCCTCAAAAGATGACGAACTGAGCGGATGGACTCATTTTATTGTACATACAATAAAAATGAGATATTCAGAGCGCATACATAATAGAGACACCATGGTAGCTCTGAGACATCACTATGTAGATAGATCGATAGATTAACCGGTATGACGACTGAGAGTAATCGCCAAAAAGAAAGAGTGGACAGTACGGGAATCGAACCCGTGACCTTTCGCAGGTTCGCAGAAGATGCGAAGCAAACGTTATACCCCTAAACCAACCGCCCAGAGTTCGATACCGTATGCGGTAAAAACGCTTATATACCCAAACCCTAAGAAGTTGTGGCACACACGGAAGTAGGCCGGGAACAAGAAAATTATGTCGCACCGCATCATCGGCGGCGGCCGTACCCAACGCCTTATTTCAACACAGTGTGATCATATTGATTGCTCATTCTAATGTGGTAGACTTTGAAGAAAATGGAGATGGAAACTACATCATTACCTTTACCACGGGACCGCGTGTGATCCGTACAATATGCCGTCTTTTGGAATACATGATTCCAGTGTGCTTCGGAAGATCAGCCGGGGGGTTGAGGGCTTGTCGGCCGATGAAAGCTTGTCTCCGGGCCCGAGTGACGAACCCGGTACTATCCTCAAAAGCACCTGAAAAATTTGCCAAGTCCGGTGGGATGGGTGCTACAAACACCTATACGGACGTATGCATGAATTGGTACCAAGGCAAACAGCTGAATGAAAATGTAACGACCAAGCCCAAAAGAATAACTGAAACTTATGTCATGTGATGGGAAAAGGACGACCCCCACGCAAGGCTAACCGATGTTTATATCCCAAGAGCGATATTTGCCGTGGTAACTAGTGAACGGTACTGTTTTTCAACAGTCGTGCATTCGCCCGTGAGCCTACCCACTGCGAGACAGTTTTTGAGGGTGGTTATATCACTAATCAGTATTAGAGTTGAACCCGAACCAACGTACATAAATACGAGATATCACGATAGAATATCTTAGAAGAATTCCCAGCACACAAGACGACTGTTTGTTCTTTATGTCTCGGGTTGGCAACACGAGGTGATTTGCCTAATCCGTTGTAGTATATCTATGACTTGTCAGCATACATATGGAATCGTAAAGAAGGTCGCCTATCTGTATGTGTGCTGATATAAGATGCATGGCATCATCCTTATCATACTGGGTTGCCTCCTACTATTTGGAATATCTCTTAACAACAGACAGCGAGGTCCGACAAGATTCTAACGATATGATGCCACTACTAAACTGTATTGAACCCAACCGCCGTCGGCGCAATGTCATTTACATATGATACCAACCCACAGCCAATAGAGCAAAGATCCGTCGCTGAGGCAGAAATCCTTTCGATTCCTTTTCTATGGTATCCACCGTGGGCACGCTATGACAACATATGTCCTCTATACTTACCACTGTCCTCGGGCGACTAGGTCAATGAACAGTACCACTGTTTGTATTGACTATGAGAAAGAAGCCACATCATGTTTCACTCATGTATGTGCAGCGACACCACCCATACGATCGTACAAAGATCCACCCAAACAGCAACCATTGTTGGTGCAAGTGATACACGATGAAGGTCTAAGATCATGTAAAATACGAGACTTTTGGACCCCAACCAGTAAAGCTCCACGGAAGATGGTTGGCCAGACAATGAAATGACTATATACCTATCGTTCAACAGGGTAACCGGAGGCTAACCCGACAGAAGAGTGTGGCTTACTTGCCTGAGCAAGGTTATAGTTGGAACTAGTTTGGGCATCAGCTGATAGGCCACCTACAAAACAACGTGTTATCAACAAATCAAACGGAAGGGATATCAGTGGACTCATGCAAAGGCACGTGAATGTGATCTTGACACTCAACCCCCTGAGTGACGGCGCGGTACACGGGCGGGAGGTACCGTTTAGCTCGAGCGTTAGTGACATGGAAAGTTGTAATAGAACAACAAAGCTCTGCCTCCGTGAGTCTTGTGCATTTCAGCACAAGAAGTCAATCACCATCCCTTGACATAACAAACCCAATGTGGAGGCAAGATTTCATCCCTGCCCAGAAAAATTCATGGCTACTTAGAAAGACAATGTTCTAGTATGTAGTTCTCATGCCATTAGGATCACGCTAGAACATTATGTCAAGTTTCCCACGCCAAACATTTCAAAAGTAAAGTTACACAGACTAGCGGGGCTAACAAAGGTTCATTTTAGTTTGTCGGACGGCGGATCAAAGACTAACCGTGCTCTGCATCGTTCATGCTATAAACCCGCTTCATTGTTACCCAGTAATGACCTGGCGGTCGCAGGACCCTGTATTTCACGCTGTCCTCCTTTTAGAGGTAGCTATAGAACAAGTAAAGTGTAGAGTACACAGCTGATTGTTGTACCCTATCATTCTCGCCCCGGATTCCCGACTGGAAAATGCTCCATAGCTATGGAGAGTCCGGGTGTTCCTGTCAGTAAGGCGAAATTGCGATTGGGATTTTACTACATTGTTAACCTCTCGACTCCGCGCATTTTGAGCATTTGAGGACGTGGCGAGTTTTTTTCTTCGATTTTTGGTGAAACTCGTGTTGACCTTATGAGCTGGGTTTACCATCTAGGTTGTACCCGCGACTAGAAGGCCATCTTTTGCCATTCAACTGTTAATCGTGTCTCCGCACCTATCAAGACAACCTATATTTCTTTTCGATTCCACGTCGCACACCTCCAAACCCCGCTTGCTTCATCTCTCGCCACCTCAAAATCACGACCTTTCATATTCATCGCAGCCGTACTGTCCAGAACATCGCTCTCTTTCGAATAATTATCCCCGCGACAGCAGAAAGGGTCTTGCGCACCTTTGAAATCGGAAAATCGGCTCTCCGCACGACGCACACGGCGATCTCAGTCAAATCGCCCATCTGTACACACCACCATCGTTGTTCGAGACATTCTAGCTATCATTGCGGACGGTCGGGAATTTGTAACAAGATCCCCGCATTTGTTTAATCTAGGAGAAAAGGGCGACTTGTTGAACGGCTTGGTTTTATCGCCTTCTTTCCAATTAGCACCGACATTTCAACGTTGAGCGTTGGGCATCGACGATAACGTACCTCGGCATTGCAGTGTCATCTGAGAGCTCTCATTCGCCGGCTCACTCACGAGCGCCATTGACGACATATCCTCATAGAATTCTATGAAACATCGAAGAGGAACGGATCTTGGATTTCAAAACTTTAAAGTCGACGTTCTGAACTCAAGGTAAGCCTGTCTTCAACATTCAACCACGAACCACCATCAGGGCCCTAGCGCAATTTTTGGCAGTTCGATATGTCGATAGCATTGTCCGAGACACTGGACTTCTTCGATCCAGATCGATATTCAAGACATTAGTATGTCTCGAGAATTTTGAGTTTGCACCTTTCAATTACTGTAAAGAGTCAAACTCACAGGATCAACCATCAGTGGAACACTGTTGCGACCAGACAATCTGGTATATGATCAACCCACTGTAACCACAGGCCTATGCATTCCGTTTGTGTGTTTCCTGAATTCACATAATAGGACTTTTCAGGCGACAAAGGCTGTTTATACTAGCCTCTTCAACGTGGGCATAGCTTCATTTCTCACCCAGCGGCCTCCACTTGGCAGACGTCATGGTCGGATTCTGAAGTGTGCGTCACATGACTTGCCCAAACACGAAACAATTTGCCCGCATAATTGCCCAGTCGTGGTAGCACATTTTCATGATCCACTACCAATTCAGCCTCTGAAAAATTATTTAGAGATATATATCGCCAGGACGATTGCCATCGCCATACAGTCCGCCATTTCATTGATACGTTTGACTTGAGGACATAGAGTATGGTGTCGTGGCATCCTTTTAATGCAAAGTTGCATAGCCCCATATATCTGTCGAATAGACCGGCCGACGCTTGTTGATCGTGGCATGGGTCCTTTTAAGGATAGCTGTCTTACCGGTCGCCAAAAAGCATCGTGATGTGACGTACGCACTGTTCCATTCCCAAAGCAGGATCGGTCTCCCCTCGACAGGGCAACATTACTGCGCCCTCTTTGCAAGATGTCAGCACTATCATGCAAGATGCTCCTCAGTTAAATCCTCACTCCTTTAGACCATCAGCCGACCTCGCTTTGGGTAGGTGAAAGAACTATCCGCGGAATGCGTCTTACACCTTCAAATTGATGGTTCCGCTCTGATGTCCTCGAGCGGGGCAAAACACCACGGAAGATTGTATAGACGTGCGATAACTGCCGATGCCTTAACACTACGGAGTAAGCTTTTGCATGAGTGCATGCAAAAGATGCAGATATTCAGGGTGCCATGTGAGAACTGAGGGAACTAGCCCTTTGATTTGCGTTAGAGAAACAAAGTTTGGTTGTCCAATAGCCAAAGGAGTGCCACATTGTCTGGACCAACAAGTGTTCCGCGCAGTCTAGACAGCCAGCAAGCACCGGTGGAATCTCATGTGCTTCCTTGGGCATAACTAATGCGAACATCTGAGATTAGGATTGCCAAAAATCAGCACCTTGTTGCGATAGCTACACCAATATCAAACATAAGATACCGGTCGGTAATCTTTGCGGAAGTATATTGATTCAAACCTTGTTATCGACGGCCCCCGGCCTTGCCCAGAATAGCTCTTCTCCACTCGGTGAGGGTGAAATCGACCAGCTTTTTTCTTCGTTTAGGTTATATTTTGTCAGAAGCTGTTCCGCGGACTTCTTGCCAATTTGTTCACCGGCTCTTCCATTATATTCATCACAGCAGGGTTCAGGTAAAGTTCACACTTACAGGGCGTTCTTTTAGCCCACTTCTATGTTTCTCACGACTCCACATTGACAGGGTAATCGATCTGAACCCATCGACAAGGGAACCCCACACCGGTCCTGAACCCCGTCAAACTAGCATCTGTTTTCTTACCGGTCGCCATAACGTCCTAGGACAACATCTGTGCCGGATAACGAAGCCTGTCTCAGCGGTCGTGCAATACCACCTGAGGCTGACTGTTGGCTTTGGCGCCCTGGACTTACTCAAACTGTCTACTACCAGACAACACAACTGGCAGTTGCTTCCACAGCAGAAGCAGCTTGCAATACGGAAATTCCTGCCCTAGCGCATGTATATTTTGTGTACAGTGTTGAGTTCAAAATCCATTTGATCACCATGAACAGTTATTCAGATATTTCTCCCAATACGGTAAGTTCCTTGACTATCTTGCACTTGCCCGTGTATCTGTCATTTCTTCATAAACCCCACCACCTGCCGTGAACAAGTGTTGTTGTTTTTCGTCCTCTTTTACCTCCATCACTCTTTTCATCGTTTGTTGGTGAATCCGTCATCAAACTTTCCGCTTCGACATCAATCAATTCGCAGTTAACTATCTCTGGCTTGGACAGAGTATTCTTGGGTTCCATTGTACACTTTGACTGTCTCTGCATGCGAGGCGAAGGTGCACTTCTATACCCATTTTTCTTGTCCGGCAGATCAAAGTTTTGACTTAGTATGTTGTCATTGCTACCATCCTGATCCCTCTGTCTCATATGTTTGGATTGTCACCACACTACATCGGCTACTCGTGACTCCGACCACCCTAGCTGTCGGCAAAATCGCTTGATCCAAGTGGATTCATAGGTTCCTCTAGTCGGTCGACTCGGGCACCCACTTCAGCCGTTTACCAGTTCGGTTATTTGCATCTTACAAAAGTCTGACATGCAGTGCTTACACCACACTGCAGATAATACTTTTCATGGGGGCCTCAGTGTGTGCCCATTGTCGTGCTTCTATTTCTTCCTCTTTATTCTTCGCACCCATACCCCATACCCACACCTAACCCACGACGATGTACAGTCGGACTCTTGGGCAAAATAATGCTGGGCGTACATTCCTATATGCTGGTACTTGACTCGGTCGATATATTCTAACGCTCTCTCGACTCACAGCTGCTTTCCTCCGGGGACTACTCTGCTGGAACAAAGCGAAGGTGGGAAGATACAGTTGTGGAACTCGATCCACCAATACGGACTACTTCATCACGGCTCATCAATCCACCGGACGAGCAGATTTTTTATTTCTCGCTTCCAACGTTTACAACGGTTCCACCGTCGGGTGAATTGTATTACCCACAAACTACGGCGATCTATCCCCCCCCGGAACAGTTCCCTACTGCCCCAACAACAAAACGCCGTCGAGTATCCAACGAGGCGACACCCACCACCATGTCGTGCTGTTCAATATTCGGTCTGCCTGAGACCGAGTCGGACGATTTCGAAAAGAATATCTTTCCCGAAACTACAAACGGCACTAGCATCGATAACGATCAAGGGCCGTTTGACATCTCGGCCGGAAGTTGCTTGCGATGGCTTAGTGGAAATAGTACGTAAATCCCATCAACATGAAGTTGACCTTACTAACCTGAATCTATAGGGCTTACATCACAAGCACCGGGCTTGGCTGTTTCGGGCATTGATCAAACCGGATACCAGCCCCTCCCCGCTGATGATATGACTGTTCCCGTCACTGGATTGCCGTTCATTCCATTTCCGTCACAGATTAATTCGAATGTGCAGCCAGTGGGCTTACTCGGATCGCCCGTCGGCATTGGTCATTCTCTTGGTGCCGTGCCCAATACTGCGAATGAGAGGGAACCTTTCAGTGTTATAGACGTGCCACCGTCTACGAATATGGGTTATTCGTTTCCTGCGCTTCAACCAGTAGCCTCGGGTATACCGTTCACCCACAACAATCTTACTAGCCAGTCCAGCTCACCGTTGGTTCACGCACCTCCTCCATCTTATGAGACTTCCCCATTGAATGCGTGGCAGAATGAATCACCAATGTTTGACGTGGGCGGAAATAGTTTCAACGTCAATTACTTACCTGCAGAAGAATCGATGTACCCCGAATTGGCTATCCACCGTCATACTCTGCCCGGCTCAGACTGTAATGTTCCAAGAGCCTCTAACCGGATCTTCGGTCCCGCTCGTCGAGGACCTTATCAAGATCGCAAAAAGCGCGAAGAGACTGCTCTCACTCGGGTTCTTGGTGTCTGTATTCGTTGCAAGATTCAGAAAATCAGAGTGCGTGATAAAACTACATATACAGACTTCGTCCAATGCTAACTCTATTATAGTGTGAGAAAGATCCGAACGACCCCACGGGGGACTGTCTGACTTGTCAACACGCTAAACCAAATACCAAGATCTGGCGTGTACCTTGTCTCCGGTACAAGATTCCCGACATCCAGCTATTCAAGCCCAGCAATGGAGTTGCTGGTCTTGAATGGACGAAACGGTGGTCACACAAAGTTGATAGCATAGCAACATGGCAATCAGTCGGCGTTCGCACAATCCACGTGGCGGAAGGCTACACTGGTGGATACGTTGAGCTCAAAGTGCGTCAATTCCGGCCTTTAGAAGGAGATAAACTGGAGCGAACCTGGGTTGCCAATGGCGTGACAAAGAGAGTGAAGATTCCTGCTTATGCTCTTTGTAACATCAAAGAAGCCAAGCAGTCCTACGAACGGTATATCGAAGCCGGTGTCGAAAAATGTGTGACCAATGTTCTCAAAAGCAAGAAGTGTGGTCACGGGAGCGAGATGCTGGGTGATATTTACTCTTTTGCCTTCGCGCGCCAGAAAGAGCTCCAGAGTCGAGGCGATAAGAGTAATGAGTTGGTACTCTTACAAAAGACTCTCCAGCTTTGGGTAGCTATCCGTCTATCTACTAAGTCTTGTATCATTGTTGGAGATGAAACGCTTGGTATGCCTAGAGACATCATGGACAGCTCTAGTCCGTTGCACAACATGATTCCGCTGCCACCCGTGATGGGAGCCCAAATTGACTTGATTTTGATCGACGATATCCAGGCATCATTACGCAAAGAAGTGTTGGACATCTTCCAGTCAATGAACGCTACTGCCAACCCAAAGGTGTGGCTCAGTTTATTCCTGGTTACCTTTATTCTGCTTCACAATATTGCAATGATCACGGCTCATGATGCGGGGTATGCGAAGAAGCATGGTTTGAGAAAACGGTTCGCCAGACCAGAAAAGGTCAAGGAGTACTACATGGGAGCGAACATTCTTTTGGGATACTTCCACTATGGACACAAAGGGAAGTTTCCATTCAGTAGTGCGTGCAGTGATCGTGATCTTAGAGAACTAGCTGATCTCGATGAGACAAAGCTAGCTTTTGTCCATCGCATACGTGCATACGTATCAGAGCATGGTAAGTTGTGATATTTTGATGTATTATTTCAAAAGTACGGTTACTAACATCACGGTCAGCATCGAAATGGGACGAGCTCGTCAAGAACCAAGAGTACGAGGATGACTTCTACCATATTGGCCAAATGTTCAAGCAAGGGTGGACGCCATGTTCAATGGTATGCTAGAGCCCTTAAGGATTGCCCTTTGTTGTCTTTTTTCATCGCAAGTTCCATTATGACCTTGGAAGTTTGACGCCGTCATCTTGCATGCCCGGTTTGTAGTCACTTGATTTGGTTTACCTAGAATTACTTCAGATCATTCTCTTGGAAACAAATTAGATGTTATGAAACCCTAAACCAGAAATTCTAGCACTTGTGACAGTGACGACAAAAGGTCTTGCTGAAGTCAAACCGATGTGTTGTAGATAGAATCATACGCTGTTAAATGTATTCTGTGGTTATTGCTCGAGAGGCGTGTGTCATACCGGCTCCAATGACCATCGTAATCCCAACACCAAAAAGGACTGAGCGTTCTGGGTGGTATGCTTACACACTCAGACCGATCTATGTATAACCCCTGGGAAAACGCCTGGAGGCAACCCGCAATTACTGATTGATATGTAGTGTAATGTGTCCCTTTTCGTCTTTTCTATCGTAACCCTGCGGGGCAGGAAATCGGGGCAAATAATCAAATGAATCGGTGGTATATTTACCACGCAAATTTATTCCACTCTGTATACTTTGCAAGCCACTGCTTGTCTTGTTTGTGCCTCAACAACCATTGGTTTCACCACAAATTTACTGCATCGGGAAATTTTTGTGTAAGAGCGTACAGGTCAATGATCGGGTTACAAGGACCATAGGGTTAATGCGATACTCAGGGCATAACTACGCTTAGGCTGACAGCTACAGGATTGGATCAAAAACATATGGAACGCTGGGCGTAAGCCAAGGTATTATTAGAAAACGCCATGTCGATGAATCGAGGAGGCCCACAGAGAGTACTTTCCCTGGGCGTTCCACTGATGGTGTATTTTTGTCGAATCGCAAATCGGCGATGGATGGATGAAAGGCTTATAGCTTTGTTTGTGGTTGAGTGGTAGCAATGCAGGAACAGATTTCTTGCATATTGAATGAGGAATGGGTAACCATTAATGACCGAAGAGGATTACTCGGGGGATATCGCCGAAGCGTTACCTTTGAATGGTTATCATCATCTAACCACTTGGTGTTGTCAGTACTATTGGTGAGTTAAGGGTTGATAGTGACTAGTGAGACCTCGGATGGACGTGGAAAACTCGTGGGGTTCGAATAAGGTCTAGCATACAGGACCGGATACTCGGGTATATTTCCATGAGAGAACCGACTTCTGGATGATTCCCGAACCATCGATTGAGAAGAGAGGAGGCAAGTAGCGGATCGTGATAGGGTATGCTGACGTCAACATGGCGTGTGAGCATGGTGGAGACATAACCTTGCAGACGGCGGTTATCAAATTACATAGATAAGACGGCGAGGGAGCATAGGGATGCAGTTTCAAGGTGGACACCGGGGAGGTAACGAACTTAGTACTGGGAATAATCACCCCATGGCAGATTCCTATATGTTATAGTCTTATAGGGAAGGAAACATTGTTTCATGGTGATAGGTGGGACGAAACAAGCCGAGAAGTACGCCATGGAATGAGCGCGTTATCTGGTACTAAGTCTTTGATGGAAGATACATTAGGCAAGTCTGCAGGGAAACCGGATGTTTCAATGTTTCATCTTCCAACAACGGCTCGTACTTGGGATTGAGTCAGATCAAATATGGGACTTCTATCCGAAGGTTGCTCCTTTGTGCCTGGTGATAATCACACACCTGGAGAGTTCGAACTGATAATTGGCTAGTTGCTACCAAGTTCAAGTGCATATTACTCAGTAAGTGCAACACACAGGCACATCGGCATTTGTTACTGCAGGGGGGATACAGCAACCTGCAACATCACAACTACAGACGATTTGTAACTTGGGACAAAAGGTTCTTCCGAATGTGTATGGATCTGTAATTGACGACGATATCTACTGCCACGAGACAGGAGACTTGTCATTTAGAGGGGGAGGCAACCGTTGTGAATGAGCCGTAGTGCTTATGTGGAATCATGTGCTACCATAGGCGGCAGATATAGATTTCCCGGTTTCTACTATGCAGCAAAAATCCCCCACATATGGGTTTAACAATCTAGCCGATTTAGAGGATCGTTTGTTTAAGGGGGGTATACAAACATGAAAACCATCATTATGACGATGAAGATGGATATTCTAACATACAACTGCAAGGGACAGAGGCGTCATCATGGCTAAGGATGCCGGATGAGAGATGTATGCCCCGTTCGGGCCAATCTGTTCCCAAAAAGAACATCGGAAATCCCGATGGTGTAGAGGAACTGACGGTGTACACACTTTGTGCAGGTTCCTATACATGCGGATTACAAAGAAAGTTGGGAATTGGCCACTTTGATTGGCCGAGTAGAAGATGAAGTACCTGTCAGATGAGAGCTTGTGACTATTGCCTGAGAAGCATATAAGCAAACTATCCATGTTGGGATGTGGATTTTATAGTGGGGCAACACAACAGTAGGGTGTAAGTTAAGTAAGGTATCCAACGCATGGTTTGTGCTCATGGCGGCAACATGTCAAATATGTCAGTATCAGCAAGCGAGTCACAGTCACCGGTTTAAACGTTTCGCCAAACTGTGAAGATGTCTCCTTGGCAGATATATCACGATCCAATGATTTTATCATACACATATGAGGTTTGCCGACCGGCCATAATCGCCGACCGACAATCTGCATGTCAGCGGTCATCAAAAGCGGCCTCACGCTGAAGAGTTCCTGAACAACTAGGCTGCATAGGCATATAGTAGGAGATCAACAGTCATTCGGTAACGAGAGGAACAAAAGTTCAACACCGGCCATCCGGTGAACTGAAAACGGATAAAAAGTATGTAAGCTCCTCCGTACTGGTCACGGGGTGTCCCCGGCAGCCTTGTCAGTCACCGTAAATCTCAAACCAATGGGATTGCCAAGCCTGTCCCGGACGTAGGGTTGGGAATCCGCCGTGGGGTCTGTTTCTTTCGGAGCCGATTGGAAGGTCGCTAAAAAACCAAAATGCGCCTACATATGTCTGTATGTATGAACATACTACATACACATTCTATATCTTGGCCGGTGGGGCTATCCATGACACCGGTCGCGCAGCCTCGCATCTGGCGTCCCTCAGCCACAGTTCGATTCCGGAGCTGAAGAACTGTCTGCCCAAAAATTGTATTTGAACTGATATACTGTGGCTTATGGGTAGTCAGAGGACATGGATTGAATGTCAATTTGCCCTGACAGTTAGTGAATACAGGTTGGTGGTATAAGTGCACGGACAAAATACGGTTAGAACAATGAGACAGCAGTGATGTGCCCACTGCAGTGGTTATGGCGCAAGCTACCCGTGTGGCTCGGGGCAGGAAGTGATGTCACTGCATATCCAACGAAATGTTGCCACTGTAGTATCCCGTATAATTTTCTTCGGAGCCGAAATGTCCGGCGCAAGGCTTCGTGCTGATGTTTTTTGTTAATATACGATGATGTCATTCATTTGCTGTTGAAGGACAATGTGTATCATTGATTTTGCTTGCTGTTAACAAGAGACGGTAAATCATGACCTACTGAAATCCCGTTACACCCCTTGAACATCTTGAAATCATTACTGGTGGAAAATCTGCTCACGGTTGTGTGGTGTATGTATATATGTCTTAGTCCAACTGATTGTCTACAAGTTTTCAAACCCAGACCAGACATAGGTACTGAGTAATCTGGGGTATAATGTCTATAGTTGCGGTAGGCAGGTGGAGTGATACCCACGACGTAGCCTGGGTTCAGACTGAACAACAGCTTATGATTGGTCCAGGAAATAGGCAGAAACAATGTAAGTCAAAAAACGTTGTGATATTTCAACTCAACTTACAAACATGCCATCATCAATCATACAACATACAAGGATGGAGGGATGGACCTGAAAGCCCAGGCATTATGTTGGTACAGACATGAAAGCTGTCAATACGGTGGCATGTGTCTCGACCAAAACACATGCAACCAAACAATCGAAGCATGTGGTCGTAATTTTGCACTTGAGAGTCATCTTAAGGCCCCAAAAACCAACTAAGCCCCAGCCAAGGTTCATCGCCTTACTTGCATGAAGCCTTGATTTTGATTATCACGAAGGGATATCCGGGGAGATAATTCAAGTACCGGCGTACTTCGAATGCCGACGAAACAGAACCTCTTCTTTGAAAACATGTTTCCCCGGCCTGGCACGAATTCCACAGCGTAGACGGGCGGAATACAGATGTGGCTTTGCATAGAAGCGCATGCTGCCCCGAGCTTCATGCTTTTGGGTCCGCCTTACAAGCTGCCGTATAGGGTTATCTTGGGGTTATAGGCTTGGGAACTTTTCTGGACTTATGTTTCGAAAAAGGCCGGAGGCTGCCTCATGATGCTGGTAACATGCACATACATAGAGATACCAATCCTGGTCATATGTGATGATGGATGGGTTATGGTTGACTCAGAGCGTGGAATTCACCGGGACATCTTGTCTCTTGCGGAGTATTTTCCAACGAACGTCAATGTGGGTTTGCTTTATCCCAGTATCACCTTGAGTCGAGGTTACATTTGCCAGGCAAAACCAGGCTTCGTTCATTGAACCGCGTTACCGATGCATACCGGTTTCTTGGCCGCAATGCGGACTTGACCACTATCACTTCTTGTTACGCCTAACTTGGACATACACACCACCTTTGATATCATGCACCCTCCCTTTTTTTTCAACAACACCATCATTTTTTTAACGGTATTCCCCGAGAGCAGTCACCTAGAGCCCCGATGTTATGCTTCAGGGCCTTCGGCCGCCGTCATCAATGCCAAAGGATACTTTGTCTCGGACAGAAGACACTTACTTGGTGGGTTCAAAAGACTCTTATTTGGGCGAACTAGCTATTGTATTTCACACCCTGGATTTGGGTGGTGATACATGTCTTGTAGCGTGTGAGAGTTGATTGTTGAGGCACCTCATGATGGTGGGGTCAGCGTCGCCGAGGGTTCTTGCAGTCCCCCCCGGATTGTTCCCGCCGGAAGGGTAGAATAGGTCACCGGACTGGCCATAACAAGATATCAGATTGATACATTGTCATTTTGTTTCTACGTTTGTGGTTATTTTTGTAGATTGACGAGCAAGGAAAGGCGTTTTCTTACACGCCTCACTTACATACATGTCTCTATGGATTTCCCTTCATTTAACGTTCTGCATAGGCGATGTCTATGATACCATAAGCATATATCCAAATATGAACATTACCAAATATGGCGGCACCAAAATCCTAAAAATCAGCACACACCCCCAAATATGATTTCATACGCCTTTACCAAACCCTGGTCTTATTTGACTCTTTTTCACTTGTTGGTGTACTAACATCCCCTGTCCCCTTCTAATACTTGATGAATTGATCTCGTCGTAAGCCGCCCTCTCGAGGCATGGTCATTGTTACTAAAGACCCTCTTAAACTTTCATCATACATCGGATCCACACGCCCCCAAATCTCACTACCACACTTTGAATAAAGAATGACCTGCAACCTAGCAAACGGGCCTCTGCCCTGATTGCCATTACACGCCCCTAGCTAAGGACACCCCACACAATGTCCCCGTAAGTGAGCAGATGCCACAAGTAGCCGGAGCTGTGGGCTAGTTATAAAAGATGTGTCGTGATACGCAAGTGTCGAGTATATATAAAGGTAAGTATATCCTCCGTCATCAACCTTTTTGTTTTCATCACTCATCCTCATCATCATCATCACTTCATTCATCATACTCTATCATCATCTTTCACGTCGACCACTATCAACTTCACTTACATCTTAGTTCTTTCGATCTATCACCATCTACTCCACTCATCTTCGATATGTCTTCTCTAAGCACTCTTCCGGCTGCGTGCTCTACCATCTCTGGTGACATCCGTGAAGCCCAGAGCAACCACTTCCAGTCTCTTCCTTCCGGATTCCCGGCATCATTCTCTTCGACTCTTGCCTGGGAAGGAAGTGACTTCTCGGATCCCGAATCCTACATCTACCACCTTTCCTCTACCGACATTGTCGAGCTGGAGGCCGGCTTGGCTCACTTCCAATGTAAGTAACCATAGATAGATTATCTACATACACACACATCTAACCAAATATGTTTGACAGCTCTTGAGCTTGACGCGGAAGAGATCTCCCCAGAGACCTTCCCTTTGCCAAAACTAGCTTCCAAGCTCTCTGCTCTTTCTGACGATCTGTACTTTGGCAAGGGCTTCAGTCTTATCCGTGGTCTTAAGCCCGATAACTACTGTGTCGAAGACTTGAATCTGATCTGGCTCGGTGTTCAAAGCCATGTTGCCAACCTGCGCGCCCGCCAAGACAAGAAGGGAAACATGATGGTGCACATCATTGCCGATAACAGCAGTGAGCTTGCCGCTGGTCACCACAGACACAGCAAGTCCGCAATCGTGAGTTTCCCCGAGTAAAAATAGAAATCGAGATCCTAGCATATACTAACACTCTCTTCTATCTAGACTTTC
Source organism: Huntiella savannae (assembly GCA_001483325.1). NCBI lineage: Eukaryota > Fungi > Ascomycota > Sordariomycetes > Microascales > Ceratocystidaceae > Huntiella > Huntiella savannae. Next base: position 442,149 of record LCZG01000002.1, on the reverse strand, counting down.
CACAACGAGGAATCTGGGGATATCGTCAGCTGGTTGACTCGCAGTTCTGCTGCTTCAGGCGGTCGTTGCATCATCGCTTCGGCACACAAGATTTACAATGTCATGGCGGAGACTTGTCCATCAATGATCCGCACACTTTCAAAGGGTGACTGGCCTTTTGCTCTGTAAGTTTTCTTCTCCATGTAGCATATTGGTTCCTGCAGGACCGTCCCTGTACTTTTCTCGATAACTGGTTGATGACACGCGGTATGTGGTTGCAGTCTGACAAATGGTCTTGCTTCTCCCACAATTTGCTTGTGTCACAACCACACATCATCAAGGTACAAGTTGGGACCAACTGCTAGTACCGTACGATGTGGCGTGATAAACACTTGGCTAACACTGATTTGCAGTCCCACCTTCCACTGCCGTCCTATTCTTTACTATTCCAACAACCGTCTGATGACCAACTTCGGCCGGACACCTCTTCTTGGAAATGCCGCCCATCCCCGCTCAGCTGGACTTCCCAGCCTTACCCCAACACAGCTGTCTGCTCTCGATGCCATTGAGAACATTGCCCGTGCCACGCAAATGTCTATCCAGACTCTTCCCGGTGACATGCACTTCATCAACAACCTGACAGTTCTGCACCGCCGCGACAGCTTTGTCGATGGTGACGAGGTCGGTGCGCATCGCCACTTGGTCCGGATGCGCCTTAGATGCCAGACTCGCGGTGCCGATATCCCAGAACAACTACAGGCCGAGTGGGATGCGGCTTTCAGTGAGCAGGGTGAGAGGGTATGGCACTTGGAGCCTATGCCAGAAGGCTTCTTCCCGTTGAGATCACACCCGAACTAGATGGTTAGGAGAAGATCTTTTTTGCTGGTGATGTGTTTATGGGCTGGTCCCTGAGCTTACTCACAACGGGTTTAGTAGTTGGACAAGCCTGGCGTTTGTTCAATCATGTTTACTGCTGGTCGGTTTCTTATGTTTGCTTGGTTTTCCTTTGTTATATTGACTTTTGAGATGTACTCATGGCTGCTGGACGCTGAGTGTTTGTTTTTTGTTTGTCTGTCTTTGTCTATTTTCGTCAGTTATTTCTTGTTTGTTTCTTTAGAATAGATCCTCATGAAAATGCTACTCCATATTATTGAATATACACATCATCGAATATACTCTTTGTCTCATGCACATATTGTCCACAGACTATGCCATCACTTAACTCCGACAACCCATACCCGTAGCTACGTTATTCAGGAACACGGATTATCGTGTTCTGTGCTGTGAACTATTGGTGACTAATATCTTTCTAATCTCCAAAAGCAGATTTACACCGGGTGCCGGTAAATTCCATATAGCTACCCGAACTCTCTGTCCATTCACCTTGTCTCTCCTCTCCAGAAGTCACATGGATTCGCATTTGTCGCATTACTTTTCAGCTTGACATGAGCCACTAATCATTGCAAATCCAACTTCAATAGGCACTTCATAGCTCTAGTAGTCTCATCTACAATGGTAACGTCGTACCAAACCATAGACTCGAGAGAGTTAGGTAATGCAAAGCCGAAGATCAGATGGCACCTCAACGTTTTGAACAGGATGGCATAATACATATAGCCTCTAATTATACGACAAACCTCTCTCCATCCTCATTAGTAAAGCCACATGTGAAAAATGCCATGCTGCGCCAAGACAAAAACCACTGAAACTAGGTGGTTACACAATTCGTAAATACCCCGTGACTTATGTCTGCTTCAGACCACTTGATCCAGACTGCAGCAGGCTTTTTACCGGATATGACAGCCCGAAACGACCAGCTCTTAAACATTGTGCAATGACAAACATCCACCATTGGGCCTTCTGCTGCATGATGCTACCATCCATGACCGGTTGACTATACTGTCTACAGAGAGTATGGGGGGGCCAAATTGAAGACATGTTCGAGGCCCAAGATGCCCATAAACGGACCGAAATGTGACAAATGATGTGCGACGTGAGACTAGAATGTAGACAGATGTGGTGCAATGATATCTCTTCGGACACTGGCTGTTGAGGTATCCAAGTATGGCAAAGTTACCACTTAGTATCCCCAACATGCTACAAGCTAGACAGTCATTGTATCGCGAGTGGTCGCCGATTAATCCTTTCGTTATCTCGGCCCTAGGTACAACCACATGATTCACTGGACTCTCTTAGAGGTTGCAAACTTTTTGGATGGGGGGGTTGATTGCGTCTGGTTGCAGGTGAATGCTGATTGGATAAAACTCGTGCCGAGCCGAATATCTGAACTATCGGGGAAGGAGGCTGGTCGTTTGTGACAGGGTAGATTGAAGGACTATATAATTTGTATTGTTTTGTGCTTTGCATTCGCAACCAAGTCGCAGAGGGAGTTTAAGTTTGTGTCAATTGGCAGTTGGTTGGTTGATAGTTTGATTGATGGTTCTTTTGTTTCCCATCGTCATAGTTGCTGTAAGTCTCATGTATATTTTTCTTGTCCTATTTCTATAGCTACATTGGCTATCATCATGGGATGCCGATGTAAGTCAATTTCAGGATATGATACACGGTAGGGTTTGCTTAATAGTGAAAATGCAAATAACCCTAGAACCACGGTCACTCGGATGTGCTGCAGGGGTACCCGAGTTTCCGTCGTTAATGGGCCTCTAAACAGGAACACATACTGCATGTTTTCACTAAATAGCGCTGGTTATTGCATATGTTTTGGGTCACTTCTCGCTTGTGGTGAGCCAAAACCACAATTTCTCTTGGTCGTAGCTTTCGGGGGGGTGGAAGGCCATCAAGGTATCTACCATCCTTAGAATTGTGAATGCGGAAATAGGTGTTCAATCTGCACATGCCTAGATTGATTTGCGACCTTATTTGCTTATCGATACCCACCCGACGTCATTCCCTCATTGAGATACTGCGCGACATCAATAATTATTGACCACGAATACATCCGACCCAATGTTACAAGTCCTATACCATCAAAAACATACCTAATTGCTTGTTTGTCCATTTCGAGATATTGGGACAGCAACGGCCCCACCATTGCCGTCCAAACAATCCCACAATCCCACAATCCATCAACACGGCTAGCTTGCAATAACTACCCGCTATTTTAGCCAATTGACAGGCGCGACAATTAAAATGGCGCGGCCATATTCATTAGATGAGCTGTCGTCGCCTGAACTACCGCCGTTCCCCCGCGAAAGTTTCATGATTAAGCCTGGCGACATGCAACCACCGCCGGCCTTTGCAGCTTCCTCATTGCTCCTGTGGAAGAACCGACCATTCAGATCCATCGCATATACCATACTAGCTCTTGCGCTTGCCTTTATAGTACTCAAACAGGCATATTTGGATACCGCAGGCCGCGACTATATCTCGTCGCTTGTGCAGACACAGCCTGTAGATGGTAAATTGGCAGTTAGTATGCAAGCGCAACTTGCTAGCTCATTGGCTGCGCTGGGTACACAAGCTGTGACAATCACAGTTACTGAGACTACTACGGCCACAAACTCGCTTTGTAGTAGTGTGACAACCACTGTGCCTGATTATTTCCAAACTACCCCCCAACTCTGGCCTGGTCCGACGGCAACAGGGAACCCGGGCTTCCTTGCACAAACAATCGCTTTCGACCCCGCGCTTCCATATGCGCCAAACACCCCTCTCCAGACTGCGCTACCGATTCGCAACACACCGCAAAATGCCACCGAGCCGAATATCTTCCGCCTCATGGGGAACCTAAGCCCATACCAGCCCGCCACTGGGTTTGGGGTAAAGGAATACCCTCTACCCCCGGATGCCAAGATTGTCCAGCTGCAAATGCTATCGAGACATGGCTCGAGATATCCTACTACCGGGGCTGGTGTTGAGAAGTTTGCTGATAGACTGAAGAATGCGACGGGGACGTTCAAGGCGACTGGGGAGCTCGCGTTTCTTAATGATTGGGAGTATGGACTAGGTGCGGAAATTTTGGTGCCCAAGGGCCGCCAGGAGTTGTTCGAGTCAGGCGTGCTCCATTCGTACATGTACGGCGCTTTGCATGATCCTGAAACCAAGATCATTGCCAGAACGACAACCCAGGATCGCATGTTAAAATCAGCAGAAAACTTTATGGCTGGATTCTTTGGGCTTGAATGGTGAGTTCTGAAGTTACACATTGAGATGAACCAGCGTTAACATACAACCGTAGGACTCAAAATGTCACTTTGGAGTTAATAATTGAGGGTGACAAGTTCAACAACTCCCTAGCAGGATACATGAACTGCCCTAACGCCCGGGAAGAGACCGGCGGTAATTCCGTAGTCGGGACTTGGGCGTCCATCTATCTCCGTAACGCTACGGAACGATTTAACAAGCTGGTAACTGGGTATAACTGGACAGTTGACGATACTTACGCAGCACAGACTTTATGCCCCTACGAAACTGTCGCTTACGGTGCCAGCCAGTTTTGTTCTTTGTTTGCATATGACGAGTGGGTGGATTTTGCGTATAGTTTAGATTTGGCGTTCCAGAGTTCCTCTGGTTTCCAAAGCCCAACCGGGGTAAGTTTGTACAACATCATATACGCTGGATGACCGGGCTAACATACATAGCGTGCTATTGGTATCGGTTATCAACAAGAAGTTATGGCTCGGTTGAAGAACCATACCTTGGGATACTCGCATTCACAAATCAACACCACGCTGGACTCCAATACCGACACTTTCCCACTAAATCAGACACTCTACCTTGATTTCTCTCATGATAGTAACATCATCTCGGTACTAGCTGCTTTTGGTCTCCGCCAGTTCGCTGATGTCCTGTCACCCCTCGCTAACCCTGGTCCTCGCAACTTCTCCGTCACTAATCTGACACCATTTGGTGCTCGTCTGGATATCGAAATCATCGAGGCGCCTAAGCCAGTGAAGGCTGATCGCCAGGGTTATGCCGAGGGGTCTCCTACGAAGTACATCCATTTCATACTTAACCAGAGAACCATTCCTCTGGGGTGGAGTCTCCCGGAATGTGGTGACAGGGTTGATGGGTGGTGTGAATTGGGTGCTTTCCTGGATTCACAGAAGGATATGGAGAAGCTGGCGGGTTACGATGATAACTGTTGGGGGGAAGTCCCGGCTGAGGGGTGGGGAGATGTTACCGACGGACGGCCAAGTGATGATGATAGTCAAGTTGCAGATGATGATGATGATGACGACGACGATGGAGATGACGACGACGATGGAGATGACGACGAAGATGGAGATGACGACGACGATGATGATGATGATAAGTTGGCCAAGGTTTAAAGAGGACGTCGCGTTGTTTGTTTTCTTGTTTATAGACTTCATGGTAGTTTGCTTAGAGAATTAAGTGACATTTGTATTATTTTGGATATAGAGATCATGCTTCAAGATTAAGTGTATGTATATATACCTTCGCCATAGTGTCTCGTGCTGTATGTACCATTCATTTCCTTATACTTCAATTAGGCCATTGACTCTTGATATCCTAGTGAGCAGAAGGGCCAGGAGTAGCAGGCGTATTTTCATCATGCTAAATAGCCCGCGAACTAGACGGCTCACCATCCTCAGTGATAGGAGACACGGGAGTGTCGGTCGATGGTGATGGGGCGGCTCCGGGAGCAGTTGCCTCACGAGTTTCAGGGATAGCAGGAACATTAGCAACCGGCTGCGTCTGGGCTACAGCCAAGCTCTGCTTTTCCTCCGCAGACAACTGATTCAAAGGGTGTTCCCAAGCAAATCCCCACTTCAACCAATGGCCAACCATCTGTCCAAAGTTCATATCCGTCCGCTTCGCAAGCAAATACTCCTTCTCTGCGTCCGAGACGTCTTTAGAAATGCGTGTGTAGAGGATGATCCACGGGCAAATAAGGATCCAGGAAATGGTACCAAGGCGGAGAGCCCAGCAGCCGGACATGAGTCTGTAATGCCAGAAGAAGGACTCTACAAAACCGAAGACGAAGAAGAGGGGGAAGATAACGGCAATGGCGATGACCCATGGCTTCATGTTAAAGCAGAGGCCGTCAATGCTACCGTCGCTGATGGCTTCTTCCAGAGCATCCTGTGACTTGACGGATTTGCAGAGCTTCCAGAAGGCAGCGGAGCGACCCTGTTGCTCTTGGAACGCATCGACGAACCCAGATGCGGTCGCCAGAGCGGAGCTGCCAGAGTCATCGTCATCGCCATCGCCATAACCATACGAGGTTGAACGAGCGGTAGCAGTAGATAGTGGTACGCCAGACTCGTCGACTTGATAGCCGTCGTATGGTGTGGAGCAACGGGCAATGTAACGAGTGTACTCGTACGGAGGGGTGGGACTCGGGACATCGGCGTCTGAGACGTATAAATAAGTTGTGGTTTCATCTGACAAATAACCGGAATATGTCGTGGTAGAAGTGGATGTCGGCGTGATTAGATTTCTCACTCCATAGGGTAAACTGTGACTGTAAGGCAGAACCCATGTGAAGTCTTTGGAGCAAGAGGCCGGGGCAGTGAATGTTTGCAGAAGGACGTAGGAAGTGTAGTCATAGTCATAAGCGTCGTCGGTTTGAATCATTGAAGCTGGGACTGACACTGTCGAGTCTAGTGTTATCTGGATCACGCGGTAATCCCCATAATAGTCATCAATGGTGTATGAATCGTAGATACCGGCATCGGCTGGGGGTGTATATTCCGGTACCATTGTCACCTCAGCGTCGTACGTCATAGTGCGCGTGGTCAGGTCGTATACACTGGTAGTAGTTACGATATATTGAGTGACAGTCCAGAAGTATGATGTTTCCTCATCGGTACTATCATACTGAGCAAACACGGAAGAGGAGAGGCAGATCGCGGCGGATGCCGCAAGAACGTTGAACCTCATGACTGCGTTTTGAACAAGAAAAAGTCCAAATGAAACAAGAAAGGTCTGAAAACGGACGCACAAAGAATCCGTAAAAACGCGAATCGCCGGGACGGAAGAACAGAAGAAAAGAGGAACAGCAAAAGTAGCATTGTATCTAGTTCTTATAATATTTTTCTACATCACCTGTCCATCCTAGTAGTAGACAAACAACCTTAACTTAATTTCTCACAACATCCTAGCAATATTGCTGTCATGTTGTCTCTTGTTACGCCCGACTACGCCGGGAGGACGTTAATCCTGTCATCAAAATGGGCTTACCCCTGAGAAAAGAACTGACAAAGGGATACCAAGTGATTGTAAGTGGTGTCACTGGGTCGCTTCAGCCTAGCGATAGCAATTGAGATGGCTACCAGTACGAGCGAGTCCCGTTTTATAAATACGATGCTGACAGCTGTAGACGACTTGAATAGGATGACTGTTGCCTAAGAAAGAGATGTTGGCCAGCACAATGGTTTATCCTTCTAGATAGTAAAGACATGAACTTAAAAACTATATTTGTGTCGATCAGCAAAGACCGGCTACTCACCGACCTGCCTTCACAAGCTCTAATACAAGCGAACTTTTTCGGGCACACACAGTAGCGCGGCAAGCCGAAATTCCTATTATGGCATTATAGCGCGAACCTAGCCCGGATTAGGATCGGTCTGACATTGCCGATGTTGGCCGGAAATCCAACGATCCGAAGAAAAGACTTTGTCTTAGAATTCAAATTCACGAGCCTAGAACCTGCGCCCCTGTTCGCAACAGTTGCATTTGTGTGTATCTAGATACAACAAGCTTATCCAAAACATACAAAAAAGTCACACACAATACGCTTCGTTAGAGCCAACCGCAGTCCCAGAAAAAATACAAAAACAACAGAAAAGCACCGACGAGTTCGTCCACAACAAACGCATGATTGGCAAAAAAGCGCCGTGCCCTGCTTGACAGCGCGCTAGGGCCTTGGCGAGAGGTAACACAAAAAGCAAAAGCATAAGCTCAGAACCGGAGTCGAACCGATGACTTTAAGAACTGCAGTCTCACACGCTACCACTGCGTCACCTGAGCCTATGGTGTTTTCAATGTTATCAGGCTTCAAATAGTATGAGCACGGAGCGGCGAAGTTGGTTTTTGGGCCTTTTTTTTAGACCCTCTTGGTGTTCGTCACCTGGCCCTTTGTCTGGTCATAAGAGTAACTCTATTTTCTGCAATCTCGCAATTGCCGACCGCCCAGGGGGGATTTTTGATTGACATCATCCTCAATTCCTTCTGTCCGTAACGCCGTCGTATTGATAGTTCGCGCTGTTCAGGTAGACGTTAAAGAATACAACAACAACAACAACAACAACAACAACAACAACAACAAATGGTTTTTGGGCCGATCCGCATGGGATTATAGGTGATGAAAGCGTTGTATGATTCCATACGACAACTGGTTAACGTGTATTCGACAAATAAAGTAGTCCCATTAGAATTACTTGGAAATTGTGGCAAATACATGTTACATGAGTGCAACAATCTATTTACTACCGTGCGTAAAGACGCATCATCACCATAATAACATCACACAAGTATGAAATTCAAATCTAAAGTATTCACTAATTCTATTCACGACTAGCCTTCCTAATCAACTCCAAAGCATCCTCCATAGCGTCCCCTCCACGCCTCCATATAAACAGCGGAACTCCCAACTTCTCCAATCTCCACTTCGCCTCCCGTAAGGTACTCTGCCAAGCCTCCACCTTTTTAGCAACAGCCACCGGTGTTGGTGTAGAATTCGTCCCCGCCAAAGATTCACCTGCGGCTGTAGCTGCGGCACTTGACATGGCTGCCATAGGAGCCAATGTAGGCGCCAGATGAGGTTTCGGGATATATGACGACAGTGGGTCAACAGCTGGAGTAGAGGCTGTTGGTGTGGTGGAACTGACGGCGCGCCGGCGAGGTGGCGGTGCTGGTGGCGGGGTACGGACGAGAGCTGACGATGGTGGTTCTTCGATTTTGGGGGTATTTGGAATGGATGGCATAGACGGGCGGGTCTTGAGTGGAACTGGCGGTGGTGTGTTGGCAGAAGGTGGTGATGCTGTTGTTGCTTGACTCTGTAGAGCGACTGGTTTCCGAGCCACAGGCGGAGGGGCACCCCGTAAGGCAACGGGCTTATTTGGCCGCGGTGGTTTGGGTTTTTGTGATGAGTCGTCTGTGTCGGTACTACCCACGGAAGCTGGTGGCGGGGTAGCAGGCGTGTCATCGGAAAAGTCGATCAATAGTTCCTCCTTCTTAGCCGCGCGTGATGCTGGTGGAACTGGTGGGGTATTGCCTCTAGATGATGGTGACGCCGAAGATGCACGCGGAGGCAAACCCGGACGTAGTGACATGTCCGAAGTCCTTCTTGCTAAACCCAATCGTAAGGCATCCTGTGTATTCTCGGGTGTAGTGATGTCTCTGATAAATATACCCAAGATATTCTTCGGATATTGTACTGCTAACTCAGTATATAACTGGAGGTCTGCCTCGCCACTATCACCGACAAGAAGGAAACGTCTCTCGGGAAAGTCCCTTATCAATCTGTCAAGAGACGGTCTCTTCCTGTCGGCCGCCGATTCCCAAACACCCTGTAGCATGCCGTTGTATTGTTTCAGATGCATAGATCCGATGGGTAATCCAGATAGCTTCCAAAATGTTGTCAAAATAGGGTATACCTGCCATGGACTGTTTGAAACATAATGAAAATCCACGCCCAGTCTCTCCATAGATTGATACCATTCTGCAACGCCTTCCAACTTCATATTTTCCAAGTCGCGCACAAAGGTATTTCTGAGAATCTCCTTTGAACCACCAGTGACATTAGAATACTTTACTGTGTCATCAATATCACTGATGACACTAATCCCATGTGGTGCCAACATGCGCACGTCAACCCGTTTACTGAGACTACTATTAGTCATGTGCTCGTCAACAAGAACGCGCACACTGGTGGGAATGAAGTTTAACGCCACCCGCGCCATAAAGTGACCAGCTTCATCCGTGTAGAATGTCCGGGACTGTGATTGATCGTTGTCATAGAAGAAAACTGTCACTGGCATACGGAATAATGGGGTGGTCAGAAACGGTGATATTCGCTTCATCAGAGTTTTATTCGCTGCCACAATTTCCTCTTGTGACAAAGGAGTAGCTGATGCAGTACTCGACCCGGTGTTGGCCCTTCGTGGAGGCAGACCCGGCGTGTCTGAGGGCCGACGAGCTATACTCCGGTCCATAGGTGAGCCGTCCTCATCCTCGTCCTGTCGCATACTTGGGATTCCAGACATGGACCGCGCCAGGGCCACCATCAACCTCATGCGCTTAGGCAGTGGTGGTTTCTCGGGCGTATAAAGCCATCCCCTCACGTCAACATCAACTATGGCATCCTTCATTGCACTGTTCTCCCAGTCTATGATCCATTGCTCCTCCTGATCCTCTCCCTCTGGTTCCCCATCTTCGTTGTATCGTACTCTAGATATCGGCTTTGTGTGTTTCTTAGCGTATGTTGGTAACACAATCATCTGTTCTCGACCGTGGGTGACAATATCGGCATCTGGAAAGGCCGCAGGTATGTGTGTTACGTCATCGCTATCGTAGGTGAAGACTTCTCGGGAGTTGGCATATGTTTCGCGGATTTCCCCAACGGCACTAGCACCGGCTCTGTACGCAGTAGCAGCCATGGCAGCTAGGCGCTGGCGCCGTGATTGATGGCCATCAACGGCGGGTTTGAACGACGACCAAGACATTACAGGGAGTGTTAAATTCGGACTTTAGCATCGGGGTCAAGCTAGGTAGTGAGAGAAACGTAGGTTCGTTAGCGAATGAAACTGCCGAGGATATACCCCAAGTTCGCTTCGGGGAGTTTTTCTCTTCTTGAGCCAGGGAATCTGCTCGTGATGTTGTCAATTTCACCCCGATAGTGCCAAGAATTTTCCGGTGATTGCTGGCAAACTCGAATTGCCAATGCGACAATGGAAGGATTCTGTCAAGTTCGTGAAAGCGCGTTGCGACAATGGCCTCAACAGACTGACACTATCGCCGGTAAAAACAAATGGAGTGTTGGAGGTTGTGATTCTCGCTGCAGGATGTGATTTGTTTGTATTTTCGGGAAACTCGGCGGAAATGAACAAGCATTAAGCATCGTCATGACCGGGTAATCGGCTGGTTCTTGTATAAGGGTTGATCGGGGTTAAGTACATGTGTAAACATGATGCGCACATGTATATCTAGCGGTCAGCTGTTATTAACGACATCATCATTGAATGTTTTTTTTGGACATCTTGTATGGACGTGCTTCAAAAATGATGAACAAAGGGTATATGTACTTATATGACAAGTACTACATAGACGCAGGCGTTACTTTGCCCAGGGACGAAAAAGAAACCCAATGATCCCCCATATATTAAACGTGTGTTATGGATGGTCAGATGTTTGTAACCTAGGATTTGAATACGGTCCACCCGGAATTCTAGAAGCGACACGTGAGTGTACTTACATACGTCTGTGATACTTAGTGAATGTCTAGATTAGACGAACACATCAGATTTATTTATGCATACGCATGTACACAAACACACCGGTCAAGATGTTGATTGTGTTTACATTCCTTGTGTCATTCAAATGTGGACAGTGAACATGTAGCGCCACAGCAGTCACAAGTGGCGCAATGTGGCGCCCTAACTTCGGCGGTGACATCATCGGCAGCTGGCCACAAGTTCCGTCTCCGAGCTACTTCAGCTTGAGCTCATTTTCAGGATCTCTCAACTATTTTTCTCTCCCTTCCGTGTTAGGTCTAAACCTTGCAACTTCTTCAACAATAATCTACATAAATGCATCAATTGCGATTTTGATCGATCTAAACAAAACAATCAATTCAACCCTCAATACATTCAAATTCAAGTTTGCTCAACATTTGCGCGACCGCAAAGTATATATACACACCATGCCGCCTTCAAACGCTACTAGTACCAAGGCGCCAGCCGACAAGCTCACACGGGCACAACCTTCGCCGTATATTCCAACGTTGCGTGAGCTGAAGGTTTTTGCTCTCTTCCCCGCCATCCTTTTGTTCGGAACCGCGTTTTCCATAATATCACCAACTGTGAATCGTAGCGAATACAACCCGATCACGCAGTCGCATTCGCAAGAACAGCCACCTTCATACTTCGCTTCCAAAAGTAATATCTTCAATGTATATTACGTCAAAGTCGGATGGGCCTGGATAACCGTGGCAGCCCTTATTTTCGCTGTATTGAGTCCTATTCTGGGAAGAGCCGAGACCTCAGTTCAGCGGAGAGCTAAGGTTATCATGCGCTTTCTTGCGGTCACGGGCTTCTGGTTCCTAACTACACAGTGGTGCTTTGGTCCGGCATTGATTGACAGATCTTTCCGTCTTAGTGGCGGTATGTGCCATCCGTCAAGTGCTTTCTCTCCTACGGGGTTGCTTGTAAAGACCGCAGAGGGAATCTTCCCCGCGGAACTCACGGCCAATTCGGCATGGGAATGCAAGCGCGCCGGGGGTAAATGGCACGGTGGTCATGATATTTCGGGCCATGTGTTTATGCTTTGTCTCGGAGCGGGGTTCCTCTTGCAGGAGGTTGGATGGGCAGTCTGGCCGAGAGAGAAGAGAACAATTGTGGTTGGACCAGGCCTTGTAATTGAGAAAGAGGGCGCATCAGCCGGCGGACTCACTGGATACACCGGCAAGTTTGCGCTGGGACTGGTGGCGTTGAACATGTGGATGTTGTTAATGACAGCGATCTACTTCCATACATGGGTTGAAAAGGTAAGTTCGTATCAATGCGTTCAAGAAAGAGTACTCGCTAATCATGTCTATAGCTGTCTGGATTCATTGTTGCTTCGGCATCATTATACGCTGTTTATGTAGTTCCTCGTTTTGTGCCTCAGTTGCGTGACATTTTAGGTGTCCCGGGATTGGAGTAGATAGAATTTACATTTCTCACGTAGGCATTCATATGTGTATATCTATATCTATATCAAGATCCATTGTTTCCAGAATACAAATTCAATCAAAAAAGAGAAAGGCGACATGCCCCCAAGTCAGCGATCTATGATACCTACAACCTGCAGTCATATCACACCACCTCCACTTTGCGCGAACCTAGCTAAGTACAATCCATTCCGGCTGTGACCTCTATGGGCCCGCAGCCCCCTAGTCGAATTACCAACAGCAGGCGACCTTCTGAAACTACACTGTAGGCTTCCCTCCACCATACTAACTGCGCCCCGGAAGGACAGAGGGACAGAGTATCTCATATACTCAGTACCCTCTATAGCGCAACTAATACAGTGGGTACAATAATACCACCCTAAGGTGTAGAACAGAAAATCAGGCCTACTACCATCCTAGAGTAGGGGGTAGGCACAACCTACTACCAGTAAAACGTCTAACCGACTAGTAACGGAAGAAATGGACTGCTACAGCAAGGGGCGCACCCGAGCACTAGTCCGGTAGAAAAACTAGATGTACAAAGCTAGATTCGAACTCGTGAAGATCGTGAATATGACCACAAGTCAAAGCACAAGACCACTAGACCAAAAGAGCATGCCGCGCAAATTTAGCGTTTTGAGAGCTTATAAAGGAAATGTCCCATCTAGGGTTTACAAGGGTTACAGCTATGATCTCACACCAAGCTAAGGACCTGCTGCACACATTGAATTGAGCACTGGACTTTAACTACACCGATTCATGAAATATTGAAACAAACATGAAGACACCATCAAATCTCCCAACCCTCATTTCGAGTGTATTCACAAGGGCTCGGGCTGCCGGAGATTTAAACTTCTTTCCAACCCAAGTAGCCATTCTGGATACTGGATCTGCCTCTGTGAGTGGCTCTACATTTCGCACCGAAGCACTTTAACTTACAAAAACAGATTCAACTCCGATATGCACCATATCTCGCTCAAAAGCCCAAGGGTCCGAAAAGTGCACCCGGTTCAGCTCCGTTTGATCCCTTTGCAAACCCACCTGCGGGATTAAAGATTGTTGATTTATCTCCAAGTCACTACCTAGTCCTGAATAAGTTTGCCATAGCACCCGAGCACTTCATTCTCGCCACGACGGAATGGAAGAGTCAAACGGATGTTCTCGAGGCGGATGATTTGGCGGCCGCCATGGCGTGTATTGGGGCATACCGCGGGACCCACGGTGGTAATATCCCCGACGGAGAACAAACCGTCGCGGCGAGTGATGCGAGGCGGCAGGGTCTGTTTGTATTTTTCAATGGGGGGCCTAATTCGGGGGCTTCGCAACCTCATCGGCATTTACAGTTGTTGCCAATTTCGAGCTTGTATGAGGGGTTACCGGTGGATACAAAGTGGGTGCCATTGATAAGTACCCTAGGCGAACGTGATGCCCGAGACAATCTTCCGATGCAAGTCTTCACAGCCCCGGTTTCTAGTGACATGGATGCTGGAGAGCTTCATAGGGTATATATTTCGTTATATGAACAGGCTTGTCGGAGGACTTTGGCGTTGGACGTGGGTGATACTGTTTCAGCTACTGGGGAAGCACGCATCAGTTATAATTTGTCCATGACGTCCGAGTTAATGGTACTTTGTCCGCGAGTTGCTGAGGGCTGTGAAGTGTCGCTTACGGATGGATCCACGGGCAAGGTGCAACTCAATGGTACCGTTCTGGCGGGGACTGCTCTTGTTAAGAATGAGGGGGAGTGGATGGCTTTGAAAAAGTACCCTGCGGTTATGGAGGGTGTGTTGGGAAGAATTGGGCTGTCTCGCTTGTAGGAGAAATTCCTGTCGGGGCTTTATGTCGCATGGCACTGTGATTCTCTGAATCAGGCATGTATCACGTACTCGAGCTTTGTGTTGCATTACACAGATAGAAGACGTCACTTCAATCCAACAAGCACATTCTACATATCCAAGTCTGTAATGACTGTTGCCAAAAACGAGGTGAATACACATATCATTCAACATCTGGAACTAAGACTTGCCACTATCAATGGTCGCATGCACATTTGCATCATGGACCCTGCAAGAATGATACTGACATCATTTTCAGGTAGCACATTCACACGACCAATGGCAACAAGCAATACAATGAACATGAATTTTATTCGTCAATGACCAAATTATTAAACACAATAGTACGAAAAAAAATAAACCCAACTCTAGATAGAACAGAAAACATAAAGACAATCATACAGTGAAGTCCATCCGGCTGAACTCGATTGAAAAAGAAACATGAGAACAAAAATCTCTCCGGCAAAAGCAAGACTTTGCCCGATGGCCAAGCTTGGGCAATTTCCCATTAACGCCCACATAGAAACTAGAACTGACAAATCGTGACGTGAATCTTTACACAAACGTAAAGACGCCATCACGACTGAAGAGATTGAAAAGAAATCCGAGTGTCATCTTGAAAAAGATGGCCACCCAGATGCCAAGAATGTATGTATGTCGGATGACTTAATCCATCCTGTATCCTTCCTTAAGAAGGTGCTCCCACCGCTTTTTGCACGTAGCATTACCGAAGAGGTAAGATCCGTGTCGGTCGACAATGTAGCGAGCAACCTTCTTCCAAGGAATATCATTAGGCTTAGTGCTGGATCCCGGTTGTGATGTGTAATATTTGACACCTTGCATGAGTAAGCAGTCCTGTCGAATTAATCGGTTAGTTCAAGTTCGGTTGAAAATAAGCAATCATTCTTCACTTACATCGGTCGGCGTCCAGACAGGCTTCCGAACTCGCTCATCCTTGCGCTTCGTCATGTTTCTAAAGCGCCCGCGCAACGTTGATTCTGCGCCCTCAATGTTACCTGCAATCTTAATGTCCCGGTAGGACATACCCGCCTTCTTTCCTGCCAAAATAAAGAGGTCTTCCCGGTGACGACGTTGCTCCTTGGTCTCGCCCGGGAAGTTGGGCAGTTCCATTGCCAAGTGAGAGCTACCTGTTGGCCACACATTACTTTCTGTTGACTGGGAATATGTGGATGGCATCCCTTGCATGCTGGAGTACTGCATGGACTGAACCGATGGGTACGAAGACATGGGAATTGACGTTACGGCCGGAATAGATGACATGGGCGTCGGGGCTGGGTAGTATGAGGCGCCTTGGTTGTGGTAAGCCATCTCCTGTGAGGGGAGTGGTGAGTATTGGTTGCCCATAGCCAGTCCTGGTGTGGGAGAAGATCTCAAGTGGGCGCCGCCAGGGGAAACAGATAGACCAGGATCAGTAACCGCAAGACCCTGTGAACGAACACTTGAACTTGAGTGTTGGTACGTCATTCTTGGAGCCTCCATGGCCCCCAGTGGGCCCTCATATGAGGACGAGGGGCTGGTAGTGTATCTGTTTCCGGAGTCATGGTGCATGTACCTAGGCATGTGTAGTGCTGGGCCATCCTCATTTGTGGGGGTTGCGGGTGAATAAAGAGGAGAGTGATGGGTATACCCGTGCTCCGGCTTCCATGCCGGCGGCGGGTTGAGTGATGACGAGTGGCTTGGTGTCCATACCATTGCTTGGTTTGTGTTTGGGTGAACAAACGTATGGTTCATTTGCATCGACTCAGAGCGAGAGTCATATGGGTCGTATGAAGCAACGTGAGCCGATGACGGCCCACCGGTAACAGCCAACATACCTACCGGCTTAGAATAGGCGTATGCGTTATGTTGCTATAGGTTTAGAAGGACTGGTTAGAACACCATTGATCCTTTAGTCATTTTAGTCTTGGGAACTTACCGATAGTTGCTCGTATGGCCCAGAAGAGGCGATCCAGGGACCACTCATACTGCGCTCAAGACCGATAGACTGTTGTACTCTATCGATATCAACGGATGAGTTATCGTGACCAGTCTCAATGGTGAGTTTGGGAACGTGGGAGGTTGGTGACCGGTGATCAAGAATAGAGTGACAGTATAAAGTGTGACCGTCTTGTTCAACAGCAACAAGGTTTTCTCTCATGTGAGTTGAAGCAGTAGTACTGAGTGCAGACGACATGATGAGCGTTCGTTGTGTGGGCGTTCACTGTTTATGTATGATGAAAACGATGGTCTGTACGCAAGCGGAATAGCTGACCGCTTGTTCAAAATAGAGGCCAAATGGATAAGCGCAGGAACTTGCGACTAAAATGAGGTGCAAATGCCAAACGCTGGTGGTGGTGAACTGGTTAGCGTGGAGTTGCGCTGAGGCGGCGACGGTTTGGTGCAATATATGGTGTTTGTGGGTAAAGTGTGAGGCGACCATTTAGCCATGGAGTGAGAACCCGAAACTTTGCAAGTTCCCGGTCTCAACGTGCTC
The DNA here is from genome assembly GCA_001483325.1 of Huntiella savannae. Lineage (NCBI taxonomy): Eukaryota > Fungi > Ascomycota > Sordariomycetes > Microascales > Ceratocystidaceae > Huntiella > Huntiella savannae. The sequence continues at coordinate 424,985 of LCZG01000002.1, read as the reverse complement.
CACGTTAGAGAGGGAGTGTATATAGATGATTCTTACTAAGTGAATTGTGGCGAATGTAGAGTGGCTCAATGGATGAAAGTATGGATATACTCCAAGTAAAGCCGTTGTGTTGGGATGATGGAAAGATTTATAGATCTAAAAACCCCAGTAAACAAACTGGAAGTATGCAATAGAGTTGACCAAACAACTGATCACAGATGCCTGGCTTATTGACCTAGGAGATATCGGATGAATTCCAATCGCTCCAAACGGCAAATTCGTATGTAAAAAACAGATAGCCTCTCTAAGAAAAGCTCAAATGGTGTAGGGTATAGTTGAATCTCGAAATAATAATGGGAAGGTAGTATAAGCTGCAAGTGATCTATCCGTCGGAGTTCAATACCTGGATTTGGTGGGGCCGTGGGTCGAATTGTATGAAGATAGAGATATCAATGTTTAACCAACAATTCGTTTGAGTGTAATAACAACGAGATGTAGTGCGATTTTGAGATCGATGAGATGGTTCAGATGGTTTGATCAAAGAACTTGTCGTCCCAGAAGCGGGCAATCAAGAAATTATATATCGGGCGATCTCCGGGGTGAGAATACAACAACAGTAGTGAGGGGTCTACATGGATACGTGAAGTGATCCTATTCTTTCCTTTGATGTTCAAGATCACACCGGGAGTTTCCCTTCGCCATGTTGATGCACAAGCGAATCACAGGCCGTGGGCCATTGGGTATTCTACCAGGGGGGGAGGGGTGTACCCGCCGGTGGTGGAACAGAAGATTGTTGTCAGAAGGACCATCTCCGGAGAAAGCCTGTGATAGTCAAACAAGAAGATGGAGAGTCAGGCTACACTTTGAAGGGATACGGGAGTGAGGTTAGAACCAACTCCGGGGCTTTCCTTCGGGGCCTGCTTCAAGGGAATCTGTGCTTGATGCTGTTGGTATGGTCGTTTGTGTCCAATAGATCAGACATATACTGTACATGGTTATATATAGCTTGGGGCGTGTAGATGTATGTAGGTGTGTTATACTACCTCATACCCACAGATAGGCAAGTCCGCAGAGATCGCCAGACGGATAGCAGCATTCCGTTACTTGGAGTTCTATAGATGCCAAGGGGTGTGGGATCTCAATGTAACTGGACGATCTTGCGAGAACCCCGCAGGAGGTAACTGGCAAGTAGCATTAGGTGTGAGCATCAGACAGGCATTTCATTGCAGGAAAGCACACTGCATATACTATTGGCGAGTAACATTAAGATACCGATACTACCAAAGAGAAGCTGAAATTATATGTATCATTCTGGGCGTTGAGGTAGTTATGGTGTATATTGATGATTGCAACTATGTACAATCCTGTTATCTTCTTTTTTTCTTTATGGCATGCAAAAGAGCTTTGTAGTCATGAATTCTGGTGAAACACATAGAAAATTCGGATCCGGCTCGAAGCTTCATCACAAAATACCCGAAGCCACCATTTGCCCGTGAAGTCTCGTCCCAGCCCCCAACTGAGGGGTGGTAGTGCAAATCTGCATCCACTTTCATCACCCACACATCATAAGCGCAAAGTCCCACAGGTATCCTTCCGTCTATCCAACAGCCGAGACATTGCAGTCTCTACTACACCATCGTATTGCAGCGATAGTGACAGCGGCTTGGGTTTGACTTTTCAGGGTAACAGTTTGCTTAGAGCAGGATAAAATGTGATTACCCGCTGTCGTGGGTACATCTATATTGCCATGTTCTATACCATTGATTTTGAAATGGCTGAAATCATACTCATGTTACAGTGCATCTGAGAACGCTGATGACACATGCAGGCAGGCTATGTCTAGGGTTATCTACATAAAGAATCGCCAACCGTTGGACCGAGAGAGCACACTGCCAGCCAGGATTGTGACTGATGCAATCTACCGCAGACCAGCGGGCGCTCAGTTTTACGATGGTGAGGAGGTTGGTCCGCCGTAGTACTGAATATGGGTCGAGAACTTAGGAAGAAAGATGGGACCGAACTATAGGTTTATGATGTAACAAGGTCTTAAAGTAGGTCAAGCACGGATTCTAGTTTTGGCCCGTACCTAAAGTAACAAAATATTGAAGTCCGTCTACTGAAATCCGGCCCGAAGAGGTTTTCCCCACAGAAAAAACAAGGTCCTATTGAATGTATGAGAGGTCACTTCAATCATGTGTGAGGTTCTGTATTTGGAAGCATCAAGGAAAAGTACCAATCGCTACGATGCTTCCATTCTTCGCTTCTTTTGTCGGGCCGTCCCATAAGCTTCTCGGAGCTTTGCCTTGATAACCGTAGAAAGGTTTATCCCAGCCGACTACCCAACTCGGAGTATACACACATTGACGGTGGCAAGTTTCCCTTGGAACTCAAGATTAGGTCTCGTTGAATTGCCAGAATACGCGGCTACGCCCCCCTGGTACCGTCGCAGGGATCAGCCACACTTCCTCCCGAAAGCTGATAATGGGCCAGGCCACTCACAACAGACGAAACTAGACTTTTTGTAATAACCGAGGAACAAGTCTTCGCGAGGCCACATAGAAATACTACCGACCTGGTCAATCAAAGGGTTAACCTTTCGCTACCGATATATAAACGACTTTGACACGAGCGGGTTGTTTTCAATCTTTATATGGAAATACCAAGGAACATAGGCTTGATCCCAACCTAGCTGTAAAATCTGATAGTGTCCGTGGAATGCATCTTTGGATATTCCCCAGATAAAACCTTGTTAATAATACTACATTCCAGCCTAACGTGCTCCATTGGTTTTGGGCTTCCCGGTAGGTTGTATTTCCAAGCTACAGATATACACTAGTATTGTTTTTTATAATCATAAATCCTTATTATCCTATCTAGGGACATGGCATATATACACCAGTATTCTTCATGTCGGCCCGTTACCGCCTGCAAAGACACCAACGCAGCCACTGTAACCACGCCCACAGACACCCCAAACGTGCATACCGGAAGCGGCCCAATCCATGTTGTCGAAAGCAAGCAAATGGACTGATCACCTTTTTGGTCCCCAGAGCCTGGGTCACTTGCTCCCTGCCCTGCTTCCGTTCCTATCTGGTGGTAGGGTGTGCCTTGCTCGTTATCCAATATAGTCTATCGATCACGATCGCGTTCCATTACCATGGTATTGATAGTGAAGAACGCACGTTGTCCAAATCTTGGTTGCATCTATCCGTAATCTACAAAGTGTCGTTATTGCGGCCCTTTGGTACGACGTACACACATACGTCAGTGCCCCTTGTATAACCAAGCTGTCTATGTCTTCTCCCTTGTTTTACTACTAGTACTTACAGCAGCCACTCGGCAATTCCTACGGACTAACCATCCGCCTCCCTTCTTCACGCGCTGTGGCTTTTAGGATTTTTTCTTCCTTGTGAGCATATGCGCAAGGAAATGTGTCTACTAAGTCCTTTCTTGGTTAACCCGATACGCCTGATCTGCAGACATACACATTTAGCCAGGTGCATATAATCATTGCATTCGTGCTCCAAGCTCAACGCAACTGCTCAATTGACGGTATATTCCTGCGTTACGCCCAATTCCTTTTTGACTGTTTACACAGCATTGTCATAGCAGAAATGGGACTAGTGTCTTCGTCGTGCCTGCCTTGTTAGGAATCCACTAATGCACGAACCGGCCAGGGTAGGCTTCGTTGAAATCGATACTTGGTATTAAACCGGCCGGGATATCATCTTGGTAGTAAGAAGTTCGTTTTTTTGTTGTCTTCTTGTTCTTTGTCTGCGTGAAGAGAGGGTCCGTGGACACTGACTTGCGTTGTCCGTCGCCCTTGTTTCGGAACCTACAAAGCCATTCATCTCGTTTCTCTATTATACTGAGTACAAGGACTACAATTCTCTAGATATCCACCATTGCCATGATTCGTTTACTTGTCCGCGTTCGCTCACCGCATCAACAATCTCACCCGATTGTCTCCTTCTATCCCGTCCTACAAGTAACTTCCAAACGCCTTCTTCCTCCCTCACAAGAATTTGCCTCCACCAATACCATAAAAGACAAACGACGCTTTGCCGGACCCCTTTCCGTATACATCTTACTCGCTCCATTGTATCCCTTGCCCCATTTGCCCATATTCTACTCGGTAGTGGCGTCCGCAGTGAGGAATACATACCTTTCTAACGTGCCATCAAGCCTACTCATGCAGGTTATGTGATGGAGCTACATGAGTGATTCGCGATTTCGGTCAACAGACCTAAAATGAATGGCCAAAAATCCAGATAATAAGGGATAAAAATGGGGAAGTACAGATATGTAGATGTATGGCCTGCGTCGGAACAAACAACAGGAAAAAGGGGACATGTGGCCACCACCACAAACGAAACCATCTTGACGTCCACACTATATCAAAAGTCAAGCCGTCTTATAGTAACTGTGTAAGTTCATTTTGTGGGCACCTTTCAATGTATGTTGGTACATACAATATACACACATATGTGCGTGTAGCCTGTCTGATGGGCTTGTACATACATATGTCCGTATGCATGTAGGCCCACTAACTCCGCTTCGACATGGACTTGGTTCCTCATTCGTAAAAAGGAAACATGTACTATACACTCTCACCAGAACCTGTCACACGTCGTCATCAAGCCCGTATCCTTGTTAGCTCACTCGGGTCACCTTGCGGTCTCTGTCGTCCCTACTCTCAGCCCTGGAGCATCTTTAGACGGGATATCTAGACTTGTATCTCAGCGACCTGGCCGTCGTACATAGGTTTTAAACTGTAACCAAGACCCTGATCTTGAACCATTGATACAAGTCCTGGTAACCGCTTATTGCCGGGTGACCTTGTACATATCAGGCCCCATTAAACGCCATGTGATTATTATTCTCATCCGAAGACCCGGTAGATCATTACTTAGATCTAAAGATCATTCTTGAGCTCGCTAAACAAAATCCAGCCTGATAGAAGCGCTAACGACCGGCCGTCGAAGTGCGTCTAGCACGGACCCGGATTGTCTTTTTCCTTACCGAGACCCTAGTATGAACTTCTATATCCATTCTCTGTCGATTTCCCTACACCATCTGTTATTTGCTATGCTGTCACTAGATCGGTTTGACTTTGATTGTTCGTCTGGTTGTTGTTGGTATAGTAGTACTAGCAACAAATAAAGCTGGTCCGGGATGTTCTCCGGACGAACAAAGACGGAACCCTTGCAATTAGGAAATTGCAGACTTCACATACATACATATGTGTATATGTATGTATATGTGGATGTGTTGATGTATTACCAACTTGCTAAACATTGGAGTTATCGCCAATACCCCAGCTATGCACTTTTGAATAACCTTGCCTTCAGGCGCAACTGATCACCGACAGGCAATCGAATCCTTGTCACACCTATTACTATGTGATCAACATGCCCCTCACTCGAGGCCGCGAGCGAGCTTGGCCGTGATGCATGAATGTACAGGCCTTTGCCTCGCCTCACCATCGAAGGAACAAAGATTCTGGATAGATCGACCTCTAATGTAGCGAATCCTGTCGTCCTTACCCCTCAAAATACTCAGGCTATCACAGGCCAATCATCAAAAGAATCCCTCACATGCACCGATACATAGTCACAATGCATTGGGACGGGCTGTCCTACATAGTAGGTCACCAGCGTTTGAAGCGTCTGATATCACCTAAACTTGCTTAGTCAATCGCTCTGGCCCCACCTATTCCTATACTAACTCGGTACACACTTACCCGGACAGATCCTTTCTAGGATGTCTACATAACTTGTTCTTCACGCCCCTCCCACATGTGCATATGTGCATACATACATCCCTGGGTGTATCCTGCAGATAATCATAGACACACACATGTTAACATCCAGTTGTGTGGCCACACAAACATACAGGCCCGGGATATAGTCTTGGAAACCACCAATAAATGTTCCTGGACACCTGAGAGAGCTCATATGTATATTACAATGTTTTTGCCCTCTTTCTAGTCCGAGCCGACTCCGAAACACCATAATCAATACGTATTCTTCCGCCCAAGACATACGCCAAAGATCTATCTTGTACATATGTTTCTCCCTGGCTACATAGCTCGGTGATTCACGTTTTCCTGTCCGCCGTCGGCGACCATCTCATCACCTAGTTTATGCACCTCACCCTGCCTTGACCCTGTCTATCCTTTACATTGTTGAGTGTATATAGCTCCATGAAGGACATAATCGAAGGAATTCAATCCTCTCATCGGGCCATTTCATGACGAGTCACCTGGAGAAGTTCCAAGGATTCTAGCCCTTACGCATGGCAGAGGGGTGGATGATTTGCTCTACCCGTCCCGCTTTGAAGCCCGCTCTCCCGTCCCTCACTCCCTTATTTGGACTCGGCACAGTAGTGCTTGACCTATGCCCCAAGTTGCTATATGATTCTTCCGGGCAACCCGTCACCTTCCGGTAACAACAAAAGGACTATACATGTACAGTACAGTAATAAGGTCGGTCCAGCTAGCAGGTCGACCGCGAGACTCAGTCGGTGGCTTTTGTCTTTGGATACTGTAATACCTAGCTATCCTGTGTACGTCTACCAGCCTCATATCCATGTGACGTTAGTTTGTGTCTCAGACCGTTCATGTCTGCACTTAATCGTGCACCACTTAACGTGCAATGCGTGCAGCGTAGCGAGGGAATACATGGATCAACGGATACCTACACTGTATGCAAAAGCTTAATCTAGAGAATCTCACAGACTCGGTCACCTGCATATAGTGAGCCCACACACATTACATGTGCAGGGAATTACACCGTACACGACATTCTGCGTGGAAATCTGCAATGAACCGACGATAAGATGTTTTTGGGGTCCGGGGAAGATAACTCTGCAGGTTTTGTCAGAGGCACCTTGGTACTGGTGGGGGATTCCGTTTGAACCATGCAAAAGCCTAACCTCCACTCATGTGACCAGACCTTTTGTATCTAAACGACTTTTCTTGAGGAAAGTTAATATGTATGTACGTACATACATACATACATGTACACACAAACATCAGGTGCGCCACCTGTGAGGTACGTTAGACTCTACGTACACATGTATGTACATTCAACGCTATACATGCATGGCAATTCCGGGTTTGTACTAATGGCATCCGGTAGATCACTTTCCTGTGACTACCTAGTTAAAAGTATCCATTGTTATAGGTCAGCTTACCACGAAACTCGTCACAAATACCGTCCATCCGGTGGACTCAACAAGTCAGATGATTTTTCACTGTTTCTTAGCAATGATTTACGGTTAAGGCGGAGTTCTTCACACACAACGATGCATGAAGTATGCCAGCCGTATGCACTAAACTAAATGCGTCTAAAATGGAATACATGCCCATTGTGAGGCTACTGGCAATAAAAAAGTTGGTGATAAAATCTTCAGCTCATGCATACAGATACATCCCCACCCTAAGATGGCTGCCTCGATATTACTTGACCATCACCAAGATTGACTAATACACCAATAGTAGGGTTATTTTCTCAAGAGTGAGGGTTCAATACAACACCATCAATTTTGGCAGTTCATCGCAATAGTCATAAACCCAGCTTAGAGTGACTGACGTTATGTGGAGTGTGCATACATATACCGCCTTGTATCACTTCAGAATTCGAGACTCCTAAACCTGTAACTGTACAAGTTTTGTCGTTTTCAATTGAAGTTTCTCAACTGCTCGGAATCATCCGCGATCCCTCCAATGCTTAGTTGGCATTGTGGATGGGTTGCACGGGTCGGGCGCTAAAACAATGACCCCTGAAAAGTGCAGTTGCAAAATAGACAAAAAAAAAGTTGAGCAAGTGGCAACTTCGAAACAGGCCCTGACTAGCACGTGACTACGCCACACATCCAAACGCACAACATTTTTTACAAAAGTTAGTAGTGGAAAAAATGGCTAGTCCGTGCCCCACTTTATCCAACTAGCGTCCAGGTTCAGGAAAACGAAGAACAAAACTGCTACATTTCCAAAGTTGGACTGTTTTCCACCATCTCGACAACATCGTCAGCATCAGCCAAAATGTCCGCCAACAAGATTGCCGCCAACAGCCCTTCGCACGCTAAGCCCAGCGAGCTGGAGTCCAGCATTGCCCAGGCTCTGTTCGACCTGGAGAACAACACCTCCGACCTGAAGGCCGCTCTCCGCCCCCTCCAGATCGTCTCCGCCCGCGAGGTATGAATTTAATCCACAGCCTTCTTAATATCGTGCATGTCCATATATATACATATTTTTTCGTTCAATTTCGAAGATCGCAACATCGCTCCGAGACCAACCGGAAATCGTTCATCGCCGCCCACACGCGAGAGAGTTATCCTCCCGAGTTCCCATATACAACGCTATTGTCACTAGGCAAATATCGTTTTGCTACTCAGGAATACCATGGACGGTTACACGTCTATTGGGAACACTGGGCATCATCGAATTGTCCGAGGCGAATATCGTGCTATTTCCTTTGTGGAAATGGGTCACGAAATGATCCACAAGTTGAACTAGCTCGTCACAACAAGTGCTTCTTGGTGTCTTATTTGCAGAGTTTCGGAACTCTCACAGGATATACATACTCAGATGGGGGTTTGGCGATTTACGATTTGCGGCTACACTTTTCGTGAAAAAAAAAGTGTAGCGGAATCGGACGGGAAGCGGTCCATGGTTTTCACCAGGAGCTCGCATGCTGACTTTCGGATCTATAATTAGATCGAGGTTGGCAACGGCAGAAAGGCTATTGTCATCTTTGTCCCCGTCCCTTCCCTGCAGGGCTTCCACCGTGTCCAGCAGCGGTAAGTTAACCACTCCTCTCCCCCAAAAATCCCGTGTACCAATCATTCTAACTCGACCACAGCCTCACCCGCGAGCTTGAGAAGAAGTTCTCCGACCGCCAGGTTATCATCCTCGCCTCGCGCCGCATTCTTCCCCGCCCCAAGCGCTCCAGCCGCTCGCGCAACACCCAGACCCAGAAGCGCCCCCGCTCGCGCACTCTGACTGCCGTCCACGACGCCATCCTCAGCGACCTCGTCTTCCCCGTCGAGATTGTCGGCAAGCGTCTCCGCACCAAGGAGGATGGTTCCAAGACCCTCAAGGTTGTTCTCCACGAGAAGGAGCGTGGTGGTGTTGACTACCGCCTGGACACCTACACCGAGGTCTACCGCAAGCTCACTGGCCGCAACGTCGTCTTCGAGTTCCCCCAGGTTACCACCGAGTACTAAGCGGGTTGCCCTCGTGTTGTAACTGTGCTCCGATAAAATGGGGTATGGCCGCAGCGTTGGTGGATTGAAGGTCTCTGTTTTGACTTGTTAAAACATAGGAGAAACGGACTTTTGGTACTCTAATAAAAAAAAGCAAAAGAGTTTTTTGAGCAGACGATTATACGTTTTGGGTTTTGTGTTTTAGGAATGGTTCTATACGGGGAAATGGCGTTTAGGTTGACTTTCAACATGGGATATCCGATTTCAAACATGAATCTGCGCATCCGCTCAACCTATGTATGTCCTATGTATGCCTGTACACATGTTCATGTCCACGAGATTTCCTTGTTGTCGTCATTTGTGCTTGTGCAACATGAAGTAAATATCTTTGGGCATAAATCAAAGCGTCTATCATCAATCGTATGTATGTACATGTCTAATTACCCATTCACATTACCTCATTACTCCATCATAATCTTTCCAACCCCCAGCACAGCCCAATAGGCCAGCTCATGCTTTTCCTTTTGTCCACCCTCCTCATTCGTAGTCTCCCAATCGACTCTCACAAACAGCGGAATCTCAACAATATCCTCATCCTCTTTCAACGGACCTTCATCAACCATGACACCCGGATCCTCTCCTCTAGCCAAAGCCTCTCTAGCCACCTGATTCCGAGCACGAAGTCTGTCAAAGTTGAGTTCCGGAGGGACAACTTCCATAACGACACTAACCCAGTTATTTCCCTTGTCCAAAATCTTGCCAGCCTCTGCCACGAGTAACTCATCTGGGCCTCTCGTCCTGCGTTTATCCGAGTTCAAAGCTTCATAGAAGACATCATTGTTAGAGCCAATGGTGAACTGGGGACAAAGCAACGTAACAGTTGATGAGAATCGCCCCTGCGTCGAAGAGGATGTTGCCAGTGTTACGGTGACTGGCTCATACACTGGGTTTTCAAAGGTAAGAACAAATTGCGTCGGACTCAGTGGCTTGAGCATCGGCAATGTTGGCGTCACAGGAATATTCCTAGATGGCACCGGTGGTCCCGGACTCAGCAGACGGATCGCAATGCTTGGCACGGCCTTAAGGGCAGTAAGATTGACGCGGAAGCGATGATTAAGAACTTTCGCCTCCGGCTTAATGACATACTGGCGACATGTCAAGCAACGCTTAGCCCGTTTCGTACGAAGAAGCGTAGGAATTGGGCGGAGATCCGAGGAGAAACGAGCCGGATAGGTTTGGTGGGCGTTTTGAGCTTGCGAGACATAATCGGTGTAACTCGAGTTATGCAGCTTTTTAATCAGGGCGGATTCATCAATCTGAGCTAACTTGAGACCTTCCGAGGTGTTGGTAGCTTCTGCCGCAGGTAGTGGTTTGTGAGCAGAGCGCTTTGCGCCCATACTCCCACTGGTGTAGATACTCATGATGCGGGAGATAGACCCTGGCGAGTTAAGCCCAAGGTCGCCAGTCGCAAATGTTGTTCCGGAGGAGGTAGTCTCTGACGACTGACTCTGATACAGGGCCTTCAAGTTTGCAAATTGCATGTCGGGATCAAGCTCAGAATCCGGAAGTATAGACTCAGCAGAGGCATCCTTACGGCGCTCTTTAAGTTCACGGGGTGTGAGCTTCGGTTGGCCACCGTTCTTGATACGAGCTAGTTGGCCGTACACACCGTTGGATTTGTCAAACTCAATTCCAATCTCCGTCGACGACCATAGACAGTATGTACAGTTGAGGGCATATGGGCCGCCGCCAGATGCGGGTGCAGGGGCTTCGGCGTCGGATGGTGGAGCGCGGTCGAGGGGGGTTACGATGAGTGTTCCGATGCATACTGGGCATTGGAAACAACTGCGCGTACATCTATATAGATCAATTTAGTCAGTAACAATGCTATTATTAATATCCAATTGGAGAAATCAAGTCTGTCATACCTGTTACCCTCACTCTTGATGTTACTACTCGGTACCTCAAAGATGCAACTTGGACAATAGTAAGTCATAATCTCCTCCGAGATGCATCTTGGGCATCGAATCTGGTGACACTCATTGCAATACATCAGATGCTCCAACGGGAACAAACTATAGTTTGCCCGCGCCCCTCGTGGATCAAACGCCATGTCATCGTCACTATCGTCGGCATCGCCAGATCCAAAGGCGGCATTGCCCGGGCGGCCAGGTACTTGGTCCCGGCATGGGCAATGAATGTAGGTGTAAAGACCCGAATTGGGGTTCGACATGGCGCTGTAGGACGGCTATCGGGACGGAAGCCGTGATCCAGTGGTGATGGCGGGGTCTCCTAGGGACGATCATTATGTTGAAGGTTGGGTGGTACATGATGTCAGCTGTCAGCAGCTGACAGTGTGTGGTCCGATGTCATCGGTCTGTCAAGTCTAATATCGTGCCACGTTAGGGTCTTGAGGCTCCTGAACACAAATGTAACTCTTCAATAACCACACATATCTCATCAATATGCTTTTGGCTCAGATTGTCGCTGATTTGAGTAGTCTCAAGGCTGCTGTAAGTGATTCCAGGGCTTTCCACGAATAGCCATGATGATCGTCTACATGTTCCAAACACCCGATAGATCCGATGCTAACCCGAACCATAGGATCCGTCTGCCGCTGCGACATTAGTGAACGCTCACAAGTCCATCGACACCTCTCGTAGTCGCGTATCTCCCAGTCCGGCGCCTGGAACGGCAAGTGTTAACTACACACATCATTGCTAAGCACAATCTCCCAATGATGTCCACAAATATCTATTGGTCAAGTGATAAGAATGCTGACACCCTCCTAGGAAGAAGAGGCTGACCGTGCCGCCACCCTCAAAGCCCTCTATGACCTACGCACCAAGCTTAGCCGCCAGGACAACACAGCTCTAATGAAGGCTCGCGAACGCATCGCCGCCCTCGCCATCGCGCGTGACTCGTCGTCTAATTGGTGAGGGTCCAGGACAAGGCTTCCCCATGAATTCACATATTCACAAGTCTCCTTTCGGTGGGACATGATGCTCATCTGACGAGAGGTAATGGTGGTGTGGAGGTTGGACCAGAAATAGCAATGGGAGTCGGAGTACAGGCTGTTCTAGGTGGGAAGATCTACGTTTAGGTTGCAGTTATCTCGTTGGGCGCCTGATGATCCACTCAGGCTATGATGATGTTCCAGTACCACAATAGAGCGCAGTGAGAGCGTTGCGATGGCTCGAAAAATGCAGTAATAACCGTAGTCAGCTGTTCCTTCGGCCCCTATCTTGCCCGAGGCGGTGGATGTAACTGGTCGCATATTCCTACTAAGATTTTTTTTCTCGGTTCTGCACCTTCGGGGACTTTTCAGTTTGTACTTTCATGGAGCCAGAATGGCGGATATTCTGACCATGTGGTTACAGGAACCTACGTGCTAGAATGGGCATTCCTCTGAATGAAAATGGTACTTGTGGTCTAGAGGTCATAGAATGTACAGTCGTTATACGATTTATAATCATGATGAGCCTATGTTACGGTCTGTACTTTTGGCCCCTTCAAGTGTTGTACCTGTATCAGGTGTCAGATTCAGAGAAGCACTTGTGTCATTTCATTAAACCAACGCCGCCAGTGAGGCGCCGTTACCAATGAACAAGATGTACTTGTGCTGACGATATATATGACATCAAGGATGGGCTATATTCGTCTTGTGTTTTCTGCGCCTTATTTCCGTGATTCTAAAATTGGGGCTCCGGTATATGGCACACTCAAGTGTTATTCTTAATCTAAGACATGATACAACGGGACCGAAAGATACGGGCCCCTCTTTCGTTGGGTGTAAGACTAGTCTATGGTGGATTATAAGCTGAAGTGAACCGGTGTCCAGGGACATGATATGGAATGTACCGCGACGTCGGCAATTAAACCTATCGGAAGTGCAGACGATGGTTATGGCTTGTGTTAGATATGCAAGAGCGCAAATTAACCTCTAAATTCCCAGCCAAGGCGCATTTTCTGCATGCAGCCGACGTCCCTTGATTGTAGGTGTATGTTGTACGTATTTATGTGTGTAAATACATGCGTATTCCGTACATTACTTAGCTGTTTAAGGGGGACGGATGATACTATAATCAGCATCAAATCCGAGTTCTATGGTCGGACAAAGTACTCGTTGAATATAAAAGTCTCCCTTTTTAGGGTCTCGGTGAAACATGACACTAAACTTGACGATCCACAAGTCGTGAATCTCGGAAGGGAGTACTGTGACTTGTTACTTGGAACTAAAGCGTCAAGGTTGACGGGAAAGGAAGATGAAATCCAGCGAGGAGTCCTCGTGGATGCAGCGGAAAGCCACGAGTTAAAGCGGGGATGGTATGTACATACACACCATGTCTTTCCAAGGTATGGAAACACCAGGTCGACATATGGACAGCCAGCAAACCACATTTGTACACATACATACATGTCCCTGATACATACGCACTTTAGCCATCGCAAGGGCGGACTCGCAGTCTTTTTTTCGTTTCACGCTATCCAGAGACCCTTCAACGACTTAGCTTTTGACCATGCATGACGATGAGTGGATAAACATGTTGTTAAGCGGATCTTCTTACCGAACTAGGTTCTTCTCCGTACACTATCTTCTCTTGTCTCACTGCAAGATAGCCTTAGATTGTGACATGTAAGGTTTATCTCTCTTGGATCCCTCAGCCGACAAGACAAAGACCCAGAAGGCTTGTCTGACAGACGGTCCCGGCTTGTCTCGTTGGGATGTGACGAAGGACTGCGGATGGCTGTGTGCAGGACCGCGCGAGGCTGACTGGGTACGGTATGGATTCCAACAACTACCATGTGGAGATAGCCGGCATTTCAAATGGAGCAAGACAAACCTAAGAAGATAAAAAAACACATGGAGGATGCACCTCCTAGTAGTAATTTCCACTGGAAGGATGGCGTGATAGGGGTGGCATTGTCGGGTGGGGGCGGAGTGTCTGTCTTTTTTTACAAACTGTGGATATGGTGTGTAGAACGGGTCACGGAACAACTTGTGTAGATCAGGAGCAGGCAGGATGAAGGGAAGATTGGAAATGGAACCGTAAGGACGCGGAGAATGATGACATGATAGGGCGTTTATTTTTAACGCTGTGACTAGACAGTTCCGCAAGTTGGCGGGGACTTGTTCCTTGAATATCCACATGTCCACAGCGACAAGTCCCAAAATAGGCCAAGGAAGTGGCGGAATGCAGAGATTTTGGAACAGGATGCTGCGAGTAACTCTGTAGATCACCTTCCATGAACAGACACTACTGATGCGGTGAGGCTGGGGTTAGACTCTGGCCGGTCTGGCGGATGGTTCACGTTATGTTATGTGAGGTATGTAGCAGCTCCACCCCGGCCAGCCAAGCGACGTCATGGATGAGCGTTGTTTGTCATAGCACTATTTCCGCGAGGCGGGGAACATGTTTGCTTGGCGGGGAAGCTATTCCTGAAAGAGCTTTAGTAACGTGGGTGATGGGAAGCTAAAGTGGTTGAGCAAACTAGTGCGGTCCCGTTGAGTTTTTGTTTGAAAACGAGACTTGGAATTAAAGTGTGTTTACCAACTTCTACTTTTGGTAGGTAAATTCCCATTAACAAGAAGATGTGGTGGCAAAAAATTGGAGGAAAAGCTCGCTTTGGTTATAGTTGGACCGATGGTCTTGTGAATTCCAAGGTGTGGTCATCTAAGACATACGATACATCTTGGGTTTTGAACCGAAATTCCTAAGCTTTCATCTTTGATTGGCACGTACATACGTGGGTTGGTCGGACGAGAATAAGGCTTCTAGTTTGAAATGTCTTGAAGAGGTCTCTAAGCGAATACATGTGTCCTTTGTAAGGGATGTTCTTTCATGTCCCACCAGTCACACGAGCCAGTAAATGTAAACAGGTCAATATCCAGTTGTCCAGTAACGAAATTCACGCCCTCTCTCGAGGTTTAGTTGGTTGGTTTAGCTTTAACAGTGTAAATACCCTCTCACCGTGTAGAATCTCGGTCCTGACCCGATGTATCCGATGCCGGAAACTCACCAATCAACATCAGTTTCTTCAAGATAGTATCACTCTTGTGTCCAAGTGCGGGGCCTTCTCATTAAAGAGTAAACATGTAATCCTAAACAAAACATATTCACGGGGAAAGCGTCATTAGAGCAATGACGAAACATGAATATACCACGAGCCAGTAAGTTAGCACAGCCAACTATGGGTGCACAGGCTCAATCCCCACGGCGTAACGGGCGGCTGTAGGCCTCAACGGCCGTGAACTTGAGGGGTGCGCATCATATATGGCCGTGCTTTACCTTTGTCCACGAGGGTATTGACGGCTATACCCATGAGATTGTCCATATCATGGCATAACAAGCGACAATATGAAGCCAAGTCTGGTGATATCAGCACTGACATTGCATCTTTCAGCGTGACATTGGCCCAGATATTGACTTCGCTTCTCCCGCACGTTGATCTCCCTGCCCCACAAATGTACATACAAAACGCACATCGCCATGACCAATCTTCACGGCAAACTGGGAGCCCAGCAAACATACATACGTACAACATACAGGGCTCTCGGGCCAGGCCTTTCCCCGGAGCCAAGAGGAAAAAAAACAAAAAAAAAACAAGGAAAGAAAGAAGGAAGGAGAAAAACCCTCAGACTGGTGCGGAATGAGTGCCGCAGCGTCGATCTTCCACTCCAATTTCCCAAAACGTAAAAAATAAGAGAAAGGAACGGGGTCATGAACTGGGGGTTGCGGATGTTGTGAGTTCCAGGCCAAATCAGCCATGCACAGGTCAAGCATAGAAAAGTAAAGAGCGAATAGCCCGAGAAGGATAGAGGAAAGAAAGAGAATATGGAGACAGACGAAAAAAAGATAGACGGCTTGAATTACCAAGGAAGGGGGTGTGTGTGTTGACGAACTACTACAGCTAGGAACGACCAAACCCAACAAAGGAAGGATAAAGCGCTACAACGGCCGAGTTTTCTCTGGCCAGAAACGGAGTAGAGGTGCAAGTGATTCGGATCCGTTCTTGTCCAACCAAAGCTACCAAGATTGTATGTACCTTTTCCAAGACAAACGCTAAGGCGAGGGAAATAAGAAACAAAAAAAGTTAGGCACGGGACAAGGAGATGCACTGTTAGTGTGTGTGTATACAATCTTGGTGTTGGTGGTTTGGTTTGGTGGTAGTGCAGCGGGATTGATCCCGATTGTTTCTGGATTCCGCAGCTTGTTTTGTGGAGCATTCAATTCCAAGGGCGTGTTTTGGAGCGTTGCATCGTTTTACCAAGGCCAAAGTATCCAGCCCAGTGATTCACGGCCGGCGATGGCAGGGCTCATCATGATACCCTAGATGAGATTCCATCTGTTTCTTGAGCCAGTAAGCTAGTAAAGCCTCGTGGGAAAGATGGACTTTGTTATTGCTTTGTTTGAGCGTGCATTGGCGAGAAATGATGGTGAGGCAATGGCGTCAACGATGATGCTTGGCTGGGTATTCCATCTGCAGGTGATAATTTTGGCAACACCCATATTTCCTAAAGTCCGTTCAATGGGCCGATCCCTATAGTATCGTGACAAGTCTAAACCAAGTGAGTGGCTTATTTTCCGTTCCCTATCACTCTTAGTTACATGCGCTCCCCGTCGGCCGGCAGTCTCCACTATCATGGTAACATTCTCCTCCTCCTCCAGGTGATCATCCTACAACCCTTTTTTTCTTCCTTAATCTTAACGAATCTGCCTCGTAGAGAAATCTATAATTATTCCAAAGTCATGGTCATCATCATCTTACCCAGTCACGCTTCAACAGGGCGGAGTCATCCAAATCGATCCTTCGTCCCCAAAAAACATGAGGCTGCTGCCACTTCCATCTCCACACCGGCCGTTCCTTCACAGCTGCCGATTTCTGACTATGCGGACGGTGGGAAGGGAGTCTAGGATCAAAAGTGACAAAGAAACGACACATGTCATCGACGGTCCACGCTAGAACTTCGCTTGGCTGTTTACAGTATGTGACCCCGCCAATAGTGCATTGTAGCGTCACTGGGGAAGGGAACTAACGCCACGACCACCATTACCTATAGATTTCGGATTTCCGCGTTTCCAATGGAGTATGAGTTTATGCCAGTGTGTAGGTATTTTGTGTTGGAAGAAACGAACTTGCATGGATTGGTATCTATGTATGTATGTATGTATGTACGGATGTAGATAACTTCAATATCATATTCCGCGAGGAATTGCCAATATGTTTGTTCCTGTTTAAATCAGGAAAGCCTTTCCAGGACCTTCTTCCAATCACTTTCACTGCGTCTATCGGCTTTGCTCGGGAATGATCCAACAAATCTTTCAAAGGAAGGAATTTCCAGCCCACACCAAAAGAAGAAAACTATAAAAACAAAAAACGAAAAAAAAACAAAATCATCTTCTTTTAATAGATTTCCTGTATTGCTAAAGCCAAAATCCACTGTAACCGATCCCGATTGGGTAAACTATATTGGATTACAAACTCCCAAATGTCAATGATAGGGTTAAAGTACCTGAGGGTTAATCGGATACTTTTCCCTGGTTGCATTGAGGCATGTCATTTTTGACAGAGCTGTGGTAGCCCGTGCTTGGGGGAATTACGAGGGGTATACTGTGCCGTCAGAGAAACACAGGCTCATTGAATTTTCAAGATGTACAATACATACATACACATAGTGAATGAACCTATATGCATTACGGTTTGTGATTGTGACAAGAAGGGGGCCATCATTTCTAGGGGTTTGATATTCAGAGACAACGGCCTTCAACTGGGCTGGCGCAAGCTTTCAAATACACAGAGACATACTTTTTTTTCTTCTCTGTGGTGAAGAGCGCGGAAAGGGGGGGCGTACAAAGTCGGTGTCGGTGATGGGAAGACCCAAGTCAACGGGGTTCATGGCTTGTGCTTCAAAGGGTGTGTAAAGAATAACCCACAGTGAAAAAAAAAATCGAGAAGCACACCCTCATTGAAATTTCAAAGCTAGTCACACACACGCCCCTAGTCTACGTTAAACGTAAACTAGGGTGCTTGCAGATGGTGCGGAACCATGAGCTCGAGACTAGTTAGTCGTTTGTTAGTTTAGAAGGTGGGGTCTGGTCTGGCTGCTATGGGGAGACAAGAGCATCGGGATGCAAAGACACTATATAAGTTATCGGGTCCGCACCTGGTAATCCCATCTTGAATCCATGAGGTTCCGTCATCATCGTCATAGTCTTCCTTTTCATTTTGGAAACATTTATACTTGGATATGAATCTTCGCTTCTACATATAAGCTTCATTCCTACCATCTTTCTTTGTCTTCAAGATATCGTCTATTCACTCAAAGTGTTCAACAACCCCAGCAAAGTCCTTACTCACTCTACATACAATACCTTCTTTCTACACTATCCACGGCGTCAACATATAGTACAACACACATCATCTTGCCCAAAATGACAGCCATTTACAACGATTACCCGTTTAATCCTCTCACCACCCTCCCAGTTGATGAGTGCTACAACATCCACCTGGAGCCTATTTACCGCCCTGAATCCATTCTTACCCCCGCTAGCGCCTCATCATGGCCTTCTTCCAGCCCTGGAAGTTACGCTCGCTCATCACCTTCTTCTCCTTCTTCCCCTTCTTCTCCTTTGATTCGTAACATTTCCCCCAACTTTGCTGCACCAACCAACTGGATGGACCCCATCATGACTGGAACTCCTACTACTTCGGCTTTCTTGACGCCTTCAGCAACGGCATATGATCATAGCGCCTATGGTGTCGATCTTCCATACCCAAACATGGCCGTGTCAAACCCCACTCATAATCCAGCTCCTCATGTCGCTACTGACGCATATGGTTGTGACTGGCAACAATATACTCACTATCAACATTTTGCTACTCATCCAATCGATGTAACTGCTTCTGCTGCTCCACACAACTCTACTGTTCCTCCTCCCCTAGTTCAAACAAACTACAGTCACAAGTAAGTTTCCAGGAACTTTTACAAATGTCTTATGTAGTCTTGACTCTAACCATACAACCTTAGATCTACATCATCATCATCATCTCTCGTATCCCCAACATCACCCGGAACCAACGGCTATCCCTGCCGCACCGAAAACTGCAAAGCCCGTCCCTTCAAGCGTAAAGCCGATCTTGAACGTCACCACCGCCACGTCCACCTTCCGTCAGCCCAACGTGAAGCCTTCCTTTGCGACTACCCAAAGTGCACTCGTGCCCGTACCGATGCGCCATTTCACCGTCGCGACCACCTTCGTGATCACTACCGCGAGTACCACAAGGACGAAATTGTCAAGCGCGGAGAGGTTACTAAGTGTGCTCGGGCGGTCGCTGATAAGCGGGCCACTCGCAATGATTTGCTTCCTGAGACTGAAGAGTGGAGAGAGAATGCTATTAGAGAGTTTTCTACAAACTGCAAGAGAGATTGGTGGAGATGTGCCAAGTGCTTGAAGCGGATGAACAATGGTGTTTCTGAGTGCAAGACTTGCAAAGCACCAAGACGTCCTAGCGCTAGTGGGAAGAAGTAGATTTACGGGTATCTACTTGGGGGTTATAATGGGTGGTCATGATGTCACGAATTTTCTTGCACTTTCGGTTTTTGCTTTTTGTTGTTTGCCTGTTACTGTTTTATTTTGTTCAGTACTTGCTTGTTCGCCCCAGACTCTTGTTTTTTTTTCTTCATCTGTTGGATAGTATTGTATTTTGTTAGTTAGTTTTCTTCCTTGAATGGGTTTTTACCCAAGTCATTGTACAGAGGATACTTTTTAGTACCCCCACCACTGTAATCAGATATACTTATATTTTGCCTTTTTTTCTCCATACAAATTTGCCTTACTTTTTGAGTTCCTTAGTGCATATATTTGACAAGTGTTATTGATTCATCCTTTCAAGTGACACAACTAGGTGTACCACTAGTCGTACAAAACACAAAGTGAGGATAAAATAGTAAGTGGCTAATTGCATTCAGCTACAAGTTGTGCCACTTCAACTGTAATTATGGAAACCAATTTTCCCGTCACCGAAAACAGATTATCCAGCAAACGCGAATAAGATTTAAAAAGTATAACAATCATCATCACTATTAGGTTTTTTCGCTATGTTACCCGCAATCCCATCACTTCTTCGAATTATGGCGGATTTTTTCTTACAAACTCATCTAGGTTCCTTGCTTCCCAAGAACCTTCTAAACAGGAAAACACACTCTCTAGACCAGATTCATGCAAGGTGGGATCCTTCGACGAAGCTAGACATCATTTTTACCAGTGAAGCCACAGAGCAATGCTGAATAAAAGCGCCCCATTGTGGTCCCTGATGACAGGCGAAGCTAGACACCTTTTTCTTTTTTTTAACAAGTGCAGCCAGACAGCGTGATGACTAGTGAAGCCTCACAGCAATGCTGAAAAACAGCGTTCCATTGTGATCCCTGACGACCGACGAAGATACACAACATTTTTACTACTAAACCCCTGTCGAAGGATTGAAAAGTGTGTTCCTTTGGTCTCTATTCTTGGGGGTCTCTAAACAGGGCTTGACCGTTTCCAAAAGAAGGTTAAAAGCAATTATGTACAAAAAAAACGAACATGACCCCGCAGGCCTGACAACTTGTATGGCCAGACAAGTCTAGAGCTAACGTCCGAGCTCAACCGGTGAGAGAATCCATGGAAGTCAACTTACATGGGGTCTAGTTGGATGTGTGTATCGGGTAGCGACGTAACCAGGGGCTTCCAATGAGAGATTCTAGGGTGTATATTTAGTAATTTACAGGGGACAATCTTAGGACACTCTATACAAGAAAAAGAAACAACATATTGGAAGCCAAGAAGTGCGGAATTGTTCAAAAGCATTGAAATTGCGATTGAAGGGCACGTAAAATCCACCAAAGAACTGGTTGCGGTTGGACGTGTTTGTGATGAGGAATGATTATGAGCCAACTATCTGGAAACATGGCCTCGGGTCATTCTGTCAACTTCATTCGTCATTTCTTGCTTCCTAATGTACATGCATACTGTTTCCTGCAGCCCCTTCTCGCTGTCAGGTACAAAGTAAAGTCTGCGCGCCCCATTCAAGCCTTATTGTGTTTTCTGGTTAGGACGAGAAAATAGAGATGACTGTTTGTTCTGTACACTTTGAAAGATGAATGAGTCTGCAGTCCTACGCTAATAATATGCACCCCGTCACCATACCAGGCACGAACATGCAGCTCTCCTGAGTTCTTACTTGGTATCCCCTTGAGTTGTTTCTATACAACATTTACCAACTATGCGTGTCTCAAATCGACAACCCAAGATTTTAAACACGATATAATCTTCTCACGCCCTTAAACTACACCTGAATCCATGCATTTTCTAGAGAAACTGGGGTCATGAGAAAAGAACCCCACCCGGCGAGCGAAAAGAGGAATCGTCGCGAGATTCAATCTAGTCCAAGCGTCACAGTTGAGCCCATCATATATCCATTCAAACTTAAGATTCAGTGGATCCAGACCCCTCCAACGCCCGGCATTCTGCGGGCAAAATACCCGAATATAAACCTCCAATATGACAAAGATTCAGGCCATACTCCAGTATAACATAGTCCAAGCAACAACTGAAAAAGAAACGGTAATGTACAAATACAATACAATAAACGCAGGATAACGGCACAGTTAAAACGATAGTGTCATAATTCAGCCCCCAAATCTTACCGTGCATCAAGAATCCGCTGACCTTTTTTTATACGCTTACATGTGTGTATATACTTTTTTCACGTTCTCGGGGTTTCGTCAAATTCACCGGCGATACTTACTATAAGTAGTTTAACCCAAAATGCAGGAAAGACAATCTTTGAGATGACATGTTTTTGTGTTTCTTGGGACGAAGGACAATGCTACAAGCGGGAGAAAAACACGGGAGCAAAAGGTCTCAACGGTAGATAGACGACAGCGGCTACGACATGGTTACTGTCAAACTGTCAAGCTAGTTCAAACCTAGAGAAAAAAAAAAAGAAAGAAAGAAATCCCCGATAAACATAACGCCAAGGAGACGACGAAAAACTCGCATTGTTCTGGTCTAGATCTTACACCTATACTAAGAGACAACACACACACTCTCTCTCTCTACATACACCTGGTATCCCGTTCTAGCGTTGCATACAAACTGGCTTTATCTCCAGCTGGAAAACTTGACGTTGTATTCTTACTACTCTATGGCCTCACAGGTGGCGTCATTTTTCAATTTCCTTTTGCTGGATAGCCCCCACCCAACCACGCTTAGGTCCGTAGATATTCCAATTAGGGGATACATACCCACGAATCAAGATGGAGTCTTCACTCTCTCTTTGTCGGGTCGTTCCCGTCTTCTTGTCATGAGGCCAGACACTTTCTCTCCTCGTACAAAACCAAATATTGCCATTTCCTCGTACATACATAGTCGAAGCTTCCTCCATCCTTGCTTGCCCACCACTCTTTGATGTGTGTCTTCTGCTGAACCAATAATTGCCTGATGTAGCAATCGCACTTGGACCAATGACAGCGCTTCACTCGCCCGGCTCCAGACGGACTTGGTTGTCAGACGAGCCGTCACTCGTTGCTGCAAGGGCAGAGTGGCCTCCGTGGTTGGTTGATCGTTGGTCCATCAGGACGCCACCCCCTCGTGCTCTCCAATTGGTTCCGATTCTGATTCTTGCACCTATTTTTTTTTTCTCTTCTCTTGCGCTGTTGGTAGTTGTGCCACGCCTCTTCAAGTCGCCGACCACAGGGATGTCTTGCTGCCGAGAGATGATGGAGGTGTGACGAGACAAAGTACAACACGGATAAAAGTGTGCTGATGATGTTATGTACATACATATGGATACTGCCCCGTGGTGTGTGAACCGTCCAATCGTGACACCATTGGTGGCAACAACTTCATATCCAAGATATGTCCACTTCCGGTATGAATTTCCCCGCGGTCACGAACTAGTATCCGACCGAAGAGACCTCCGACCACTTCCGACGACCCGACCAAACGTCGTCGTTCACCCCCGTGCGTCTAAATTCTCCCAACCATCGACCCAAGTTACGCCACCCGCAACAACCAGCAAGGCTGAACACAACAGTCTCTCCTCTCCCCACAAATGCCATTTCCACTATGCATAAGCCACAACTGTGCATCAGCCGTACTCGCACAAAATATCATCCTCTGTACAAGCCATTTCCATCTCTATCCGGGAAGGCAGCTATCCGAAGCTCAAAATACACCCTTCTCAAACGCCACCGCCGCTCCGGTCTCCGTCTGCACCGTGTCACTGTCACACATCTTTCTTGGTATGTAAATGACGATACCCGTCCTTCATAATTCACCAACCCCTCGTCCATGTTTCCAAACGAGCTGATCCGGCTCCTCGGTGACTTATACATCCAACTGGGTCAGCAGCAGTCACAATCATTCACTTCACCCTCCTTCATCGGCTTTCTACTATGACCGAATTCCCAAGGGACTTTTCTTTCGGCTTCCTTTCCTTTTGTGGGAGTCGTTGGTTCTTCGCCGGCTCTCGCCTACATACAAAAATGACGCTGAATTCATCTTCTTTCACACACCTGGAAGCCTTCTATCAGGGGTCACTGCCGATCCATATGTACACAATGTGCTGAAAACTATCGGCATAAATCGCCGGTTCATAACCCGCATTTGTTGGTCTATGTCTGTGGCTACTTCTAGCTCGGCCCATCGTATTTTCGGAAATCGGGGCCGGACAGCTACTGTGATATGACTGTGACATCAGTTCAGTTCAGTTTTGTACCTCGTCGCTTCGGACGCCGTGAAATTTCTAAAGGCAGCCAGTAGAGGGCGCCGATGGGGGCTGGCTATGGCTTCGTTGTCTCCCGAGACGCCATCACTTGTAAAAAATACTGGTAATGTCTCCACATCCACCTCTCCTCTACCTCCGTAGCATGAAATCAACCCTTCATCAGGGTTAAAGTCCTGTCAACTTCCCAGCCTGCTATATCATCGTCATAGCGCGCCTAAATTCCGCTGTAGTTGGCCCCCTAACGAGGCTTTCTGGTAATGGGGCGCAGTGCTGTAGACCGTAGCCAATCATTGCACAATGTGCTTCACGTAACCACCTCATGTCCGTGAAGGGATTTAAACCGCGAGCGCATGGAGTTGTAATTGATTAGTATTCCGGCCTTTTCCCGCCGGCCAGATGTGTCAGGTCTTTGTTGAGCGCCTTGTCTGTAGTTTCTAACCGCATGATGTGACATATATCTGTGCGAGGCCTTGAAATTCGTGCATTAATACATGTCTATGCACATTGTGACATGTCAAATGGTCATCAACACCATCTTCAATGTCGTCACAATATAAATCACCCTAACCCTACCAAACACACATGGGCAAATTACCGCCATACCAAAATGACGCACATTTGTCACAATGCAGGCATCTATGGATTCCTTCCCGTCTACTCAAAAACGATACATGCTGTACTTAGTAACCAAGCACGCGGCCGTCGTCCTCCGTCATCCAATCTACCA
>LCZG01000002.1:235782-400243 GCA_001483325.1 Huntiella savannae | reverse complement strand
GCCACATCCTCCGTCACCGGCTCCGCGGCAAACAAACTCCCCCCTCCCATCCCCCCCAAAAGCCCCGTCACAAGCCACCGGAACCCACTTCTAGCCGAAGCCTCCGCTCCACTCCACGTCTACCGCGTCCCTCCTAACCCACAAGAACTTCCCAACCTTGTCGTCATTGCCCCGCTCCCCCCACCAAAACTTTACCTCCCACTCACTCTCCACCCAATTTTTTTTTGCGGGGCCGACGCCAATCACACCTCCGATTATCGCTGCTTTCCACGCTTCTCGTAATACCTCAATGTAAACAAGCTCGCCGATTATTGGTTGCGCAGTACCTGAGCTTCCCGCGCGACCATGCTTGATAGGGAGGAGCCTTTGGATTCCAGGGTGCCGGGGTTCGTTCGACTCTCTTGGTCGGAATTTGGAACAATTGTACATAGTCGGCGTTTTAGGAAATTTATGGAGTCACGATGCGGCGTTATTTTGGAATCTCCGGCGTAGTTACGATTTCTTAAACCGTGCTATTTCTTACTTGCATTTTCCTCCCTCTTCTTTCCTTTCCCTTTCTTTTAGTTTGGTTTAAGGAGCTTTTTTTTTTTTTTTTTGAAAAGTTTCAAGTATCACATTATTTCATCATGAACTCCGCTTTCTCCTCTGCCCTGCGCCAGCGCGCTTTCCAAGCCACCGTTGTTGCCGGTTCCCGTCGGACCATGGCCTCCGCCGCGCAAAAGATCAAGGTCAAGAACCCCGTTGTTGAACTTGACGGTGATGAGATGACCCGGATTATCTGGCAGTCCATCAAGGACCGTTTCATCCACCCCTACCTGGATGTCGACCTGAAGTACTACGATCTTGGTCTCCCGCACCGTGACGCCACCAGCGACAAGGTCACTCTTGACGCCGCCGAGGCTATCAAGCAGTACCAGGTTGGTATCAAGTGCGCCACTATCACCCCCGATGAGGAGAGAGTCAAGGAGTTCAAGCTCAAGCAGAGTAAGTGACGTCGGCGCAAATCCCGCGGCATATCAGTCCGCCCCGGTCCCGAATATTTTCTAACCGAATTTCGTCTGTCTACAGTGTGGCTGTCCCCCAACGGTACCATCCGTAACCACCTCGGCGGCACCGTGTTCCGCGAACCCATCGTCATCCCCCGGATTCCCCGCCTCGTCCAGGGCTGGAAGAAGCCCATCATCATCGGTCGTCACGCCTTTGGTGACCAGTACCGCGCTAAGGACCTTGTTGTCTCGGGTCCCGGAAAGCTCACCATGACCTACACGCCTGCCGACGGAGCTCCCCCCACCGTCATTGATGTCTTCCAGTTCAAGAACGGTGGTGGCGTTGCTCAGACTCAGTACAACACTGACGAGTCTATTACTGGCTTTGCTCACTCTTCTTTCAAGTTGGCGCTTACCAAGGGCCTTCCCTTGTACATGAGCACCAAGAACACCATCCTCAAGAAGTACGACGGCCGCTTCAAGGATATCTTTGAGGAGCTGTATCTGACCCAGTACAAGGCCCAGTTCGAGGCTGCCGGTATCTGGTACGAGCACCGCCTCATTGACGACATGGTCGCTCAGATGATCAAGTCTTCCGGTGGCTACATCATGGCTCTGAAGAGTAAGTCCCCACCCCTCCCCCACACACACATCCACCGCACCAACTAACCACAACCCCCCATCCCAGACTACGACGGCGACGTCCAATCCGACATTGTCGCCCAAGGCTTCGGATCCCTCGGCCTCATGACCTCCGTCCTCATCACCCCCGACGGCAAATCCTTCGAGTCGGAAGCCGCCCACGGCACCGTAACCCGCCACTACCGCGAGCACCAAAAGGGCAACGAGACCTCCACCAACCCCATCGCCTCCATCTTCGCCTGGACCCGCGGTCTCGCTCAGCGTGGTCGTCTCGACTCTACCCCCGAGCTCGTCAGCTTTGCTGATGCCCTGGAGCGCGCCTGCATTGAGACTGTCGATGCTGACGGCATCATGACCAAGGATCTTGCCCTGGCTTGTGGAAACAAGGACCGCAAGGATTACGTTACTACTAACGAGTACATGGATGCCGTTGAGAAGAAGCTCAAGGAGATCATGGCTAAGGCTTAAATGCTTGCTTGTGAATCTTGTGTGTAAAAACGGGACACCGAAGGAAGATGATGGTGGCCTTTGTAACTATATTTCTGTTCTGTTTGCCGCCAGTGGTTGTCTGTCTCGGTTCGACAGCACCTTAGGTTTTGTAACTTCATACGTACTCTACGATATCCCACAGTCTTGTTTATGCTTTGCCTCATGATGCTCTTTTTGAAAATAGTGAAACTTATATTGAAGCATGGCCATTGTCATCAATGTACCAATTAAACAGTGTTGATACCACCAGCGTCCTAAGCACCGATGGAAATCACACAAGAGAAAACGCCGACCCATAACCAGACATATCCTATAACTCCCGGCCTGAAACCCATCCTGAACCTGTCCAGCCCTGTCCAATCCCAAAAAAATAAAACATAAACAAACCTATGGTCACACCCATAAACTCAAGACTCAACAGGAGTCGAGTCCTCGCCGCCAGCCGAAACAACAGGAGCAGTATCCCCAGCGACGGGCGCTGGTGCCAAAGGCCGCTTGGGGTTTGGTCTGCGAGTCTTGGTCTTAATGCCTGTGTGATGACGAATTTTCATGGGCGGCCCCAACTCTTCAGCCTCTGTGACCCGTCTCTTCTTAGAAGGTCTGCGAATAGGCACTTCCTCCTCATCCGACTTTTCCGATTCGCCCTTGTTCCGTTTGTTGGCACGACCACGGCCAGTAACAGAAAAACGACCAGTCATTTCCTTTGCAGGCGCAGAGGCAGCGGCAGTAGCGGTGGCGCCGCCTGAGGTAGATGGCATGGTCGAAATATGGGTCGTCACCCCATCTTGCAAGAAAGTCTTGGGAGCATGCTTGCGGAGCCAGTTGTACTCCGAGACGGGATTAGAGAGGATGAAGTCACGGTTACTAGGGCGCTTGTACATCTCCGCATCATTCGACGGAATTGGTGGCTGCACATCATGGCCGAGCTTTTGATCAATTTCGTAAACATAGTTGTTAAGATCGTCCATGGTGAGGAAAGTTACCGGATGAGACTTCCCCTCAGGCGGACATAGGTCGGCGACCGCGGCTGGCTGAGCTGCCATAACAGTCTCAAATGAGGCATGTGGAACGGTCGCCGTTAGATCCCTGAGCGACTTTCCATAAAGAAGCTTTTCATGGGGCTCGGCAAAGTCAATATCTAAAGCTGGCACTGACGGGTCAGCGGAAACATCAAGACTGAGGTCGATACGCTTGTTGACGGGAATTTGTGGAGTCTCATTTGCTGCTAACAAAAGACCCAAAATACGACTGAAAGTAAAGAATAAAGTCTGTTAGCTTTGCGGTAAAATAGTGGGGCAACCCGGGACGATTTAACGACCCCGGGCAGGACCGGTGGGGACATCCCGGAGATCCCGGAAGTGCTTGCAGCTTACTCATTCTCAATTGAAATACGATGAATGATGGAATGGGCAAAAGCTTCGCTATTGTTGATATCACGGTTTTCTTGCGAAACTTGATCGTAATGCACCATCATCTTCTTGTACTTTTTTTTCCATGACCGGTATTTGGTCTTAGGCTCGCTGTTGGTCTCTATGGCCGGAGGCGGCGCGCTGTCTATAGTTTTGCGCCGGGATTCCGTTGACGACATGGCGGCTAAAATGAACAACTTTTAACTGAAGCAACGACAAAAAGCAAAAAGCAAGCGATGAAAATAGACAGCGAGCGAGGCAGAAAAATGCGCAGAAAAATCGGGATTGATGACCGGACTGGGGCCGATGTTTTCAATCACACGGGTGTCTTCAATAACAACGAAACAAAGAAAAAACAAAAAAATCGTGGGATGCGCAAATAGGCAATGCGAAAAGTAAAAAGAAGCAAGAAAATCAAGCCAAGAGTCAAGATATGAATGTGGGCGATTGATGGCGAAATTTTGTAGGTGGTGATGGTGGGAAAAACAGGGGAAAAAAGAGGACAATGCAAGAAAGGAAGGCTGAAAATAGAAAAATCAATGGGAAATAGTAACGAACGACTGGTGAAATAGGTGATTCACGTTTGAAGCCATTGCAGCGTAATCGCGAGGCTAATCCATCGCGAATATCGCGCCCAGACCCTTGCTAATGTCATTGTGCGAGTTACTGCTTTCAGCGTAATTTATAGTTCACGTGACCACACACGTGAGTAAGATATGCAACTTTGACCAGGGTTTCCAGGCGTTGACGTTTATGCAGATGCTTTGCATTGGCCAATTAGAACCCCGCCATAGTGATTTTCCAGGTTGAGCGCCTAACTAGATAAAACAGTGGGTGTACTACCATAGATATATTTGCCGTTTCAATAGCTAGAACCACTTCTCTCTTTCCTTATACATCACAAATATCTATGTTTACAAGATTTATCAAAATGTCTGTCGAAACCGCTGCCAAGAGAGTCAAGCTCGACGGTCCCCTCATCGGGACCCACAACGGCCACTTCCACGCCGATGAGGCTCTGGCCGTCCACATGCTCCGCATGCTTCCTGACTATGCCAACTCATCTCTGGTCCGTACCCGCGACCCCGCCACTCTCGCTACCTGCCACACTGTCGTCGATGTTGGTGGTGAGTACGACGATGCTGCCAAGCGTTACGACCACCACCAGCGTGGCTTCACCACCACCTTCCCCGAACGCCCCACCAAGCTTTCCAGTGCTGGTCTTGTATACATGCACTACGGTAAGAGCCTTGTTGCCCAGGCTCTTCGTGCCGCTGGTGGTGAGGCCAAAGAGGACGATGCTAAGGTCGCTATGATCTGGCGGAAGATCTACGAGAGCTTCATTGAGGCTCTCGATGCCCACGACAACGGCATTTCCCTCTACGACCCCGCCCAGGTCTCGGCTGCCAACATTGAGCCCCGCTTCTCCGCCGGTGGTTTCACCCTGGGTGCCATGGTCGGCCGTCTCAACCTCAACTGGAACGACGCCCGCCCCTCCGACCCCGAAGAGGCCCAGGCTCTCGAGGACTCCCGTTTCCTCAAGGCCTCTGCCCGCATCGGTGAGGAGTTTGAGCAGGAACTCACTTACTATACCACCGCCTGGCTCCCTGCCCGCGACGTCGTCCAGGAGGCTTTTGACAAGCGCTCCAAGTACGACGCCGAAGGCCGCATCCTGGTCTTTGAGTCTGGTTCCGCTCCCTGGAAGGACCACCTCTACCAGCTTGAGGATGGTAAGGCTTCCACCCTGTACGTCTTGTACCCCGAGAAGCCTGTTCCGGGTGCCAAGTGGCGCATCCAGTGCGTCCCTGACTCGGAAAATTCCTTCGTCAGCCGTAAGCCTCTTCCCGAGGCCTGGAGAGGTTTCCGTGATGACGAACTGTCTAAGATCACTGGCATCGACGGTGGTGTCTTTGTCCACGCTGCCGGATTCATTGGCGGTAACACTTCTTTCGAGGGCGCCTTGGCTATGGCTCGTAAGGCTCTGGAGTAATCCAAGATCTACTTTTCTTTGTCACTGCTGAACAGCGTGATTTTCACAACCAGTCACAAGCCGTGACTTTCGGGTAAAAATATGATATGGATTCAGGATAGATGGGATATGGCGTTTGGGTTTTGATTTCCGGTTTGTATTATACCCAAGTTTCAGTAGAAACTTTTTTGTTTCCCAAATTCGGGATACATTCCTACACAAGGCTCTTGTGTGTTTGTGTTGGATGGGCTATTGGTATTGTTTCTGGTTTTATGAGTTTCGTAGCATATAACTTCCAAATAGAATGTTCACCACAACTTGATTCTGTCACTTGCGACCCACTAATCGTAACACATGTACGACAAAAGACCAAGAATAATTTACTATAGACGACCTCCTATAATAAACAGGGTCTATTTATCGTGTTTAAAGACAGCAGACTTTCCTGTCCAAAGACATGGGACAAAGAGTAAACTGAGCAGACAATAACAGCACATGTTTGGTAAACAAGCTCGTGATGTGGCGCTGTAACGCCGATGAATATCAATAACAAGAATGCAAAAAAGGGAAAAGTCAAAAATCAAACGCAACCGTAATTCGCAAAGAGCAACATCTCACAGACGCCAACCCATGGACACACACGAAGCTATTAAGCTCGTGGTCCAACAAACGCTAGTGGGTAGAGAAGTCTCAAGCACAGAACTGTAACAAGAGTCTCGCCTCACCCAAATCGTAACTTTCTTTCCGTTGTTTCAAAAATGACATTTACACCTGGGGAGCAACAGTGGCATCCTCGGTCTTTTTCTCACCCTCCTCCTCGGCCTCACCCTCAGTCTCGGGCTTAGTCTCCTTGTTCAGCGAGCTCTCTTTGGCAGGCGACGCGGTCGCAACGACGGGAGTAACACCGTTGATACCGGCGTGCTTCAGTGGCTGACCATTGGGACCGGCGGGAACGGCAGTACCCGACTCGCGGTGAGGAATGTTCTCGGGCTGAGGGTGCTCGGAACCGACGGAACCAGCGTCAACACTGTCGGCCTTGCCGGCCTTGCTAAGGGCATAGTCACCAGAGTCGAAGTACTTGCGCTCCTTCAGATGCTTGGCAAAGTGGTCGGATTTAGAGGGGAGCTTGCCGTAAAGACGGAAGAGGCGCTGCTCGTCGGGCGAGAGAGACTGGGAAAGAGGGGCGATAATGTTAGCAGGAAGAAGCGCAGATGGAATTCAGGAGATGCGTGATTGCGCGCAAGTTGAATGGGTTCGCAGAGCTCGCGATTGATAGGGCGCTGATATGTCGGGCCTATGAGGGGAGACAGAAGGATGCGGGGGGGTTAAAGCCCGGATTCTATTGTCCAAACGTACCGTGATGTCGACCTTGTTCTTCTGGAAGGGGTTCATGGCTGGCATTTCGGCAGGGGCAATGGTCGCACCTATAAACAGGTAAAGAAATCAAAAATGATATCAAGATAAACGGTCGAAGTCTTTTCCAGCGACTGTGGTCAACACAAAGCGAAGCTTCAAGAAAATAAAATGCGGACGGAAAATCGAAAATCCGACAAAGCCGTGGTTCTACTTTTTTGTGGTCAGTGACGATGTTTTGGGGGTTTGGGTGCGTGTAGCTCCTGGTTGTAGCTCAGCTTCTCAGTGGCACAGGCGGTTGGTCAAGCTTGGCACTTTAAGTAAGGCCACAAGCTAACAGGCCATTAGCCCCTCTCCAAACGACACAAAGACCCAGTAACTTGAGGCGATATGCAGGATGCGATAGCTTTCAGCGTGAGTGTTGATAGAGGGTCATGCTTAGATGGTTAGTGGCAACTCCGCCATGGGGCTAACTACTAACCCGAGTTAGTAAGCTTGAAAGTGGGGGCATTGTCTTCGAAGTTTCGAGGGAGCAAGGCTACGGATCCACTTTTTTCATTGTAATGACGTTTTGCCGGAAGTCGATATAAGGGCAAAGCCACGGTTGACGTTGCGTGTCTGAAACCTGAGCAGGTTGGTAGATCATGCTCATTTCTATCTCGTCGGATGGGCAGATGTTTCTAGGTTTTCGTACGAGATACAATTTTGAGCGAGATAGGGACGTTTGACACTGGTCTTGATACACATGTGCACATATCACCGTGTGCATGACTCTGTACTTATATAGTTCAAGAAAGTGCAGCTGAAGTTTGTTTCACAACACTTCCAAGTGAAGCGGGTCTGTCTTGGGATTAGCGTTGTTGGAATTTGATTGAAGAAGGTTGTGAGAATAAGGTTAAGAAATATGGGTAAATTGGCTTTTCTGGTAAACCTCGATCTGGAATATATGATTTGTGGTGGTCCTGAAGCTCTAGGGTTGACATGCGAGCCATTAGGGTTATATCTTCTAGATTTTGGAAACTGTATGCAAAGTTCGTAATGTTGGACATATTGCCAGACTACTACTTTCAACATCATCTGGACGAATTAATACAACCAAATATAAGAGAAAGTGGAGTTTTTAGAACTAGCATGATATCTGTACTTTTCAGACTAGATTTATATCCCTCACTTGATACTGTAGTATGTGCGTGACCAAGTTGCTGGCTAATTACGGCTTGAGCACTCAACTATTTTGAGAATTGATACATGGCATGTCAAGTTCATCAACCTAAGTCGTTACAAAGCAACCGTTACTCTGACATGGCAACCATAAACTCTTCATTCCTTCTCTTGGCTCGACCATTGCGACCTTGAGCAATCATTCTGACGTCTTGAATGCTCAGCCAATCAGAACAGCTCACCAAGACTTATAAGCGCTCTGTGTCTCCGGGATCCTGGTCCCAGGCAAAGACAAATATCGAGGGGATTAAGTGACTATGTTTTGGGGCTGTTGAATGTGGTTTTTTGAATTTTGTATATTCATGATTTTGGAAGTACTGGTTGAAGCCCTATTCACAGATATAAATAATGCCCATGAGAATCTCTTGAGTATGTACAGTACTTGATAAAGATACTGTCACAAGAGAGTAAAACTGTACCTAGAACAGGTGATGGATCCGAGCCAGGGTCTCGGTCCATGTGTTGAAGATTTTAACAAGTCCCGAGCATGTAACATGAAGTGCCATCACGTCAACCCACTCGACCGATATCGAAACAGAAGCACCGACAGCACCAACCAGGCTAAACAAAATCCTCAAGCCCATCAACTCACTCAGACCATTTCCTAGCCGGTTAACCGTCTTTTCTAATCCACTATCGGTTCCCTCACCCGAAAAGATCCCGGTCACTCCCCTGTCGTCCTGGAAGCCCTCCGCGCCATTAGCCGCCGGGAGCATCTAAGTCTCTGCAAACCCGGCCTGTACCACCCTGCGTTGGGGTTTTGCGCTGACTCCTACTGGATGGGATTCACTGTTGTTTGGATACGTGACGCAGGGTTCCGAGTGGAGGGAAGCAGATATTGCTACGGTAGTAGATGGCTGGGTGCTTAAAATAGATGTCTTCTGTGTGTATGTGTGTGGTTAGGTAGGACGTGGCGGTTGCTGCAAGATGCATATAAGAAGAGGGGGTATGTATTCAGGAATCATGAAGGACTGTAGTGTGTTCTTTTGCTGTTCGTTCTTTATTACTGTTAATATACTTTGGGGCTTTCTATTGGTAGATGACTTACACATATTGATCATTGGCCAAAGATAATCTATACAACATCTCGAATTTATACAAACCTACACAACTGCCATCATGCAACTCTCAATATTCCTGTCAACACTGGCCACCGCCTCTCTTTCCTCCGCCCATATTCTCCTCACATATCCCGGTTCCCGCGGCTCAAGCTTCGTCACAAACGATACCTTTCCCTATGGCATGCAATGGACTTACCCATGTAAGTATAATCCCAATAACCAACTTACACCCAAAAACGTACATCGACACGTCCAAGAAAGTCAACTACTAACACTATCCTACCAGGCGGCGGCATCCCCCTGTCTACTAACCGGACATATTGGTCTACCTCCGGAGGAGCCTTAGCCTTTCAACCCGGCTGGTTCAGTGGCCACGCTACAGCCCTGTTATACGTCAACATTGGCTTCGACACCGATGGACCTGACGGTGGCCCTATGAACTACACAACACCCCTAGTCGACGCATTTGAACTCCAGGGTCCCTCTAACAGTCCGTACCCTGGGACATTGTGTCTTCCTGACGTCAAGATACCAGCAAACCTTAGTGTCACGACGGGCATGAACGCTACTATACAGATTGTTGAGTTGGCGGCCCACGGTGCGAGCTTGTTCGCTTGTTCAGATATCACATTCGTTGATCCTGGTGATGAGAAGATTCCAGAGCTTAACAGTTCTATTTGCTTCAACACAACAACCTTTGGGTTTGGCGAGGTGTATACGGCGACTATCAAGGAGCCATCACCAGTCAAATCAAACGGCGGAGATAAAGTTGCCAAGAGAATAGTGCAACTTATGGAATATCTTGGGTTGGTTTAAGAAGTTATGAGACAATGCACCCGTTATCCTCTTTTAACTGTATATATCTTCGGGTGCACTTTTCACTTTAATGTAATATCAAATTATTCAGCAACAGAAGGAACTTCGAGTGTTTATTGTGCAATGATCGTTGCGACGGCCGAGAAAAAAAGAACTCGAGCCCCAGTATCAAAATATAGACAAAACGACACCAAGGAAAATGCTTTCTATACTGTTTAAGCATTAACGAATATACTTGCCGATGGTCGCCGCAATTTGTGAACAACCTCTATAATCCCATCATTAGATGATGTGTTCCTACCATCATCTTTTAAACTTCAAATATACAATAGGAACATCGCAAAAAAGAAACCCACAAATAACAAAACCCGAAACAATGTGTAAAATAACAAAACATCAGACACGACACCACACTACTCACGACATCTCTTAGTTGGCCTTCTTAGTCGACCGAGCGAAGCTCAGATCGATCGAAGTGAGAAGGTACACCGCGACAATAGTGCCAAAAGTGGTGGCGAAAATGGTCAAAGGCTTGCGGAGAGCGGCGGCAGTGGAGTAATCGTACGCAACAAAGATCTCACGGTCGTGCATATCATCAACAAGGTTCTCAGCTTTGATGATAACAGCAGTACGGCCGACAGTGTCAAGGTAGGTGCGAATCTTGGTGACACTAGTCTCGACAATGGAGGACTGAGGAAGAGTGCTGTAAAAGCGGACGTTTCTACAGATTCTGTTAGTAACCATTTGGACAAAAATGTGAAATATTACTTACTCAGCACCCTCGGGAAGCAGAATTTGAATGTTGACTTCAGAGTACTCAACACCCTCAGCCTGTCTAGGACCATCAAAAGCAGGGATAGCAAGAACGTAACTGTTGCCACCAGCGCTGCGGACAAAGTCAGAGGCATCAGAGTTCCAGCCAATGGTGAAGGGGTACTTCCAGCCGCCGAAGATGGGGTAACGGGGCTTGGCCTCAAGACGAGCCTCACGGTGGTTGGCGCGGTAGTGGGAGGTGGAGACGTTTCCAATGATATCGGTGTAGTATGGGTCCTGAGCACCGACGGGCAAGTTGAAGACAAACTGGCTAAGAGCGTAGGTGTTGGTGCCCATGTACTGAGACTGAGCCCACTTGACACGGTTGAAAAGAGTCGACAGGTTGGCACCGCGGTGGTAGAGCTCGTAGTTCTCTTCGAACGCAACGTTACCACCCCAGTGGCTGACCTCAACATCACGGTCAAGGGTCTTGACGTGCAGCACAGGCTTAGTGAAGTCGTAGCGAACGCTGGCGGGGTAGACAGAATTGGCCTCCTTGGCACTGAAGGGACCGTAGGTCAACTTGTGACCAGCAACGTTGCTGAGACCATCGATCTTGGTGTAATCCGCGATGGAGCTGGAAGGGAACTTGATGTCGGTCTTCTGCTTCATGGTCTTGTAAGGAGACTGGAAGTAGGCCGAGAAGTCAAACTTCAGGTACTGGCGGTCATCTTGACCAATGGAAGCGGGAAGAGGTCTAAAAGCCTCCAGCAGGTTGTAAGTGATACCCAAAGTCAACTGCTCACCAGGGGCAAGAGGAGTAGGGAAGGTGACTTGGTAATACTGGACTGGGCTTCAGATTATAGTATTGTCAGCAACTTGAAATCGCGAATGCGCCTGCATAGCGGGGTATGCGACAAATTCAACTTACCTAGACACATCATACGCCACGGGCGAAATGGTGAAGTCGCCATATTCGGAATCCCTCTTGTTCTTGATCTCAAGACCACCAACGCGCGGGAACTCCGAAGCGTCAAACGCAAGGAAGTACTCAGTCTGTTCCTTCTTATCAATGTTTTCCACTTGGATGTTGAGGGTCTCGTGAGCAAAGTTCTTCTCCAGAGAGAAAATGCGCACAAGGTTGCTGTTCTTGAAGACCGCGGGAGGAGTGAACGTGGCCGGCAGTTCAACCGTGGTCTTAGAGACAATAATGTCGGCGGTAGCGGCAGCGCCGGCGACCAGGCTGACAACTACCGAGTAGAGGGAGATTCTCATTGTGAGCGGATATAAGATCTGAGGATGTTGGCGCCGTTGGACGGTACGAGACGTGGGTGTCGAGATGGGCAGATACGTGCAAGACGGAAGACGGGCGGCTCAGTGAACGTCAAGTTGCAACTGAGAGATTTTGATTGGCCAATGTTACCGTATTACTAGTATACCGGAGGCAGATATCAAAGACGAATAACGAGTCCAAACACTGGAAAACAAAGCGTGTTGACTGGCGATCGATCCAATGCGCTTCACACTGCTACAGAAAATGCATACGTTGCTGGATGTTAGACACACGAATGCCAAGACACGAAATGGCAGGGGTCATACAAGTTGTAGGCTTGCGCAAGCTCTCTGCTTAGCTCAAAGTGGAAGGCAAGCTGTCTGAAACGCATCAGCCACGATATTGCTCAATGTGTGGCGGCAAATTCACTGATATGTGGCGCCGGTTCGCTGCCCCAGGTTTTCAAGCATGGATCCACTTGTTGGGCTTCATCCGTCGGCGCTTCTTCGAGTTTCCCCATACCTGATGTGCAGCCCCAGTGATTCCTCTCAAATCCCGCTTCATACGAGCCCCATATATAACGGGGCATTACAGGAGGACAGGACTCGCTGGAATCCACATAACCCCTGTTTTAGTCGTCCTTAGATCAAGCAAAGTGACCTGCTGACTGGCTCGAAACTTCAAGATGGCGGGGGAAGCGACACATGTCAAGTCCGATCTGGGGTGTACAGATTACCCCGGGTTGGCCCTGTGCTCGGGACTCTCCGCAAGAGCCTCATTCCAGAAGATTCACGGCATTGATTTTATGTCCCGAGAGAGATTAGTTTCGATGGCGATTCAAGGTCACATGGTCACACATATCAGCATATAAAAGTGGCCTGAGATATGGGAATAACGATGAGTGACTAGTGGAACCACATCGTGTCGGCCAGACGTATGCTTCTCGGTCTAATGACGGAGTCTTTATGCTCTGCCAAGCGCCGGTGCATCGAATTTAATCTTTAGGTCCAAATACTTGTTAAAGTGTAACAGTCCCCCTTGGATTTTGTACATCTATTTGTACATATGTAGATGAGCAGCATGCAGATCTTCCTATTTTCTGTAGAGATCTCCAGTAGTCACCCGACTGCATGCTGTTAAACGTCACTGCAGTTTTCCCCAGAATCTAACTTCGGTGATGTCATTCGCCAAGTTTGACATCGGGTTGTTATACCGTGAGAGAAATTGGACATGTGACCTCTCAAAACCAGCCCCACCGGCTCGGGGGGGCTGCATCCAGGAGGGGTATGAACAAAGCCTCCTGGATGATTCGTGCGCACTGTCATTATCAGCCCCGAGTGAAGGCGAAATGGGTCCGATGTGCCGCTATAGAGGGGCGGGGAGAGACAAAACTTACGGGGGGCTTCTGGTGGATTGTAGACAATAATGCGTCAACGGGGAGGATATGAATGCCAAGGTTTGTTGAGCCGCCGGACTAGAAACGTCTTGTCCATATGGAATGTCCAAGATATTGACTGTGAATGCAAATAGCCTAAGTTTCACCGAATCGTACGTATAGAGATACATATGTTTATATCTGCAGCCATCATCGTCTCATGCTGCGGTTAGAATCTACTTTTCTTAGCTGAAAACTGCAGGTCTAGCCCTCTTTCCCCAGACTTGACCCCGGGGCCCCACGACCGACCCATCGAAGAACATGGCATTTTTCAAAACTAGTCTTTAAGGCCTCACCCCATTGCCCAAGCTTGTTCGTGGCCATCCCACCAGCCAGCCCCAGATTGCCCCATTCCCTCCAAAGTTGTGTCCTCCCAGACACCGCGCTCTCGTGTAAATACAAATAGTGAAAATTCCGCAGTCCTGAAGTGATTTATTTGACTCTCCATCTTTCTACTTTGACATTTACTTTATACCTATATATTGCGTATTCATACTTGCGTACTCTTCTTCTTATACCCTCCCTTTTTATCTCTTTGGCATTATATATCTACATACTTAATTCAAAATGGTTGGTCTCGGTGCTCGTCCTGTTCAAGACCGTAAGGGTAAGTTTTAAACGTAACTATTTTATTCATCCCCTTGTCCACAGCTTTGCTATACACGTTACGTTTTCCTATCCCTCGTGAGACTTGGTATATTTGCCAAGATTGACCATCATGAGGCATTGATGTAGTGATCTCCAATTCCTACACAAGAAAGTTTGGCGATGTCTCCAAACCAGCTGTGACAGTTTACAGTTTACATAATATAACCGGACACTGTAGTCAATGAGGAAACCGGTGTCCGATGGAATGTCTTGGCCACATTCAGTAGTCAAGGCTACCCTATACACCGATTTCTCGAGACTTTTGACTCCAAATATTCAAGCAGTCGTTACTTTCATAGTCTCCTTGGGATGGAAGCTGTAACCGGACTTCCGTCATCTTCCTGTTTGGGACATACAAGTCTAGGTTCACGCATCCTGTTGGTTGCTTTTGTCTGTCGCATGCACCCACTGTACCACCATTACTGGTTCTGGCCACAAACTATGCCCATCTCTTCGTTTAGCCTGTGTGCATTCAAATGCGCTGCAACTCAAAAGCTTAGTGCTTCCAAGTTGAAGTGTTTAACCACCAATGGCAATGGCCCAGCTTTCTGGTTGGCGCTCCCCGCAATTGCGCTTGCCCATTGCTTCTAGGCCATGTTTATCAACTGGATCCTTCCCCACTGCACGATGACGAGAGTTGTTTCTTGTGGACACCCCAGCGCCTTCGGAGTATGCAGACCTTGTTTTAGTGCCCCTCTCCTAGTGTTGTCCTCTGCAGCCCCTGTCCAATTATAATCCTCTTTCTCGCCCACTTCTCATCCCCGACTTTCACTTATCATCCATCAAAATTGAGCCTCATTTGAGCCTTAACACCATCACGTCTTCGGTTTTCTATTATCGAGTAAAGTTGTTTGCTTGGTAATCCTAATTTTGTCTCTGATTCGTGTCTCTGTTTTGCACTATCGACTTGCCAGTTTAACCCCAAACGGCTCATCTCTATCCAATCTAAACCCCATTAGGTTGAAGTTCTCAATCTTTTTAATCACTCTTCTAAACCGCTACAATGGCTGATTCATCACTCCCTGATCACAAAATCGCTCCGGCTACAAAGGCCAAGTCTTTCCACCACCAAAGCAAGCTTTTTCCATCCCATCTCCACTGATAAACCATATAGTCTCATACTTTTGCTAACCACGAATGCTACAGGTTCAACGGCCGACATGCCTGCCAACATTGTAGCTCAGTTCAAGAAGCTCGAGGAGTTGTTCTTCGTCGACACCGCCAAGCTCAAGGCCATCACTGACCACTTTGTCAATGAGTTGCGCAAGGGTATGTTGTCCAAACCCAACCTTATTTCATCACCGTGATACTAACAAGGTTACACAGGTCTGTCGGTTGAGGGAGGAAGCATTGTATGTGCCCGCAGCTAATGCCCATTGCCCCGCGCTGGTCCATGTCAATTTGCTAACCTAGATCAAAATAATAGCCCATGAACCCCACCTGGGTCATGAACATGCCTACTGGTCACGAGACCGGTACTTTCTTGGCTCTGGATATGGGTGGTACCAACCTTCGTGTCTGTCAAATCACTCTGACTGACGTCAAGTCGGAGTTTGACATCATCCAGTCCAAGTACCGGATGCCCGATGAGCTCAAGACCGGTGACAAGGAGGAGCTCTGGGAGTATATCACTGACTGCATCATGCAGTTTATTGAGACCCATCACGGTGATGCCTCTAAGATTGGCACCCTTCCCCTGGGTTTCACTTTCTCCTTCCCCGCTGAACAGAACTACATCGATCAGGGTGTTCTGCAGCGCTGGACCAAGGGCTTCGATATTGCCGGCGTCGAGGGTGAGAACGTCGTGCCCATGTTTGAGGCCGCTCTGGCCCGTCGTGTAAGTGTTTTGCGAATACTACATTCAAGCATAAACAAAAGCTAATAGCCTTATAGGGTGCCCCCATCAAGCTGTCTGCTTTGATCAACGACACCACTGGTACTCTGGTCGCCTCTGCCTACACTGACCCCAAGATGAAGGGCGGTTGCATCTTCGGCACTGGCTGCAATGCCGCCTACATTGACGTGTGCGGCAACATCCCCAAGCTTGCTCACCACAACCTTCCCGCTGATATGCCCATGGCTATCAACTGCGAATGGGGTGCTTTTGATAACGAGCACGTCATTCTGCCCCGGACCAAGTACGATATCCAGATTGACCAGGATTCGCCGCGTCCCGACCAGCAGGCCTTTGAGAAGATGATCTCGGGTCTGTACCTGGGCGAGATTCTTCGTCTCCTCATGGTCGACCTTCACGAGAACTCTGAGTGCAACCTGTTTGCTGGTCAGGACATTTCTGCTCTCAAGAAGCCCTACACCCTGGATGCTTCCTTCCTTTCCGCCGTCGAGGAGTAAGTTTGGTGCCATATTTCTTTTATTTCATCTCATGTGATCTGGAGTCAATCCAATACTAACATTGTAATTCAGGGACCCCTTCGAGAACCTCCAGGAGACTTTTGATCTCTTCCAGAGCAAGCTCAACCTTGTCCTCAACAAGAGCGAGCTTGAGCTCATCCGCCACGCTTGCGAGCTGATTGGTACCCGTGCTGCTCGTCTGTCTGCTGCTGGTGTTGCCGCCATCTGCAAGCACATGAACTTCACCAACTGCCACATCGGTGCTGATGGGTCGGTCTTTAACAAGTACCCCCACTTCAAGGAGCGCAATGCCAAGGCCCTCGGCGAGATTCTTGACTGGCCTGCCAAGGCGAACCCCTCTGACGAGGACCCTGTTGAGGTCCTGGCTGCCGAGGATGGTTCCGGTGTTGGTGCCGCCCTAATTGCTGCCCTGACGCTTAAGCGTGTTCAGGAAGGTAACCTGGCTGGTATCCTACACCCCGAGAACTTCCAGAAGTAAGTTCTTTTGTCTGTAGACAGGGTTGCTATTGAGGCCAATTAAAAAAAAAGAGTTTTGTAAGGCCAATATTTACGATAATATGACAAGCGAGTTGTTTTGTGACTACTTTTTGAAATGACTTTCACTTTTGTGTTTTATTTTACTTTTTTTCTGTTTTATTGGGGCACTTGGGCGGTGGGTAAACGGTAGACTGTAAGTGTGCATGTTAGTTTTTGCTTTAGATGTGATGTCAAGGCGTAGAGACTTACCATCCAATGTCCAGTATCTCCGTCTAACACCCTCCCATTCACCCTTTCCGGCCTCGGCCATGTCCTTCATATCGACGGGAATATCCTGCCATTCGACCTCCAGACCAGCCTCAGCCATATGCATATCGGCAACCTGACGGTAAACGTCATAGCATACTTGTCTATCAGCACCAAGGCCGTTAAAGAAGCCAAATCTACCACCAGGAGCCAAAAGCGTAGGCACGAAGTCGGAGAAGAACATCTTGAGCTGTGTATAATCCTCACCAAAGGTGTCAAAGTAGATAGCATCATACTGTTCCCCAGTGACAAGCAACTCGGGCAAGATACCTTGCCACTTGCCACCATAGACCTTGAATGCACCCTCCTCGGCACCACTAGCCTCCCAGGTAGGACCAAACTTACACTCGGGGCTGGTGGCAACGTATTCCAAGACGGCAGGGTGAGCCTCGATAATGTGGTGTCTGGACGGCTTGGTATCGGCAAACATTCCATCGACAATTCCCATGCCGAAACCGATGTTGAGGATGCGTGCGCCGGAGGGGAGGCCGGGGAGAAGAGCGTCTACGCTGCGTCGCATGATGTCGGTTTCCCAGGCCATCATTACGCCGTTGTTGTCGGCGTCAACGAGCTTGCCGGATGTGTAGGTTAAGGAGGATTTTAGGTAGTCTTCACTGTTGACGTCGCGGGCGGCGGTGTTTTCCGAGGTGGATTCTGGGATGGGGGGTTCTTCTTCGATTTCGGCTTCGGTCATTTCGGCGTCGTCTTCGGCGGCGGCGGCGTTGATGTCATGGGTTTCTTCGGTCTCCTCGTCGTCGGAATCTAACTCTTCATAACCATCATCATCAAACAAAGAAAGAAGCATCTCCGCACGAACACCCGCGTCAACACAGAGCTGGTAAAGTTCCTTTCTCCCCAATCTCAACGCAACACATCCTGGCGTCTCATCATGGTCATCCAAGTCATTCCAAATGGCACCACAGAAAAGTAACTCCGAGATAGTCTCGCGGGCCTCCTCTACACAGCCATCTTCTCCTTCACTTCCATCGTCGTTGAGGTCGGCGGGACCACAGGCGCGGATGGCGGCGTGGAGGGGCGTCTCCCGTGTCGTGGGGTCCATGCAACTGGCGCTGCCGGGCTCTTGGAGGAGGGCGCGGAGAGACGGCTTGTCGTGCGACCAGGCGTGGAGGAGGATCTCCCGGGTGGGAGATGGGCAGCTGGTGGTTATCCGGGCGGAGAGCGAGTCATCGATGGGGAGGACCGATTCGGCCGGGGTTGTGGCCGGGGTGGTCATTTTGACGAGGAGGTGGGGTTGTTGATGCGGGGTGTTCCGGTGTAAGACGAATTTTTTGATCTGATATCGTCATATGGGAATATTTCGAACCGGGGTGTTAATTAAAGGGTTAACGATGTCACTATAAGGGTCTCTCGTCAACACCTTGCTATGGACCCTAAGGACTCACATACGACGTGATGCACGATCCTGCAGGAAACAGGTCGCCAACGACACGTGCATCTAGCTTCCACATGATTGGTCCAAAGCAAGACCGAATAAATCGAGTTAGTTCCCCGATTGGGGCGGAATACAACGCTAGCTGTTCGGCTGACAACAGAAGAGCAATGGTAAAGAGCAATAAATTACGCAGTAGCAAAGGAAAAAAAACAAGGGACACCACCCCCGGCTGCAAAAAAGCTTGATGGAAACTGGTTGCGACGGTTGATGCAGGGCCATCTGGTTTATATGCAGAGACACGAGGGATAATTCGGGGCATTTGCTGTTGAGATGTGGACTTGTGGATTCTTGTTAGTCAATGGCTTGTTCGTGGCCCTGGTTTTGGCGTGGGGAGTGGGGGGTTCTTTGGATGTGAGTGAGTGAGTGAGTGAGGTAGCTGCGTTGGATGACTTGCGATATTGGACTGGATTGGTAGGTACATACGGAATGTGTTGGAAAAGTTTGCTACGAGTGATTTATTAGAGAGGTTTATATACATATAAGAGGTTGTCTATTTCTTGAAAGTGAAATCATGTATGTATATACATATGGGTTTGACGGACTGGTTTTATGGACCCCAGAATATATTTTGTTTATCTTTAGTTGTCCGTTGACCAGAGAATTAAACGAGAACAGACGTTAGCCGAAAACTCACCACCAGGTCTTTTCCTTGCGCTGTTGTGGTTGATGGTTACATTCCGCAGTGGAGGCTTACTGTCTCATGGTCCTGTACATCAACAGCTTCTTCCTATGCGCGCTCCTTTTGCCGTTCCGTCACATTCAAGTACGTAAGAACCCACCCTGCAGCTCTGTATTAGTTATTTTGCGCCATATGAAAAGAACGAGGGAGCGCCCCGTAAAACAATCCCGTTGGAAGTGAAGAGTTTGATATATATTCTGGCTTGATCCAATGGGGACATCGTTTTCGAGTTTTATCATCATGTTCTTCTATTTCCGCAGAAACTGAGCCCTTTTTTTATGTGCTTTCTCTCCTGCTTGCGCTATAGTAAAGCTACAACCTTGTTGCAGTACTAGCACTGACGTTTTGGATTCCTGGTCCAGGCCTAGTCAATCCCTCACTACTTAGCCCAAAATCAGTATAATATACTGGCGTCCGCGTCGTCGTCGCCTGGGCTATTTTCCCGTCGATGCTCATCATCCAAGACCTTAAAACTCGAAATACCGTCTGGAGAAGCACCCGAATCGGACAACCTATTCCCAAAGTACGACCGGGATTCATAGTCATGAAGTTTGGCGAACAGTTGCGCACCAGCGTCATCCGCGAGTACGAGTGGTCGTACATTGATTACGATGGCCTGAAGAACGATCTTCTCGACGGCGTGCGCCGCGGCAGCCACGCGACTTTGGCCGGCGACAATGGAAAGGGGAAGAAAAAGGCCACTGCCGCGTCGGGATGGTCGGAGGAGGATGAGGCGCGCTTCGTGGATAAGTTGGATTCTGAGCTGGACAAGGTGCACACTAAGCAGAAGGTGAAGGCTATGGAGATTTCGCGCCGCATTCAGTTGAGT
Organism: Huntiella savannae; assembly: GCA_001483325.1. NCBI lineage: Eukaryota > Fungi > Ascomycota > Sordariomycetes > Microascales > Ceratocystidaceae > Huntiella > Huntiella savannae. The sequence continues at coordinate 380,071 of LCZG01000002.1, read as the reverse complement.
GAGAAGGAGGTCAATGAGGTTGTTGGGAGACTTAATGAGCGGACGGTTGGTGAGGATGCGCCTAGCGAGGAGGAGTTCATGTTGCTGGAGCAGGATCTCAGCGAGGTCATTGCCGATGTGCACGATTTAGCCAAGTTTGTTCAGCTCAACTATACTGGTTTCTATAAGATCATCAAGAAGCACGATGTAAGTTTCTAACGCAGTGTTTTGTGCGTCGTATACTAATCCATGATTTCATTTGTGTAGAAACTCACGGGCTGGCATCTTAAGCCTGTCTTCGATGTTCGTCTCAAGGCTAAGCCGTTTTACAAGGAGAACTACGATGGACAAGTCGTCAAGCTTTCTAAGCTGTGGGATCTGGTTCGCACCCGTGGTAACCCCGTTAAGGGTGACAGTTCCGCCGGTGGTAGCCAGGGCAGTTTCATTCGTCAGACCACCAAATACTGGGTTCACCCCGACAACGTCACGGAACTTAAGCTCATTATCCTTAAGCATCTTCCCGTTCTGGTGTTCAACCCCAACAAGGAGTTTGAGATTGCCGACTCGGCCATTACCTCGATTTACTACGACAACCCGGATACTTGGGAGCTGTACGAGGGTCGTTTGAAGAAGACGGAAGGTGCCGAGGCTATTCGTCTCAGATGGTACGGTAGCATGAAAACTGACACTATCTTCGTCGAGCGCAAGACTCATCGTGAGGATTGGACGGGTGAGAAGTCAGTCAAGGCGCGTTTCGCAATCAAGGAGAAGAATGTCAACGCCTACATGCGTGGTGAGATGTTACCCGCTGCTCTCTTTGAAAAGGCGCGCAAGGACAAGAAGAAGCCAGAAAAGGCGATTGCTGAGGATGAGCGGTTGGCCAAGGAGGTTCAGTATGAGGTTCTTAAGCACGGGTACAAGCCTGTTTGCCGTTCCTTTTATAACCGTACTGCCTTCCAGTTGCCCGCTGATGCTCGTGTTCGTATCTCGCTGGATACTGAGTTGACTATGGTCCGTGAGGATAACCTTGATGGATCTATCCGCTCGGGTGATAACTGGCGTCGTATGGATATCGGTATTGACTGGCCGTTCAACCAGTTGCCTCCCGGTGACGTTGAGCGGTTCCCATATGCGGTTCTTGAGGTGAAGCTTCAAACGCAGATGGGCCAGGAACCTCCGGAGTGGGTCCGCCAGTTGATTTCCAGTCACCTTGTCGAGGCTGTGCCCAAGTTCTCCAAGTTCATCCACGGTACCGCCACCTTGTTTCCTGACCGTATTAACCTTCTTCCTTTTTGGTTCCCCCAGATGGACGTGGACATTCGCAAGCCTGTCACTCACAACTTCGGTATCAAGCGTCCCTCTATCGAAGAGGCGGCCGTGTCAACCTCGGACGATGATGACGACGACTTTGCTTCAGATGACGATGAACCAACTGTGCCTAGCTCTAGTCGTCCCGGCGAATCTTCCCGGTCCGCAGCTAACCCGCTTTCAGGAGACGCCGAAAACCAAGTCAGTGACCAAGTGGCAGCCAACGACGCGTATCCTATCTACGACTCGGACGATGATTACGATGAGGATTATCACCTAGAGGAGGCCCGTCGGGTAGGTGGCATGACGTACTATGCTGCCGTAGCGCAGACGAAGCTTTCCAAGGTGGCCACGGCGGTGAAGTCGGCTGTTGGCGTTGTCGTTCCTAACTCTCGCGGCTCGGCAATTCCTCGGAACGACCGGTTGCGCATGTTATACGGGAACCAAGAAATCCAAAGTAAGCGGTTCAAGGCTCCCAAGGGCAAGAAGATTCACGTGCCAGTGCGTATTGAACCCAAGGTCTACTTTGCGGCGGAACGAACTTTCCTCGCGTGGCTTGAGTACTCGATTTACATTAGTACCATTGCTGTCACGCTACTGAACTTTGGCACTAAGCCTACGATGGCTTCGTTCATCGTGGCTGGCTCGTTTGTAGTGTTGTCGGTTATGGCGCTTTTGTACTCGGTGGGTATGTACTTGTACCGGAGTCAGGCTATCCGGACTAAGCATGTAGCCAAGTATTATGACGCATGGGGACCATCTATTCTCTGTGGAAGTCTGTTTGCGGCTGTGGCGTTGAATTTTGCTTTTGAGGGGAGAGAACGGGGTATCTGGTAAATTGGGTTGAGTCACAGATGGGTAACTTGAAATTGTCATGTGTATAGGCGGGCGGGTAGCAAATTGTGAGTTTTTTTTTAGCATTTTGATGTATTTTGATCTTTTATATATATGCTTAGCCGTAGCGGCGTCAATGGTTTTTTGACTCAAAATTGAAATTACTTTGTTTTGTACATTTTGGGAGTTCACGTGAATGAGACTTGAAATGATCCAAATGTGATGTTATATTAATGTGCATGATTTTTTCTTTGAAATGAAACCAATAGACCAATACTCAACAAAATACAACCTAGAAGTCAAAGCCTAGATGACGAAGAGAAATAAAACAAGTCAAACAGACTATGCCAGTAAAGCAAGTGAAAATGACACATACAACCTAAACAGTAAACATGTAGACATGGCAATACCTGAAAGCCAGAGGTCACGTCATCAAGGACGAAATTAAACATAAGAAAAGACAAACAAACAAAAAAGACCGGGGAATCACTCGTCACCAGAAATCAAAAACACAAAATCATCCGACAAGTTTAATAACTCCCGGGAATCGTAACAGCCGCATAAACCGGCTCCTCGGAAGCTACCGGGGCAGCTGGGGCAACGGATTCTTGAACGCCGCGGTCTTTACTGGACCCATGAGAACTGATACTCCGGGTGTCTCCGTGAATGACGGCGGGTAAAGGTGGGGAAATGGGCGAGAAGCCGCCGGAAGTTTCCTTCTTGGGGGTTGCCGAGGGGGCTTTTGATGGGGGTGATTGGAGTTTGAAGCCGGTGGTTTGGAGGGGAGCTAGAGGGGGTTTCTCGGAGGTAGTAGCTTGGAGTTCTAGGACGCCGCGGCCGGGGGTGAATGGCGAGGCGTTGGCGTTGGCGGCGGCGGCAGAGTCAATGTCGTTCATGGATGTGAATTGCGATGGGGGGAAGCGAGGAGATAGAGCGTAGGCGGAGTATGCGGGGCTTTTGGGGGGCATGCCGGTGGGGAAACCGGGGGTGTTGGGGGCGGATTGGAGGCGGAGTTGGGCGAGGTAGAGATCGGAGCGGGCCTTGTCGCGGGAAGTCATGGTCTTGCGGAGACGACGCTTGGTGTAGTATCTGTAGAAGATTACCGTGTACAGAGAGATACAGATGACTTCAATGACAATCTCAATGATCATGCAGATTAAAGCCCAGTTCTGAAGACGGCACACAAGAGCATAGTCGACCTTGTCAGAAAAGACCTGCGCACGCTTGTTATCAACACATGACCAGCCCCACATGTCCTTGTTACCACTGTTATTCCGGGTGTACTGGAAGATTCCGGCGGCGATGGCCCAGAGGACCATGGACACGATGAACCAGCCAATGGCGAACATGGTATAGTAAGTCTGGACCTTTTCAGCACGACGGTGGCCACCACGACAGTAGCCGATAAAGACGAGAATACAGGCGAGGAGGGAAATGCAGGACATGGTGAGAACGAGAACTTGTGGCCAGATGCGGGTGCCTTCGGCCCAGGCGGGCATGGAACTTTGGCTGGGGAGGGATCTGGTGGTGTTGAAAATTGCAAAGGTGGAGGACATCATGGAGAGGATGATGAGGGAACAGCTGAAGTTTACACCGCGGAGAGCGAACTTGGCGAGTCTTACACGGGCTTTGACTTTCTATGTGGGAGGAGTATTTGGTTAGTTATGTGGTGTAAGATGTAGCAAGACTGGATAGTAACTCACCAAGTCACGAGCCTGTTCCTTATCCGTAACAGCCTCTTGTTTCTCAAGATTCCCTTCTTCCTGGAAAGTCGGGCTAAGCATGCCCTCGAATCTACGAGTGCCGCCAGGTGACTTCAAAGCACTTTTAAGTGGTGGGTACATTCCATTGGGACCACCGGCAGGCATAGTAGCGAATTGTTCCGAGGGACCACCGGCACCGTTACCGATGTAGCCGAATCCAACTTCGGCTACCTTCTTTTCGCTAAAGGGGGAAGCTCCATCGACAGGAGAGATTACGGCGGTAGCTTCGGCAAATCGCGGGGTCCGTGGGGGTTTGAGGGAGTTGTTGGTGCTGGTGGAGCCGTTGGATATGGTGCGGGATGGAGATGTGAGGTCGAGAGCACGAGGTCTCTTTTTCTCGTCTTTGGGGTTGTTAGTTTGAGTAGGTTTGATTATGTCTGAAGAGTGTTGACTTACCTTGTGACGACATGGTTGTAGTTATTGTTTGTTAAGGATGATGATAAGAGTTTGGTTGTATAAGATGGAGTATGAACTGGTAGGTAGTGCAAAGTAACAAAACAACAAGCTTGGATCAGATAATAGAAAACATGAACAACGTAAAGTGATAGTATGATTTTGTAGTATGAGACCAGCTAAAGAGAAGAAGGAAGAAGAAAAAGAAAAGGAAGAAGAATAGGCACAGGAGGTAACAAGTAGACTTCTATTTGTTAAGTAGTAAGCCACTAGACACGGGTAGTCGCAGGCCTTTAGGAGATCAGGAAACGAGGGTACCGACGTGAAGAGGCGGGATATGGCTCCTTTGTGGCGGACTGCAGGCAAGTTATCTTTTAAGAAACTGGCTGGGAAGGACTATAGAATTGCGGTTGGTGTATAATAAGAAAATAGGAAGAAAACGGGGTATATAAGAGAGGAAGATCTGAAAAAGAAGAAGAAAAGGAATTCTAAGAAATATACCCCGGGTCAAGATGGGCGGCACCAGCAATGTGATATGCGAATACAAACGCCGGGGTTGAGAGATAATGTCCCGATTACTTCTTAGTTGAAGACTCCCCAATGAGGAAATTTACTCTCAGGGTGAGTAAATAGGATTATTTTGGAATTTTTGGTGGGGGGTGAGGTTGTATTACTAGGTGTGAAGGTGTGATGCATAGTTTTTTTGTAGCTCGGACATGTGGGAAGTATGGCCGACTAGACAAGTCAAGACATTACTACGGTAGACCAATGTGGTTGATGATAGTGGTCATGACGAGACCATAACGAGACATGGCTTGTCAAGTAGGTTGTTGATATCACCATGTCATCTCAGGTACTAACTCACCCAGTCAAAAGATGTCGCAACACACGTTCCACCTACATATATAACTACCATGTATCGGCGGTTACCAAGATATCTAGAACCTAGGTAATTTCGTATAATCATGACCATCCAGACTTCATCTAGACTCGACAAATCTACCGATATCACGAATAGCCCGGAGTTTTCACCACATGTTCACTTAGGATTTAGTCCTTGTGATAGGTCGAGGAACCCTGTCCGAGTTAAACGCCCGAATCCTATTGAGGACGGCGACACATGGAGGACTTGAATTTTGACTTGACTGGTTGTTGGGTTTCTGTGGATTTGCGGCACAATGAGCTGGATATACTACTTTCTGGCTATTTACGCAATGGATACCGCCTGGGTAGTATTGTTCAAGGTAACTGGCTGCTCAGACCACTAAAAGTACGTGCGTGAATGGATTGCCGGACTTGCAGATAGCTGAAGTCGTGTACATACATAGGTCGAGGAAACTTATGTCGTGACTAGATGAACCATAGTATCTTCTTCTTCTTCTTCTTCTTTCACCTGCATTCTCCATGCAACGTGTATATATCCTCAACCCCTAACTCAAATAAGCTTCTCACTGATATACTCGACTAACAAAACTCCAATCCACTGAAACCAAAAAAAAAGATATACCCATTGCCAAGCCAAATCCTTGTCTTCCCCGCTCTCATTGGTTACTTGACCTCATTCCCAGCGGTAACAAACCACATCAAGGCCGTCTAATCTGTCCAAATCCAGAAACTGAACTTCTCAAGTCCCATCTTCAAGCTTTCCTAGCCGCCGGCGCTAAGCCTATTTGGGAAACACAAGAAGACTGACTATCCCATCTGATTGGTTAGTTGTCTAATTGTCTGACTACAAGGACTTTGTTTCTTGTTTGCGCTGGTTTTTTTTGTTTCTTTTTATCGAGGTAGTCAGTCATATGATGCAATTGGCGGTTGGCACGTTGATTGTCCTTGCGTTCAAGATTTTTTTTATCCATGTCTTGGGCTTTGGATTTCGTCGTGGTGTCTTGCCATGGTGAACTGGGTTACACTACTTTCCGGGCGCTTATCCTGTTTTTTGGTCTGCCACTTATTATGGAATTAGCTCGTGGCGATGCATACTGATGCAGCCAAGCTAGCCTCGGCGGTAAATATGATATGTTGAGATGTCTTCCTTGAGGAGTTCTCGTCAAGCTAGTAATTGAAGACTCGTGGTGGGGCTTAAAGACTTTTGCATTTATGAGCCTCGCTTGAACTGTGGATTAACGATTTATCGGTTGCCTCCTTGAAGACTATCCTGCCGTCAGGACCGTCTTCCTTCGTTTGTTACTTTTGGTTACACATCATGTTTGTGTGTTACCGTCGTTGAAACTAGAGATATCTTAGTATATATATACTTGGTATAGTTAAGATTCAACTAGAAAATGGGAGTAAACTTTTGAAATCCAAGGTTTCGAAAACCTCGCTGTTGGTTTTGGTCATTCTCGGGTATTCTTCTTCTACGGGAACACCTACTAAAGAATATATATGTACAGCAGTCTCTCAAGTATTCGGCTCGATACTTTCCCGTAAACACCCTAGTGCTAGCTACTTTGTTCTCACCGTCACCCACATATCTTGGAACATCTACTTCCGAGGAACCACGGCTATCGGCACGAGAGCTTGACCGTAATTTAATTCATCCAGCAGTGGTGTTCTACAACGTACATACTGGTATTTCCTATGCATGATTCCATCTTGTAGCCTTTCTCAAATTCCATATAGTGACAGTAGGATCTATTCATCACAGAGCTGTTCGGTCCTACTGATCGACCTCCCTATGCCACTTGACTCCACCAGAATAACGACTTTTTAGTTATATAATCTCCAAACTCTATTTCCATAAAAGAGCTCCTTTCCATGAAATCCTATCAACCATTCCTAATCTCATTTACCTATACATCTCGCCCAAAACTCCGCTCCTTTTTTTCAACGCCGCCGCAAATTCCGAAAAGAACTTGAACCCAATAACCACTCAATATCTCAACAATCTCAAGGCCCTATGGCGCAACGGTAGCGCGTTTGACTCCAGATCAAAAGGTTATCCGTTCAAATCGGGTTGGGGTCATTCCTTTTAGTCTTCATGGCTTTCATGTTTGACATCGCCACGATGTTCTTTTTTTTACACCTGCGTCACATTGTTAGGGTTGTCACCGATTAACCCACCCCACCATACGTCATTAGCTCCCGATATTTTACCGTCTCAACGTATCGCGGGGCAAAGACCCTTTCTTTTCTTATCACGTATCGCACAAGTGGGGCGCATGTGAATCGTTCAAAGACTGACTGTCTTGGCTCATCAACAATGGCTTTGGTGAAATGGCATTGTCTGAGTTTTGTGTGTTTATAGGCCATCTAGTAGATTAGTAGAGCTATATCAATAGTTAACAGCCAGAGCCTCAATGCCCAACTTAGGTCACCATGGTTGATAGCTATGAATCATACTTTGTGCACACTTTAAATCCCCGTGAATTCCCCAATGGATAGATCTGGTGCAACCCGAAGGTTCACTACAGTAAGCCCAATAGTCACCACCATAAGCACACCTCTTGTGGCCGCTTTTGCACCAGAAAACGTAATAGTCGTGATGCAAACCTCCAAAACTCTAGACAAACCTCTCTTCTCACAATTCTAAACAACAAAGCAAAATTAAAACTCACCAAAGGTAAACCATTATTTTTCCCATCTCTCATTCTGTCTGGTCGGTCAACACCAGTAACCCGCAGGATTTGTTAGTACAGTAGCACCTATCGATGACTAACAGGCACTGATTTTTGCATCAGACAGAATTTCAAAATCACAATTTTCGGTCAAAAACCCCTTCAGACATTCAACAGCGAAGTAACCCATTCCGCTAAAAAAAACCCACGCGTCGCGGTAGAAGGACCCTTCATCTTCCTCATCACCGCTTTTGCTTCCCATCCAATTCGGCAATTCTTTCCAGAGACACTCTTTGATCTCCCCTACAAAAGAAGAATAGAAGTGTCCCACTACTAACTACCTACTAAAGCCCCCCCACGAAAGATACTTGTGACAAGCCTGTCTGTTTCCTTTGCTACAGCACTCTTGTTCGCCCCGCCCTTGACTCATTCATCAACACTACACACCCCTTTCACAAAATTCATCATGTCTGCCACCGAGGAGCCCAGAATCGAGGACCCCGTCGTTGACGTTGACGTTGACGATGTCGCCCAGTCCGGTGATGAACTGGCCGATGAGCCCAAGTCCATCCTGAAGAACGCCGCCCCTCCCGCCCCCGAGAAGCCGTACCTTCCTCCCCAGACCGACCCCAAGGACCTCGACCTTAAGACTCTGTCGCCCCTTACCGCCGAGATTATTGCCCGCCAAGCAACCATCAACATCGGTACCATTGGTCACGTCGCTCACGGAAAGTCCACCGTCGTCAAGGCCATCTCCGGTGTCCAGACCGTTCGTTTCAAGAACGAGCTTATTCGTAACATTACCATCAAGCTCGGTTACGCCAATGCCAAGATCTACATGTGCGACAATGACGCTTGCCCCCGGCCAGGCTGCTTCCGGAGTTACAAGAGTGACAAGGAGGTTGACCCTCCTTGTGAGCGCGATGGCTGCGGCGGCACTTACAGACTTCTCCGTCACGTTTCGTAAGAGGATACCCAAAATATGACGTTCAAAGTCGAGACATGTACATGTGGATAGCTTGCTAGTACCAGCCACTTTAGTCTGCTACACTACTACAACTGTTCCAATGACTTGTCCGATCAAGACGCCCCAGTTCCTAGCTCCATACTAACCAATTCTCTCACCCCAATTAGCTTCGTCGATTGCCCCGGTCACGACATTCTCATGAGCACTATGCTTTCAGGTGCCGCCGTCATGGACGCCGCCCTCCTGCTGATCGCCGGTAACGAGTCTTGCCCCCAGCCCCAGACCTCTGAGCATTTGGCCGCCATTGAGATCATGAAGCTGGACAAGATTATCATCCTCCAGAACAAGGTCGACCTTATGCGTGAGGAGGCCGCCAAGCAGCACTTTGAGTCTATCCAGAAGTTCATCCGCGGTACCGTCGCCGGAAAGTCGCCCGTTATCCCCATTTCCGCCCAGCTCAAGTTCAACATCGACGCCGTCAACGAGGCTATCGTCAACACTATTCCCATCCCCCCCAGAGACTTCACCCAGGACCCGCACATGATCGTCATTCGTTCCTTCGATGTCAACAAGCCTGGTGCCGGCATTGACGAGCTCAAGGGTGGTGTTGCTGGTGGATCTATCCTCCACGGTGTGCTTAAGCTCGGTGACGAGATTGAGATTCGTCCCGGTATTGTTGCCCGTGACGACAAGGGTGCTCTCAAGTGCACTCCCATTTTCTCGCGCATTGTCTCCCTCAACTCCGAGACCAACGATCTCAAGTACGCCGTGCCCGGTGGTCTTATCGGTGTCGGTACCCGCATCGACCCTACTCTGTGCCGTGCCGATCGTCTGGTTGGTTTCGTTCTGGGTCTCAAGGGCAGATTACCCGAGATTTACTCTGAGATCGAGGTCAACTTCTTCCTGCTCCGTCGTCTTCTTGGTGTCCGTACCGCCGATGGTAAGCAGGCCAAGGTTGCCAAGCTGGCCAAAAACGAGGTCATCATGGTCAACATTGGTTCTACCTCCACCGGTGCCAAGGTCGCTGCTATCAAGAACGATGCCGCTAAGCTTATTCTTACTTCGCCCGCTTGCACCAACGTTGGCGAGAAGGTTGCCCTGTCTCGTCGTATCGAGAAGCATTGGCGTCTTATTGGTTGGGCTACTATTGCTGCGTAAGTTTTCATATTCATCTCATGTTTTATTTTTATGCAATTACTAACTCTGTACCCTATTTAGTGGTGTCACCCTGACTCCTTCTTCCAGCTAAGCGGCTCACAGCACGAACTGCATCTCTCCATCATCTCGTCGTTTCGTTTGTTCTGCCTTTTCAAAAACAGTAATCTTCCCATCTTGCCAAAGAAACGTGTGCTTCCAAATCCCACTTTCTACCCCCATTGTCCCCTCCGCAAGCCCGTGTTGATTTTCTGTCCCAGGACATACATAACACAACATGTCTCCGTCCTCGATATCCAAAAGAAAAAGAAAAGAAAAGAAAAAAAAGTTTCAAAGTCCAAACAGCGAGGGAAACCAAGTCCTTAACCTGTCGATAGTGAAGGAAGGATCCGGCAAGTTTAGGGACTAGAGAGATGCAGAGATCTTTTCTTCACCAACCAAAAAGGGGGATGTGAATCTCAAACATGGTGTTTTTTGTTCACGAGATGGGGGTTGTTTTCGTTTTGTTTTTCTTTTCGTATGGGTTCTTTTTCTTTTTAGTTCTTTTTGTTTGGCTTTTCTGGGTTTTATTCTAATGAGACGGGAAACGCTTTTTCATGCATGCCACAAGGCCAGGGAGGTTTGTGATGCGTCTTGTCTTTTATTGTTTGTTATGACGGGTATGTGAGGTTGTGAGGTTAGTTGTGAGGGACACACGTCTGTTGTAGAGATAGAGTGTAGAGAAAAAAGGATTCAAAAGTGGTTTGTTGTTAGATTGTGATATTACTGTTGTGTGATTATTTACAATAATGTATATATGTATGAAGTCCATATGCGTTGATACTTGGACATCTTCGCCAAGCCTTCTACTTTCTCACTTTCTGAGCGTGCTTGACCAGATTCTCAATAACCCCCTCCAAAGCCTCTTTCTCCTTAACCTTCTCGCCCTTACAATTCGTCCAATGTACAATTGCCTCCTGAACCTGTTTCTGCAACTCCACAAGTCGAGCCTTATGTTCCAACAACTCATCCTCCGTCATCCCCAAAAGCGCCTCCTGTGTCCTCCCACAAAGCTGTTTCGCCGCCTGCAAGTCAACCGCACCCTTCACCTTCTCCTTCTTCTTAGTAGACTCGCTCACGCCTTCACTGGATACACCTTCCTTCTTCTCACCACGGACATCTGATGAGCCGCGGGGGGATTTATCGGTTGTTGAGTCGAGAGATGGGAGGACAAGTTTCTTTTGCTTGGAGGCGGGGAGGATCTCGTCGAGGTCGACGGGGACACCGAGGGATACGAGGAAGAGACGGCGGATGCGGCTGCGGATCCAGTCTGGAGGGGCGAGAGGGGGTGGAGCAACTAGTTGGGTCCATAACGAGGCACTACGGGGAGTGAGGAAGGACGTGTTTTCTTTGGGAAGAGCGGGTAATTCGACGGTGGCGGTTAACTCTGCGGGGTAGAGAATGTTCATGTAAGTTTCAAGGCGCTCGGGGAATTCCTCTTCAGAGAGACCTTCGAAATCAGGGATGGGCTGTAACAGTTGTTAGAATCACATATTGACATGAATGTAGACACGTGACTTACGAATGGAAGCATGGGAGTGACTGGCATAGCAGGTGAAGCCGGAGGCATGGGATTAGGCGTCGCCACAGCCTCTGGAGCCTGAAAGGATACATCACCAAAAGAACCAAAACTATCACCATCCCCACCTTCCTCGAAATCATCAAAATCGCCAAAGTCATCAAAGTCATCGTCCATTGGAGGTTCAAGAGACATTGCTGCGGGGTTTTGCATGTGTCGGGATGATCTACGTCTTTGGCGGGGAGAATGTGGGGATCTTGGAGAGCCTGGAGCGGAAAGAGATGCTGACCGAACGGAGCGAGGAGAATGTGGTGATAGAGGAGATTTCGGAGGTTCTAGAACATGTTAATGCATTGGGCTTGATAAAGCTGTGATAATTTGACATACCTAATGATGGACTGGCAGTAAGGTCCGCCATGTCAGTTGAGACGTGAATGGTAGGTTGTAACGGAGAGCTAGGAGCCACTGGTGTCCCTGCGGCCTCTGGCGCATCCAGTTGTGAGTCGAAGATTGGCTCTTCAGTTGACTGCATGGCGATATCTGAAGACTCCTTCTCGAGAGCTTCAACACCCGGCTCGGGGTCTTCGTGTGGGTGTACAACAGTGGTTGGTACTGGGTGGCCTCCAGGTAGTGAACTGTGTTCTGGTGCTACTTGAGAGTCATCAAGCTTCACTTCTTCGAGAGCCTCTTGTACCTCTGCAACATTGGTGCTTTCATCTTGCGACTCAGCTGGGATCGTTTCTGGGGAATCTTGCTGTTTCTCTGGCGTAGTCTCGGCAAGACTTGGGCTTGGTGGTTGTGGTGTATCGTTGACTACTTTCTTCGATTCAGCAATTTCTGCCGGCTTCTCGGTTTCCTTCACCGCTGGAACATCAACGGGATCTTCCTCGGTAGTTAGATCTGGCGTTGACGTCTCTTCTGCGATATTCTCACGTTTAACACCGTCCTCTGAAGCTTCCACCTTCACCACTGGCTTCTCGACATCTTTTTTCGAAGCCTCAGCATCAGAGGGTTCATCCACTGTTGGTAGCTGTACTGTGGCCTCACTAGGTGGCTCAGAACCAACACCATCATCGTCGTCTCCCTTTGGCGCAGACCTCTTAGGCAATGGACTCAAAATGTCAGACTGTGCATCTGAAAAGTGATCTTCAGACTCGTCTGTAGATGCTTCGGCTACGTTCAGGGTTAGCATGCATGTTCTGTGGAATTTCAGTAGGTAGATTGTGTACCATTATCTTGACCACCAGGAGCGATGATCTCCATCGTGGGAGGGGTCTCCACCTGGTCCTTGGTCTCTGTAGACTCTAAACTCATAATTTATAAAGGTGATAAATGTAGTACAAGTGAATGTAAATGTTAAGCGGTATGACGCCTTTCCTCTGGGGATATGATTAAATTATGAATAGACTGGTCGACCGAGAATTATATAGTCTGAATTCTGGTAGAGTTCAACATATGTTGCAGGACAAGCTGTTCAGTGACGCATGAAACCAGGACAAGCCAGGGTTGCTTAGAGCGCGGTTTGTGCAAGGACAGATACTGGTGGAAAGAGAGAACTGAAAGCAAGATCATAAATAACAGCCAACTATACAGATATATAGCTATAATCCAATAGTCATTGATATCAATATAGTCACGTGTATTGTCCAAATATACCACTGTCGTTCATCACATGTGGTCGTTGGCGGGGGTGATATTATAGTTAGCGCCACTCCAGCTTAGCTACTCGCCACACTAAGTCCCGGCATTCTCACTAAATAGTGTGGCGCTGATCGCGACCATTCGCGCGCCTAACGTCTAATCCTGGCACTTAGCAACGACAGGCTTTGGTTGGCAGGGCCCTGAGCTCCATTGAAAAAAAAAATAGATACATTCAACAATCAATACCTTCCTGATATCAGCATTTATACCAGTTGTTTTTTGTTTCCGTTTTGTCAAATTCCGTGTCTGACGCCAACGCAATTACCCAACTATTGCACCAGGCGCCTATTTGGTCTGCATTCGTTAATTTCTGCATCCATCGACGTAGATATAGCATTTCTTCTTTTCGACACTTGCGACGCGACCAATAAACCCATTCAGCCTTGCGACTGAGATCACGACATCCACATCACCAATCTCTACTCCTCCAGTCACCCTTTGCGAGCCTCTACACATCACCATGTCTTTCAACTTTGGTGCCAACAAGTCTCCCGGCGGCGGCCTCTTCGGCAACAACTCTTCGACCAGCGCCACCCCCAGCTTCTCTGGCTTCGGTACCTCTGCCGCTCCAGCCTCCGGTTCTACCACCGCTACTTCCGGCGGTCTCTTCGGAAACACTACCACTACCCCCGCTAAACCAGAGGGCGGTCTCTTTGGTGCTGGCGCTACCAGCGGCGGCCTGTTCGGCGGTGCTGCTGCCGCTCCAGCCGCTACGACTCCCACAACCACCTCCTTCGGTGCCACCACTACGCCAACCACTGGCGGTCTCTTCGGTGCCAAGCCTGCTGGTACTGAGCCAGCCAAACCTTTGTTCGGTGCCGCTGCCCCCGCTGCTGCCGCTCCTGCTACCGGTGGTCTTTTTGGCGGTGCTGCCGCTAAGCCCTCTTTGTTCGGTAACAGCACTTCTACCCCCAACAAGGAGGGTGGTCTTTTCGGTAACACTAGCTCTACCACTCCCGCTGCTGCCCCTCCCGCTGCCAAGCCTGCCACTAGCCTGTTCGGAGCTTCTACGACCGCTGCCTCTACCACTCCCGCCGCCCCGGCTCTCGGTGGTGGTCTCTTTGGTGCCGCTGCTACACCTGCTACTACGACTGCTGCCCCCTCTGGTGGACTTTTCGGCGCCGCTAAAACTCCTGCCGCTCCTACCACTTCCACCACCACGCCCGCTACCGGTGGTTTGTTCGGTGCTAAGCCTGCTGCCACTACGACTACCGCTACTACTACTCCCGCGACTACCGCTACCGCTGGTGGCCTCTTCGGTGCTAAGCCTGCTGCCACCACGACAACCGCTACTACTACTCCCGCGACTACCGCTACCGCTGGTGGTTTGTTCGGTGCTAAGCCTGCCGCTACTACGACTACCGCTACTACTACCCCTGCGACTACCGCTACCGCTGGTGGCCTCTTCGGTGCTAAGCCCGCTGCCACCTCCGCGGCCTCTACCACGGCTGCTACCACGGCTACTACCACTACTGCCCCGGCCACTGCTGGCGGCCTTTTCGGTGCCAAGCCCGCTGCGACAACTACCACTACCACAGCTCCTGCTACCTCTACCGCACCTGCTATTTCCACGTTGAAGTCAGTTTCAGGAGGTCTGACTGCCTCGGCTGTCGGTCCCGCCCCCCAGCTTCCCCGCCTCAAGAACAAGTCTATGGACGATATTATCACCCGCTGGGCCTCCGATCTTTCCAAGTACCAGAAGGAGTTCTCTGAACAAGCCAACAAGGTAGCCGATTGGGACCGTCTTTTGGTAGACAATGGCGAAAAGATCCAAAAGCTATACCTGAGCACATTCGAAGCTGAGCGCGCTAGTAACGAAATCGAGAAACAACTTATGTCTGTCGAAAGCCAGCAGGATGAACTTGAGGCATGGTTGGATAAGTACGAGAAGGAAGTTCAAGATATGGTGGCTAGACAACACGGTGCCAACGATCAGCTTGGTGGCCCTGATCAGGAGCGCGAGCGGACGTACAAGCTTGCTGAGAGACTTTCCAAGACTCTTGATGAAAAGAGCAATGATCTTGGTAAGATGGTGGATGAGATCAATGATATCTCTTCAACCCTGAGCAAAAGTAGCAGACCAGAAGACCCTGTAAGTTTACTACAATACGTCGACATGTCGAATATCTCATTAACCACTTGTCTTTTTCTTCACTATAGGTCAGCCAGATCGTCAGAGTTCTCAACGGTCATCTCACTCAACTCCAATGGATCGACACCAACACTTCGGCCCTCCAAGCCAAGATCGTTGCCTCTCAAAAGGCCGGTGGCAACCTCAGCAGCCAATACGGCATCTCAGAAAACGATTCATCAGAGAGCTTCTATCGGTCATACATGGGCCGCAAGTAGACGGGCTATATATCGTGGTGTGATGGGATTCGGTGTAGGTTGTAGACTAAGACAGAATGAGTGTACAACGGAATGGTTTCGTTATCGTGTTGTTTCATTGCGTTTGGCTTCTTTTTTAGCACGGGTTGGGAGCTTCGGTTGGCAAGACGGCGGTTCTTATTGGTCATGTCACTTTGCGTTTTTGCTTGCTTGGGTAACTTATTTGGTTGGTTTTGTTAAATATTGTGATTTTTTATTTCCTCACTTCAGTAATTGTTCATCATGGTCATTGTGAATGTAGGCAAAGGAATTTGGTGTGTTGTTACAATAATCTGGTATTTGATTCGACTGTATTGTTCGATCCACTTTCTCGGAGAGGGAGAGATCCGGATAGAGAAACAAAGTGATTTAGTTCTTCTTGGATGGGTTCTCAATATCGTCACTTTAGGTCCCCAAAACGTTAGTCATGAGAGCATTTAAGACTTGGTGATGGTGTCACTGTAAGACATAAATAAGGTTAGCAAATACTGCAGCTAAGCTATGACATTATAGTCAAAATGTCAAAGAGCCGGGAATTCCGGCTATGGTTGTTCGGACGAGTGGAGATGCGGGAAAGTCCGAAGGGCATGTGTTGAGAAGAACATTGAATATGGCGGATAGAAACTTGATGTGTATGGGTGCAAGAATTGTATGCGACATTTGTCGATGAGAGTCAGGAAGAAGCTGGGTAAAAGTGCTGAGACAGAGAATATGACCATGGCTGTCATGTAATTGATGATAGGAATTGGGCCGATGATGGAAAAGAGCCATGTCGAAGCTCCAAAAAACTTAACTTGTTGATCTTATTCGGTTAAAACGGCTGTGTCGCATTCCGGTACATCGTCGGGTTCGCACCGCAAGTCGGCGGTGATAATCGTTCGGCAGACGTCGGCATCACCGGTAATGTCAAGTCCGCAATCCGGTCCGTAAAACATTAATGAACACCAGGGGAAAACTCACATGTGGTCAGACAGCTCCTGGAGGTGCTTCTGCTGTTCGGCAAGCTTGCGCTTCAACTCGAGGAGCTTCTCGTGCTCGCGCTGGCGGATGCTGTAATCCTCATTGGCCTTCTCGCGCTTCTGGAAAGCGTCACTGGTGGGGGGTGTGTGATTTAGGTTAGTCCTCATGTCCTTTTATTCATCTGCGGGGCTAACAAAGAACCCGACTTACCCAGTGCCACCAGTCTTGGGGGGAGCGCCGGTATCACCGGCAGCCATGGTACGGGCAGAGACGGAGAAGTTTCTGGAGGCGGCGGCGCGCACAAGGTTCTTGGAGGCGGATGAGCGGAACATTGTTGGTAGAGGTGGGTTGACAGTCGTTGATGGAAGACTGTTTGTGAATGGAGTGAAAAGCTTGAGAATTATCGAGGATGAAAATTCACGCGAGGCTACAGTGAAGAGGGTTTTTGAACAAGTGTTGGACGAGCAATCTCCAATAAACGGACTTATGTAAGATGCGGGTTATATGCGCTTCCCTTGCGACCCTTTCGGGCTGCCGGGTCCTTGTTTAGTTACGTCGATTACTCTTATAGGAAGCTTCGGAAGCTAATATGGCTCGTTGAGGTATTTCATTGGCTTTACAGAGGGGTTACTGTGGGAATACACGGCTGAGATTGATTTATTGAGTTTTATTCATGCTTGTGTAGAGCTCTGTTGGCGGTTACCTCCGTGGGATATGTCATGATCTAGCAAATATTGTGGGTATGTCACGATATTGGGGCTTATTTATAGTTGATTGGAATTCAATAGGATGGCAATCAATCAGTCACGCCATCAAAATTATATCCGTAGAAATCGGGTTTAATCTAAAGATCCCGTGATCACTTCTGTCACGGTATATCATGTTGTCAATTGTCAAACTTTCATTTTGAACTACTTTAAGCTTGACGTCAATCAACAAATCACATGCGGGGCAGCATAGCCTGAGGCAAAACAACCACTGATTGTGGTCACTCATAGGGTTAGGGTACATAACCACTGTCATAAGCAGGTGATCTACGAGATGGCGATAAACAACGCCAATGTCGTCATTGATAGGTCCAAGACACATGATGGAACTACTACAAAGGCGAACATAAGTACGCATGGGATTTCCTTTCCGCTGTTTGTGTTATGGATACGCATATCTGTATGAAAGCCACCAAATAAATGGGATCAAAACTATGGGATCAATTTAGATGCTTGCGGAATATGCGAGTTGAAAGTTCGGCCCTAGTGTAAACATTAACGTCATCAGTACCGTGTTACCTGCCGGCAAAGCCTTTGCAGAAAAACCGAGACACAGCATGAGAAAAATCATAAGCCAATCTCCCCGTCGTCCTGGCGCATAAGTCCCTGTAGTTGCGGATGTGGCAATTCTAAGAATTCAAGTCCTCCAGTTGATGCTCTGTTCCACGGTGTTCGGGCAGTACTTCAAACAAACGTTTCGCTCTACGCCAAAGGCGTCCTGCGCCTCAATAAATGTACCCGCTTGACGAAGACTAGTCCTGCGTGACGAACCAGCTGTCAGAGTATCAGATCGGTGTCTGGCACTACCAGCTCGCGGGGCCAAGCCGCAAGCCAGGGCGGGATATGCGTCTTTCATGCTGGCGTGTGGTCTTGCATGCAACAACAATTCATTGTTCGGCACGGGCCAGATGCATACAAAACGCAAACGAAGACGATCCTGACAGGGCCTGGATTAAATGGGCTTCTCTGGATCTAGAGTTTTAGTGTATGTACAGAAATGTTTAGCACGGGAAATCTTAGGATTGACATTAGTGGTAGTGGTATGTAAGCGTCTCGGACGTCGTGCCTGATTAACAGCCTAATACACTCACCGATAACTTCTTGGGGTCACACGAATATACTACATCCAAATGCACACTAGTCAATGTAACGACTACTAAAGAAGCATAATGGAAACGTCGCGACGGCGGGGTTATCTGAATCATTGCTAGGGTCAGGGCGTGCCCAATCCGGCAAATGCGTGTAGAAGAACGAAGAAACATGCGGAAGACGTTTGGTTTGGAATTCCAGGAGTGAAAGCCCCACCTTCCTTGCCCCTCCCCGCCCTTACCTTTGGGCATTTTACTCCTGGCAGGTACTCCTGGGTTTGGGTTGCAACCGCCTCCCCCTTCCCCCCCGTCACTTGGGTTCAGTGAGTAGTCATACTATGACATGGCAACCTGGGCGCAAGTCGGTGTACGCGATAGGGAAAGAAGACGGCGGCAGTATCTTAAAATTCGCTATTTGGAAGAAACATACATACAAACGCAAGTGCGGGAAGGAGGGATTTGGCGTTTTACTACTGCCATAAGGCACCGCCAATCTGAATATAGAAGTAAGTGTAGTTGCATAAGAACGATTAAGTAGAATCCCATGGACGAAACAGAACGGGGCTGAGGGAACAGGGACCTCGCACCTATAGCTTATAGCATTGGGGTACCTAGAGTTTGTTGACACTTGCCATAAAAATAGAAGTTACTTGTTTCGAGGGGCCAACCAGGTGAGAGATTCCTCCGCGACATGGCTTGGGCATTGACAACGGCACATTGTAGGCCCTAGAGTAGGCCTGAAGCACCGCGTCCAAAGCAATACGGCGCCAGTCCACCCGCATCATGGTTCCTGCCCAAACCATGGGCTTATTAAGAAGCCGTCCCGTCACCTCTTGCCATCCGACCCTTCAAAGCATTTCCCATACTTCTTCCAATTCCACAATCCAAATTTCTACCAAACTTTTCCTTCTTCAAAAACCTCACGACTCTTGTGTCTTTTAGCAGTTGACTGCCTTTACGCTTTTCTAATACCACCACTCTCTTTCGGTATGTATTATCCCATCGATGATATCATCATCTACAGCGCAGCTATTCAATGCTGGTAAGGAGATTATACTCCTTTTGACCACTGTTGAGATGCCTGCTGCAAAGCACTACGACCCCATCAGTCATCAAAAGAGTTGTTGTTACGCCTGGTTGCATATCAAGTGATATAAAAATTAACCATCCGGACTCGACATTGACTATGATGCGTTACTGAAGCTACTGGATTTGCCTATCGATTGAGCCTGTCATGCAAGGTTCAGATGCCTATTCATCGATTCCATCCGGTCGTCCAAGTTTCGTGGCGTCAACCTCTCCCTCTCTCGATGGGTGGAGGTTGTCGTGAGTTGTTCCATTTACGGCCAGATTTGACCCCGCCATTCCTGCCCCCCGTATAAGCTGCTGCTAGGGGTTGGTGGGATGACGAGGGGTCAATTCGACCACGAGATGATGAACCAGCTTGGGCTCTCGTCTGGACAGGTTGTCGCGACGCTTAGTAGTGCTAGCGTGGCCATCAATGCACAACAAGGAAGAACAATATGCGCTTCTAGACTCCTATCTGGTTGGCTCCATCATATCATCGATGCTATTCATCGTTTATTTGGGGGGGTTACTAGCCGAAGGATGTCATCTCCCCGCCAGCATTAACAGGTCCAAGCCTGGCCGTGCCCCGTCCCAAAAGTCATCGTGCAGACCAGTTCCACTACTGGCCAAGGCCTAAGAGTAACTGCTTTGGCTGGATTTTTGGGCGGCTAAGCCCAGCCACAGCTCCTGTTTATGGGTTGTTGACAAGGCCTGGTCCTGGATTGCGATTTGCTGCAGCAAGTCGTCGCCTACCCACTTTCAAACGACTTCGTTTGTTTATCTGCACATTGCGACGACCTGTTCCTTTTTCCATTCTTCTTCTGCTTTGATTCCTTGATTTTCTTTTTCGATTCTTCTGTCGATATCTTTCTTGCTAACCGCATTTTTCATTACTCTTTTTACAGTCATAACACATACACATATTCAAAATGGCCCCCACCGTTGATGATGCCGTCTACCAGGCCAAGCTTGCTGAGCAGGCTGAGCGTTATGAAGGTAAGCTCCCCACTTCCAATATCCGCAATATAAGCCGTTTGCGGCTTCACCGACAACACGATTGAAACACCATGGCTAACATGATGCTCTCTCGACAGAGATGGTTGAGAACATGAAGGTCGTCGCCTCCGAGGACCGTGACCTCACCGTTGAGGAGCGCAACCTCCTTTCCGTCGCCTACAAGAATGTCATCGGTGCCCGCCGTGCTTCCTGGAGAATCGTCACCAGCATCGAGCAGAAGGAGGAGACCAAGGGCAACACTGCCCAGGTTACTCTCATCAAGGAGTACCGTGTCAAGATCGAGGCCGAGCTTGCCAAGATCTGCGAGGATATCCTCGAGGTTCTGAACCAGCACCTCATCCCCTCTGCCAAGAGCGGTGAGTCTAAGGTCTTCTATCACAAGATGAAGGGTGATTACCACCGCTACCTTGCTGAGTTCGCCCTCGGTGATACTCGCTCCGACTCCGCCGACAAGTCTCTGGAGGCGTACAAGGCCGCCACCGCCGTTGCTGCTGATGAGCTTCCTCCTACCCACCCCATCCGCCTGGGTCTTGCGCTCAACTTCTCCGTGTTCTACTACGAGATCTTGAACGCTCCCGATCAGGCTTGCCAGCTCGCCAAGCAGGCCTTCGACGAGGCCATTGCCGGTAAGTTTAAACCATTTCTTCCCCGTTATTTCCAAGAACATGATCTAACGCATATATACAGAGCTTGACACTCTTTCCGAGGAGAGCTACAAGGACTCCACTCTCATCATGCAGCTTCTGCGTGATAACCTGGTAAGTTTCCACTCGCAATAATTAGCGTTGCGAATGTCATACTAACTGAAGTCTCACAGACCCTCTGGACCTCTTCCGAGGTTGAGCCCTCTGCCGCCCCCGAGGCTGCTCAGGATAAGGCCGCCGAGCCCGAGGCTGCCACCGAGGAGCCTAAGGCTGAATAAACATAATAATGCCAATAAAGCTAGCGGCGCGGTAGCAAATTAATGCGTCAGATACATAACGGGAATGGCTGGATCGGAACGGCTAGGAATTATTGTTCGGACATCGGGTCTGTTGTTTTTGCGTTGTTTTCTTGTTTATCTTTTTGGGAGTTGTTAAAGACAACTGTTAGGAACCAAAGTCATGTTTTTCCTTTTCTTCAAGACATCGGGATGAAGTAAATGAGCTGTAATCTTGGTCTTTTTCATGGGCACGCGAGATTATGAAGTGGTAGATGACGATATGTGCAGACATTGGCGGCTGGTAAAGGATTGTGGTTTGACAACGCTATGAGATGTAATGTTGTGCCCTTTCGCTGGAACCAGGCCAGCTCTCATACATAGGAGATTGGAATATACGTATCAAATGAATTCATCATTAATCAAGTACATACATACTGTACCAAGGCTTGGTATTTTGTCTGAAGGATGGGGTGAAGTCAAGGCTCTTTTGAGCTTGTAATGCTTGTAATTATGCAAGGGTATCATTTCGTCTATCAAAGTTTCTCTTTTCGTTCTCAAGCTACCATATGATTGGATTAATGTTTGAGAACATACCCGTTTTTGGTGTAACCGATGCTGGATGAACAAGGGCTACTATAGACCGCATGTCTATCTCCCGAGATGAAGAGGGGAATGTGCAACTTGAATGCAAACGTTCAATGTGCGGTCCAGGAGGACACAGTAAAAGAGACTTGAGTGTTTTGAGTCTCAGTCCTCTTCGTCATCAACCATGGCAAAGTGAACTTTCATCCACAAGCTACAATCCGCACAACCCACCAACAACTCCCCGCCATCCCCGGCCTCCTCAAGATCTGCCTCGCCAAATGAAAAGCCACGGTCATTCCCACACCGACAGCCCCTGAACCACTCCTCTGTGGCCTCGTCATACTCTAGATCATCAAGATCGAGGACCTCGGCAGTTTGAAAGGAGCCTTTACGGGTGAGACGAGACGGGTTGGTCACGAGGAGGGACTTGTCGTAGGCGGCACGGAGAGCTGGATCGCTGAGATGGCGGAAGGCGGTGGAGATTTCGTCGATTGTGTAGATGTGGGTGGGCTTTGTTGATGACGGGGCGGGTGTTAGGGACTTGTCGGGGTGGTTTTGGAGAAGGGAGCGGCGGTAGGCACGTTTGAGGAGGGTGAGGGTGGTGGCGGCGTCGCTGTCGCTGAGGAGGGCGGGGGTTATGCCTAGGATCTCATAGTAGGTGGTGTTGGACATGGTGGTTGGTTCGTCATGGAAGGGCTGCGCCCTGGAGGAGGGGAATAGTGTGATTGCGATTTGAGGGGGCTGTTGACATGTGACGTCTGTTGGTATCCCAAAAAGCTCATTTTGGGATGATCTTGGAGGATCATTAGGGTTCAGGGATTACACAAAATTTCGATGAGAGACGGGGTTAGTCATGTGATGTTACGGGACGACGACCATGATGAGGTTTCGAACATGATTGGGTCTTGAAGACATTGGTAATAGTACCGAGAGACAAGAAATCGCAATAGAAGAGATACAACAACATGACTGTCCAGGGTAAGACCCGGTAAATCCGTAAATTCTTGCCTGGCGATAATGTACAACACCGGGAGCGTTCCAACGCTTCCATATAACAAACCAAATAAAAACACAATATAGTACAAGTGATAACACCAACAACGACCCTCTCGACGCCACAGATAAACCGACTATTTGGGGAAGTTCTTCCAGAAGCGCTTGCCGGTCTATATGCCAGTGTGTTAGTCGCTGAAAATGTAGCCAAGTGAGAAAGAAATATCCTACCTTCTTCCATGCTGTGATAAGCTTCGGCATGCCCAGCATAGCTTCTCTCCGCTTTGCAATGCTACACACATGTTGTTAGTTATGGCTTGGTATACACTATATTTGTAAGACTGAACGTACTTCGTGTAGAGATGTCTCTCGAAGGCGTGACCCTTGACACGCTGGCCAACACCAGTACCACGGACTTGCAAACCATGCTCGACTCTGTGACCGAGAGTGTTGGCAGTCGACTTGGGACCGTCAGGCAACAACTCCTCCACACCATGTGCTCTCGCCATCTTGACCAACTCCGCCTGTCGTCTCAGCGAGTAAACCGGGTCAATCCACTTGCCAGTCACAGGGTGCTTGTACCAGTGGAATGGGTTCGGCCGGTCAACCTGGTAACCGGTCTTAAGAGCACCTTCGGGCACAATTGCGGCTGGAGGGTACCGAGAGAGGAACTTGAGGAGGGGCTCGGGGAGCGTCTTGGCCAGGGCCACGAGACTGTTGGGGGCGGCGCTCATGGTCGGATCAAATGTGAGAGGTTGTTGGTTTCTGGAGAGACGGGTTGGGGAGGTGGTGGAGAGACCTGGGGGCTTTTTGGAACGGGCGCGTTGGCGGGTTATATGCCGGAGGTTCAAATTGCTAAATTGACGTCTGCAGGATCAATCCAACAAGGCTGAGAGCCATTTCTGTAACAGCCAATCATATGTTGTATCCATGACTGGGGTATGCACACTAACAGGGATTATTCTGCCTGGAATTTTGGACGTAGCCTTGTCAACTTCCAGTCGCAAAGTTCAAATCGCCAGTTCTGGGCTGCTTACTGGTTACTAACGTGAGTACTTAATACCACTCGTTTCCGCTCTTTTTTCATTAAATCTTTCTCACAAAATGGAACCACAGGCCAAGAAGCCCAAGTTTGATCTCGACGATTTCCTCCGCAAAAAGAAAGAAGCCGACGAAGCTACTCGCAAACCGAAATGGATCCCCAAAGCCCAACGTGAGGCTCTCGCCAAAAAGCAGAAGGAGGAGGACGAAGCGAAACTCAAGCAGGCAAAGTCAATAGCCGAAGAGCGCGACAAGAAGTGGTTACATGGCGATAAATCGAAGGATAATGCCCACCAGACACAGACTCCCCGGACAGTATCCGCCGCACACCAGGCGATGCGCGCGGAACGAGGTACCGGGAAGTTTGAAACTGAGAAGTGGCTAGCTGCGGGCTTGACGCAGGCTGATATCACAGAGGAAAAGAAATGGAGAGAACATTACCTTGGTCCTGACGTCAACAAGAAGTCTACCTTTGTAGTGAAGCGGAAGCGCACTAGAGCTGGTGAGCAGTTCAATTTTGATTGGAATCTTGCTGATGATACCACGCGGACGGATACTATCACCGAGCAACCACGGAAACAACAAAAGACACAACCCAAGCAGTTCTATACCTGGGACGACCGATTCGATGCGGCAGCGGAGGAGAAGCTCAAGGAGAAGATCCGGACGATTGAACAGTTGGATAAGGAAACTGGTGTGGAGCGTGGACGGGCGTTGTTGGAAGAGTTCTACAGAGGAAGAGAGAGAGCTATTGAGAAGGATAATCGGACGGGTATGGGTCGCCATTGGTCTACGAAGAAGCTTTCAGAGATGAAGCAGCGTGATTGGCGCATCTTCAAGGAGGACTTTGGTATCTCGACCAAGGGTGGAAGTATTCCGAACCCCATGCGTAGTTGGCAAGAGTCAGACCTTCCACGGGAGATTCTTGATATTCTGCAAGATGTTGGTTTCGCTGACCCGTCTCCTATTCAGAGAGCAGCTATCCCGATTGCTCTTCAGGCCCGCGATCTCATTGGTGTTGCCGTGACTGGTTCGGGTAAAACGCTTTCTTTCTTATTGCCTCTTCTCGTTTACATCTCAGACTTGCCACCACTTGATGAGGTTAACAAGAACGACGGCCCTTACGCTTTGATCTTGGCTCCCACCCGTGAGCTGGTCCAGCAAATTGAGAAAGAGGCGCGGAGGTTTGCTGGGCCTATGGGGTATCGGGTTGTGTCTATTGTTGGTGGTCACTCTTTGGAAGAACAGGCGTATGCCCTACGTAACGGTGCTCACATTATTGTGGCTACCCCTGGTCGTCTGGTGGATTGTATTGACAGACGTTTGGTTGTTTTTGCGCAGTGCTGCTACGTGATTATGGATGAGGCTGATCGGATGATTGATCTTGGTTTTGAAGAGCCAGTTAATCGTATCTTGGATGCACTTCCATTATCAAATGAGAAACCTGACACAGAAGAGGCAGAAAACTCGGCGGTCATGAAGCGCTATCTTGGAACGCACGACCGGTACCGCCAGACTATGATGTACACAGCTACTATGCCAACACAGGTTGAAAGGATTGCCAAGAAGTATCTTAGACGTCCTGCTATTGTCACAATTGGTAATCTGGGTGAAGCTGTTGACACTGTCGAACAGCGGGTTGAGTTCATTTCCGGTGAAGATCGGCGCAAGACTCGTCTTAAGGAGCTTCTCATGTCACACAAGTTTACGCCGCCCATTATTGTCTTTGTCAATATCAAGCGTAACTGTGAGACTGTCGCTCGTGATATCAAACATTGTGGGCTTACGGTTGCTACTTTACATGGTAGCAAGACACAAGAACAGAGAGAAGCAGCGCTTGCATCTGTTCGTAACGGACAGACACAGGTTTTGGTTGCTACTGATCTGGCTGGTCGTGGTATTGATGTGCCAGATGTCAGTTTGGTCATTAACTTTAACATGGCTCACTCCATTGAGAGTTATACGCATCGTATCGGTCGTACGGGTCGTGCTGGAAAGAGTGGTGTGGCGATTACGTTCCTGGGGTCGGAGGATTCGGATGTCATGTACGATCTCAAGCAGATCTTGACCAAGAGTTCTATCTCCAAGGTACCCGAGGAACTAAGGAGACACGAGGCTGCTCAACAGAAGCCCAACAAAGCCAAGGCACAGAAGCCTTTAGAGTAAAGTGGGAGTTTAGCGGTAATGATATCCATGTAGAATTTAATAGCTTGATAATGCCGTATGAATATTTACTTTTGCATGTTATATGTATGTACAGATGTATGTACATACATACATACCCCCCACCTTGACCCGTTAAACATGGTGAACTACGTGAGACAAGACCACTACCCGACCACTGCATTTTGGCTTGCAGGCGGACTTGAGCCACCGCTATAACGAACTCGGCAAGTATCATATTTCGGTTCCAAGTCTTAGGCAATGAGACATTCCCCACGCTTTGCATCAGCTACCACCCGCAGGCAATATCCACAACACATGGAAGTGTTCTTCATGATCAAGCCATGCAGGCACAGGGGTCTCCTTTGTTTCCGAGGTCCACTTGGTTTGCGGAGGATGTTTCTAGGTCCGTGGGGTTGGATGGTCATTTTGACGACAACGGGACATCTGATAACGATGATGGTGATGAAGGAAATATTTTTCGGTTTTCTGTAGATGGAGACGAAAGTTGTATAGAAACTTGAGCTCCTGTGAGGGCTTGGGTTTGAAACTACTTTTAGACCGAAAGGCGTAAGAGCCAGAGACAAGGCGTTATCTTTGGCAGCTTTAGTGGGCCGTGTCTAATGATCTAGTCATTGGGGAAAGAATATAAAAGACTAGGAAAAGTCTCTTTTTTCAGTAGAGGAAACCTCTGGTTATCTACGTTAAGCATTTTTATAATCAATTCTAGTGAACAACGGTAGTCAATTCCAAACAACAGTTTCTCTATTTCCATCTCCGGGTCGTCGCATTCGTTCTATAAACCCTTGGCCCGTTCCGCATCCCGTCCTGCATAGTCAAGGACCGAAATATCTATCACGACAGCGCCGACAATACATGCAAATCAACTATTGCATATCAGCCACCGGTCAACAACATTTGTGCAACCGACAGAACCGCAGTTTCTTCCAAGACATACATTCATTGAACACGACCAATTCCACATTGCGAACTTCCATTATATATCCAAAGCTGCCCTCTTTTTTTCCAAGTCGAGAAGATTGAAAAATCCTTTGCGACAGAGGCTTAAGACGACAAACACGGACAACCTACTCCGCCTATACTGCCCACCATCCTCTTTTGTTTTTAGAACTGCGCAAGATCATACATACATCCTTGAAGCTTCCAAGCGCAAGCCATTTATCTGCTCGTGCTTCTATCCGGCCCCACTTGATATCCAGTATTTAAGTTTGCTGCCGCGCTTGCAATTCCATTGCCTTTTATCATGGAGGCTCTCGAGACGACTTCTGGTGGCCAGATAGAAAAGGGTTCGAGAAAGAAATCTGGCGTTGCTACTGTCATGGAGGACATCCTGTATGGTTCGGTAAGACATGTGCCCGTTTCCTGCATATGCAAGGTTTTTATTTTTGACTAACACGTTTTTTTTGTAGACGGCGGGAATCGTCGGCAAGTACATTGAGTATCCCTTTGATACTGTGAAGGTCCGGCTACAGTCACAACCGGATCATTTGCCGCCCTTGTTTAAAGGTCCCATTGATTGTTTCAAGCAGTCTATCCGGAATGATGGATTTTTGAGCCTCTACCGGGGTATTTCGGCTCCGGTTGTCGGTGCGGCTATTGAAAACAGTTGCCTTTTCTTTTTCGAGGGTGTAGGACGGAACCTTATGTTTAGTACCGGCCTTGCCAAAAGAGATGCGCCCTTGGATCTGGCACATTTATATTTGACCGGCCTGTTCGCTGGAGCTTGTACATCTGTTGTACTTACCCCGATTGAGTTGGTCAAGTGCAAGATTCAGGCTCCTGCAGGCAAAAGCTCGGGAAACCTCACTCCAATCTCCGTTATCAAAGATGTCTACCGGCATAACGGTATCCGTGGCTTCTGGAACGGACAGATGGGAACTTTGATTCGCGAAGCTGGTGGTGGCGCCGGATGGTTCGGTACTAAGGAGACAGTATCAGACTATTTCTACCGGCGCCGCGAGAACCAACAACGGGCAGCAGGTGTTTCTGTGTCTCCGCGGACAGAGGCCCTTCCTATTTGGCAACAGGCGGTCGCGGGAGCTTCGGCGGGTGTTATGTACAACTTCCTTTTCTTCCCAGCAGACACGATCAAGTCACGGATGCAGACGGCTCCGATGACGCCGGGGGCGACGCAGAGAACGTTTGCGCAGGAGTTTGCTTCAGTGTGGAAGCAACATGGTGTCAAAGGACTTTATAGGGGGTGCGGCGTGACTTGCTTCCGGTCGGCACCGAGCTCTGCTTTCATCTTTATTGTCTATGACGGATTGAAGAAGTACTTCCCCTTGTCTTGAGTTTGCGGTTTTGCATTATTCACTTTGTTAAAATGTTATGTTGGGCGTTATGGTTGGGTTGATGTTTAGCATATTGATAGATTCTTAATTTGCATCTGATTTGATACTTTCAAGGGACGTCTCATGTTTTCCGGTGACTTAAGAACGCTTGACTCTAAAGTCCCAGTTGTTGAGATAGCCGGCGCCAGCACTCAGATAAGTCGCAAAGCTCAACCATCCAATGTATGGCACCATACACCAACCTGCGACTGGATCTATCTTGTTGAACAAATACGCAATATAGGTGTTCAATCCGACCAAGGACGCTACATTAGCAGTAGCAGCAACTGGACGTTGAAAGATGAAGAACAACGGCATCCATAAAAAGTTCATACCCAGCTGGATCGTGTAAAGGTATGCGCTTTTACGAGCCAATCCGGTAGTCACGGGGGAACTGAGACCAATTGAGATTGCTCGATGAGCGGCATATCCCATGAGACTTGACGGATGTTAGATTTAACTGCGTATTTGGTAACTTGATGATGATAACTTACGTGTAAAGACCAGTCCAGGCTATGGGAAAGGCAATTCGAGGAGGCATCCCGGGTGGTTGAATAATCTCCAGGGACGCAGCACGTTTGTTGCGGGCCGCTGAGGAGTGTTAGTTGACATGGCCATCGTTGGTCGATAGTTATGTGTGAAAGTCACGTACGAGATGTGGTATTGCCGATTATACTGCCAATTACTACGGGGAGAAGCATACTGGCAGCACGGTTCTGGAAAACCGAGTCCGGGAGAGTGATATATGGTAGTATAGTAGTCATTTTGAAGTCTTTAGAAAAGAATTAGTGAGATATACGCACACCAAGACATTTTACTTTGATATGTGATGTTTGCTCAATTGACGATATTTTGAGAGATGTTGAGGATAGACTTGGGAAGACAGGAAATCAAATCATAGTGGTCTTAAAAGGATACAATAATACACACTACTCACCTTAGTTAAGTAAAGTTTGAACAAAAGTTCAGAAGGATAGAATAGAGAGACAATAGCCACCGATTGAGAGACTTTATAGTCTAGATCCAACTTGCGTCATACACACATGTATACTTAAATCACACGTTTATCACGAAAACGGAAACGTTCAATGTTGCCCCACAGCGGCTCGGTAGAACCGGAGTTTGCTCCACAACTTATTTCCCCATGTTATGGATGGTATGACTTTAAACCTGAATAGTACTTCACAACTACAGCTGCAGCATCTACATTTTCACACAATGCATGACGACACCTTACGCTGCAGAGAAAGGATCATTACTGGTCACACTCAACCCTCACGCATGATATCTGTACCTATGTATGTATCTCCGTTCATTGCGTGCATCTCATGCATCGCATGCAACTAACCATGGCCACCCGTCTATTCCGTGATAGACATCATTCAGTTTCGTTTCTACCAAGTACCGCACTTATGGTTCCATTGATTCCTTTCCGTCCCCAGAACCCCAGAAACGCGTCCAACTTCAGGCCATGAAACCTTCTGTTCGATGCTCTGTCGCCCCTGTATCTACACATGTGACCCTAGTTTCGGGGCCTATCAATTGGTGGCTAAATTAAACAGGCACGGTTGGTTTTTCCCTGAAGCGGGAAGGCCCCGGCAGCACCACAGCCAATGTTCAGTTGCACGTCCAAATTCAATATAATTTGCCGTCGCGATATTTTTTTTCTGTTTCTTTCCTTCCTTTTTTTTCTTCTTTTGCTACCTTTCTCGTCTTTTTGTGTTTTTTATCGCCGATTCTTCATCACATTCCATCGACATCATCACTTTGTTGATATCGCTGGCCTTGTTTGAAACTTGTTACCAGACCTTCTAATTGTTCGTTGTGACGTTTTTTTTGTCAAACCTATCCGTCGTTGTTTCTTTTGTCGCGACTGCATTTTTCGGTGATTCTTAGCCAAGTTCGTTCCCCCCAATTAGTTTACTCTCTAGCTTCCTTTTCTTTTCTTTCTCTTATTCCTACCCCATCCCCTCACATTCATTAGGTTTGGCCTACGTTGCCTTCCGCTTCCCTTTTGCATTATCTCATCGTCTTCCCGATGTCTTCCTAGTTTTAGATGTTTCTTTTCTTTCTTTCTTGTCACGGTTGTGCTCTCTGGTTTTAGCAGACTTAGATCTTGCCTTTTTATTTTTCATTCTAGTCTCGATTAAGTCCGATAGCCGCAGCCATGGAGTGTGGTTGATCTGTAGCCTCTCTTCTGGTGTGGCTTACGGTCTTTTGCCTACATTTCCCCATCAAATGCAATGTTACCGACGGCGCCATGCTCGACCTAACACCATGAGAATGGTTATCAGGACGCTCCTGTATAAATCCCATTATCCATTTTCTAGAAACAAACGGTAGCTCGTTTGTGGTGGCTTTTTTTTTATTTTCTTCTTGCTTACTTTCATTCCTGGAGACGCCCTTGTTACTTTTCCTTACCTTATCCTTTTGTCTCTTATTTCTGGACCACTCTTCTAACATCTCTGGTCGCTTGTTCCTCCATTGATTAGGCTTTCTTTTCAGTCCGGTTTACATCTGTGGCTTTGTTCTTCCCCTTACACTTGGATCTCCAGGAACTCTGTACTACGATTCTACGCCAACACGACTTCGTCCCTAATACGTCTCAACAATGGATTACCGCGACTCGCACAGGTCTCCCAACGGCCGGATGAGATCTAGAGAGGATAACAGAGGCAAGCACGACAGCAGAATGTCTCCTGAATATTACCGCGATAGAATGCGCTCTCCATGTATGCTTTTTTTCTTGCTGGGCCCTTCTTTTTTTGCGTTTTGTTTCCTGGGGAAGATTGTGGGGGCAGGACTTGGATCTATCAATATGGTGATTCTTATCCTGGCCCTTCTGGAATCCCTCATACGATTTGTATGAACTCTGTACTAACAAAATATGTGCTATAGTCCATGAAAGAAGCTATCGTCGCCGTTCTCGTTCTCCAGGTGGTGGTGTAGATCGGTATGAGCCTCGTGGTCGTCGCGAGGAATACCCCCCACGTGATCGCGATGATCGGCCTCGCCGTTCTTCACCTCACATCGACCGTTACATTCCCGGAGAGTCAGTGGCTTCTATTCCTGTAACGAACCCTATCCCCGAGCCGGGGAAGCTTCCTTACCAGGTTGGATTTTCATACTTTGGAGAGTGGTGGCGCATGAACGAGAAGATCAAGGAAGAGAAGGAAAGACAACGGACAGGTCGCCGTCGCGAATCTGACCGCAATAAGAGCTCACGCGAGCTTCAGGAAGAACGTGACCGTGAAAAGGTCAGAATTCAATCCGCATATGACAAATATAAGGAGGAGCTTCAGGCCAAGATGGCTCGCCAGTTCGTATCTGAGCACAAGAAGGAGCAGTGGTTTAAGGAGCGGTACGAACCTGCTACTCGGGATGAGTTCCGCGCTAGTCTTGGTGAATACCGTCGTGGGGCTTATGCCCAATGGGAGCAGGATATGGATGCTGGTGTCTTTGATCGTTTCTCTCTGGAAGGTATCAACAGAAGCGAGGCCAATGCTTCTGCCTCTCAGGAGAAGGAAGAAGGCGAGGCAGTTCCATCCGCTGAGATCATGGGTGTCAGTGACTTAGTTCCTGCTCCTGGTGCTGATATTCGGGATGAGAATCTGTACCAGCCTACACTTCTGATCAAGACCATTGCACCTCATGTTAGCCGCCACAACCTTGAGGCCTTCTGCAGAGAAAATCTTGGTGAGGGTGAAGGTGGCTTCAAGTGGTTGAGTCTTTCAGACCCCAACCCAAGCAAGAGATACCACCGTATCGGCTGGGTCATGCTCCACCCTGCTCCCGATGCTATGCCTAGCTTAGACCGTCCTGACTCTCGTGATGCCGACTCTGAGATGCCTGACACTAAGCCCAACCTCCAGAGCACAGCCGATAAAGCCCTTGATGCTATTAATGGCAAGACCGTCAAGGATGAGGCTCGTGGTGACTTTGTTTGTCATGTTGGTGTTCACATCCCACCCAACAACCCCCGCAAGAAGGCTCTTTGGGATCTATTCTCGTCGCCTGAGCGCATCAATAAGGACCTTATTTTGGTTCATCGTCTGGCTAACAAGTTTGAGGAGGACTTCGGTATCGAGTTCAGTGGTATTGCCCGTGTTCAAGAAAAGGTCTCTGATCTCCGCAATGCTGGCCTTCTCAAGCCTGCAAGCTCTTCTCGTACCCGCAAGGAGCGCGTTGTTGACATGGACATTGAAGATGACGGTGAAATGCGGGACGATGAGGGCGAGATTGACGATGATTTCAGTGACGAAGCCGAGTCTGAGGATTTCATCGCACAAAAGAAGGAGCTCGATCTGCTCATCGAGTATCTGCGTCGTGTCTTTAACTTCTGTTTCTTCTGTGTGTTCGAGAGTGATTCGGTTCATGAATTGACACGCAAGTGCCCCGGCGGTCACCTCCGTAGACCTCGTCACACTCTTAGTGAAGCTGCCTGTGAAGTTGCCGTAGCTACTGTTAACGGCGACCCTTTCCCCTCCACACGCAAGAAGAGCGAGCCCATGGAGGAAGGTGAGGCCGAGCCGTCGGATGGCGACAAGAAGTTCCGTTCCGTCGCTACCAAGGCTGAGCAACAACTCCTCCGTGCGTATAACTGGGTTACTACCTTTGAGGTCAAGATCATGCAAATCCTCGAGCCCCACAATGTTGACCTGAAGAAACTTGGTGGACGTCCCATTCAAGAGGCTCTTGACGATGAAATGTCCAAGTTCGTCAAGCAGGAAGATGAGCACAAGTGGCGTTGCAAGATTCCCGAGTGCACTAAGCTTTTCAAGGAAGATCACTTCTGGAAGAAGCACGTTGAGAAGCGTCACGTTGATTGGTATGAGGGTCTTCAACAGGAGTTTGCGTTGATTAACGCTTATGCCACTGATCCTTCACACATTGCTCCGTCTCGGACTGACGCTAACTCTAATGGCCATTTCCCCTCTACGGGAGGTCAAAATGCTACCGGTACGCCCCGTGGCTTTACTTTGCAGAATATGTCTCATGGTAGCAGCTCCGGTTGGGATGGCCGTGATGGTAGTGGTCCAATTCGTCGTAATGGTAACCGTAACAACAACCGGTCTGGCCCGTATGATCGCCGTACCCCCAACGGCTCTGGCAACCGCTGGAGCGATAACCGTAACAACAAGAGCATGGGCAATCGTTGGGGTGATGGTGGTTCTGGAGGTTCAACTGCTGGCCCCCGCGAAGCTGTTCAGGGCCGTAGTTTGAAGAGCTACGAAGACCTCGATCAAGTTGGCAGCGGTGGTGGTAGTGAGTTGAACTACTAGAATATGGGTGTCGGCATTCTTCTATAACTATAGGGTTTTGGAGTTTAGGTTTTTCTTTTTGGGTTTCTATCCTACAGTCTTTTGTCGTGTAAGCGACACATATTGTAATTCTGTTAACTGTATAAATCAGTTTGTTTGATTAAATGACATTGTTACTAGCATTTGAATTGTACGACACCATTCGTGATACCCTAACTTTGTCGCGACAAGGCGAACAGGCGCGAAAGCCGCTGGATGATTTATAACCCTTATGTAGGTCGTCCAATATATCATTCAGGTCTATGTCTTCGGTGAAGTTCTTTGCCTGACTTGTTGTTTTTACAATCTGATAATTACCCAACAGCTGCCGTTCCCTTAGTGTTTTCACTTTATATTCTAATTCCATCATAACATTGACATCTCCATTGATTTTATAACCGACTAATCCTCTTCTTATCGTCTTCATCCAAAAAATCATCACGGGCCTCCCGTTTTATATTCATCTCCTTCGACTTAAGATTCTCGACATCTTTACCGTAGGACACACGACAAACCACGTGAGATAATCCACTACCGAGATACACAATCGGACATACCAACCAAAGCGATACAACCCACCCTTGGATTTTCCGTATGTCCCCCGCCACTACCGATTTATGAGATGCATCAGACTAACAACCCAGTGTATCCTCCCTGACGTCACCGGCCCACATCGCGACGATATAACCGCTTAGGCTATATAAATAATGACCAGCCATCCACGGAAACGACGCCACGATGATATTCTCCTCCGGGTATCTACCACGCCCTCACCCCTTTGTCAAACAACTCTACCCCCGCCATCCAACACCGTCTCAAATCCCACATCAACCCCCCCACAAACCCCCATCTGGCTCACCCGTCGTCTCCTCCCACTCCCATGTAAAAGGCTTCGCCCATCAGACCCCGATGTCCCCGTTCAGAAACCCGCCCCGTCTACACCCGCCCCTGTCAAACTTACTCCTTGCTCAATATGTCACCGTCGGCCGACCAAGAAAAGTGATTTGCCGGGCTACATTGACTGTTCGGGGTGTCTCCAGCGGGCATGTTATGTCTGTGTACGGCGGTGTTCAGGATGGGGTGGGCAGGGACAGGGACAAGGACAAGGTGTGGGGAATGGAGAGAATGGCTTGTTGACGCCCGGAGCGGAACAGCC
Organism: Huntiella savannae; assembly: GCA_001483325.1. Lineage (NCBI taxonomy): Eukaryota > Fungi > Ascomycota > Sordariomycetes > Microascales > Ceratocystidaceae > Huntiella > Huntiella savannae. The sequence continues at coordinate 345,078 of LCZG01000002.1, read as the reverse complement.
GGAGAAGCTAGCTTTTGAAGGCGGTTGGAAAGGTGGGAGGGAGCATCGGGAGATTGTTTGTAGCAGGTGTTGTGTCGAGAAGGGAGCCGACGGAGACGTCGTGTGTTTGGGGTGTTTGGGAGATTCACCTCAATAAATTGGTGTCGTTAATGTTGGATGTCTCTTTGGTGTTTGGTGTTTTTACTTGGGTTTTGTTTTTGATGTAATAGAATTAGACTTGTTCAATAGACAAAATGGCTGACAGCCAGCCATACATTACATAATACATAATTGTGTTCAACGTTACTCAGGTGCATGTATACATCAACGAAATGACCAAAGAGGAAAAAAAGAAAATCATGACAAAGCTATACCAAAAACTAGAAACCGGTAACAAAAACAAACAAGAACAAACCCAAAAGGCCCAAACCCACATTGCAGGTAGATCTGGATTATGCAATGAAAAACTCAAGTCTAATGGAGAACAACCAGCAACGAGACACCGAGGGGAAACCACCAAAAGAGACATATGATCGCATTAGTTGTACTGCATGTACTGGGCCGTTGAGTTGAACTTGAGGTTCCCCTTGATAACCTTCTCGACGGAATCCAAAAAGTCCTTCTCCGTAGCCACCTTTCTTCTCGCACGAATGGCAAACATACCCGCCTCGGTACACACGCTGCGAAGCTCGGCACCAGTGGCGTTGGGGCACAATCTGGAGATGAGTTCCCAACGGATATCCCGCTCTACCGACATTGACTTGGCGTGAATACGAAGAATGTTGGCACGACCCTCAAGATCGGGTAAAGAAAACTCAATCTTACGGTCGATACGACCAGGACGCATCAGAGCGGGGTCCAGAGTGGACGGTCTGTTAGTGGCAAACATGACCTTGATGTTTCCACGGGCGTCAAATCCGTCAAGCTGAGTAATCAGCTCCAACATGGTACGCTGAACTTCGTTGTCACCACCGGCACCGTCATCGAAACGCGCTCCACCAATAGCGTCAATCTCATCGAAGAAGATAATGCAAGCCTTCTTGGTGCGAGCCATCTCGAACAGCTCACGGACCATACGGGCACCCTCACCAACGTACTTCTGTACCAACTCACTGCCAATGACACGGATGAAAGTGGCGTCTGTTCTGTTGGCAACAGCACGAGCACAGAGAGTCTTACCGGTACCAGGAGGTCCGTAAAGCAGAGCACCCTTGGGAGGGTCGATACCCAAGCTGGCGAAACGCTCAGGTGACAAGAGAGGCATCTCAACAACCTCACGTAGCTTCTCAACCTGCTCCTTGCAGCCACCAACATCACCGTATGTGACGTCAGGCTTTTCTTCAACCGTCATCATGGTAACACTGGAATCGATCTTTGGCGGCAGGGGAAGCATGATCTGGTACTTCGTTCTGTCGACACCAACTCTCATACCCTCCTCGATATCCGTCGGACTGATGCGTTCACCGAGACCGACGACAAACTTGGCTATTTGCTTGATGTTGATGACATATTTGTTCTGGGCTTCGCCACCGCGGGGATCCGTGATAATCTTGGTGCAACGGGCGACTTGCAGCACCTGGTCTTCGCTCATGCGTTGGCGATCGGCTTCAATATCCCAGAGATGGGGTGGCGCAAGACCGGTATCGGACTCCTAAATACCAATTTGTATTAGCAATGCTGGGTTGAAGCTGAGATTGGGTCATGTGCCTATGACGTACCTTGACACCAATGAGCTCATCTACGCGCGCTTGCTTTTCCTTGATTTGTTGCTCAAGCTTCTTGATATCAGCGCTGTATGGGGCCGAGCCGTAAGTCTTAAGGACTTGAATATCCCTGAAATTCATGTCAGCTTCATTGATTCGCAAATCGCAACCGCCGTCTCATGTTGGCGATGTCATGCAGCCTTGTGGGTTGTGGTGGGGTCGCGCATACTCGTCGGTGAGAGGGTCGATCTTCTTCTCCTCTACTTCGTCATCATCGAATTTCTTCGTGTACTTCTCCCAGTTTTGACCGGTGGCAGAAGGCTAGGGGTGAGATGCATGTTAGTTGCGGCGGCCATTGTGCGAGATGCTTCGTTCTAGGCTAGACAGACCATTGTGTCGGGTTTGTGGCGATGGTGATTAAGAAAGTTCGCGAAATAGGGTGACAGGTGAGACTAAAGTCAATTGGCAGGGTGTAGGATTTAAATTGGAATATTAAGTTGTAGAAAGAACGAATTTGGTGATCTGGGATGTGGTGATGATGGATGAGCCGGACAAGATGAAGCTGCAGCCAGCAGAGTGATTCCGTAATGCAAGCTGCCTGAGCATCAGCACCCACTACCCAAAACGCAAGCTACAGCTGCGTCCGGTACCTGCGGCTACTGGTGCCCTGGTCCCTTGATAGTTCAATTTAGTGTAGCAGCGGCAGCTGAGCGACAGCTGGCAGACATACACTACTTTGGTCGCGTGAAGCAAACCCTGGACACTTAGCCTGGTCACCGCCTTAACCCTGGTCATATCTCCCCGCCAAGTTGGGTCTATGGTGGGGTGGTGAAGAAGGGGGGCAATTCCTTCCTCCTAGGCAAAATTGTCTAAAGTATGGGAAAGCTTCATGGAAGGCTCCAGAGTAACACGGTGAATTCATAGCTTTTTAGGTACAGCCTTCTAGTTTATAGAGGGACTTTCTAATTGGCGCGGGGCACTGACGAACTTTTTGTCAGCTAGTTTAAACAAGACGCCACTGTAATACAACACTATACCACGAGATTCTGCCGTCTGTCATCACGATCCCACTATCGTGTCTTCCCCTATCCCACCTTGATCCTGCTGGCTACACGACAACCCGTGATACCCAGAAGCCTCGCAAATTGTTGGAATTGTTGATGCCGTTTAATTCTTTTGATCTCTTCAAATATTCTGTTTAATAATACCCATTCATTCACAACACAAACATGTCAACTATTGCTGCTACGCCCTCTGGCGGCAACACCGCCAACGCCTCCTTCAAGGTAAGACTTGAAGCTTTTTCTACGAACAAGAGTTGTCTCTGAGATGATCGTCACTGTTATTTGGGTGTTTTCTTGGGAATGAAGCGTCTTTAGGCTGTAAGGAAACTATCACCAGTTGCCTGGGTTTCCGATACCCCCCGCCAATGAACAGCCGAGCGTCACGACCCTCAGATACAGCCCTCATTGATTCCGACCTAAATCACTAACCAGCGAATTACCTATTAGGATAAGGACAAGCCCACCGCCGTCCGCTCGGCCAACATCGTTGCCGCTCGTGGTAAGTAACCACCCCGGATCGCATACATGCGCTCAGAGCAGTCATTCCTTTACTTTTCCGACTTATACTCTGACACCCTCGAACCATAGCCGTCGCCGATGCTATCAGAACTTCTCTCGGTCCTCGTGGTATGGACAAGATGATTCGCTCCGGAAAGGGCGAGACCATCATCACCAACGATGGCAACACCATGTTGAAGAGCATGTCAGTCCTTCACCCTACCGCCAAGATGCTGGTGAACCTGTCTTCTGCCCAGGATGTTGAGGCTGGTGACGGTACCACTTCCGTCGTCGTCATTTGCGGTTCTCTTCTCGGTGCCGCCGATCGCCTTCTTGGCAAGGGTATTCACCCCTCTGTCATCTCCGAGTCTTTCCAGCGCGCCGCCGCCGCCGCTGTTACCGTTCTCCATGACATGTCCCAGCCCATTACCCTCAGCGACTCCGCCTCGCTCCTCCAGGCTGCCAACACCTCGCTTTCCTCCAAGATTGTTTCCCAGTACTCTAACCTGCTGGGCCCCATGGCCGTCAACGCCGTCACCAAGGTCATTGATCCCAAGAACGCCGACAACGTCGATCTCAGAGATATTCGCGTCATCAAGAAGGTTGGCGGCACTATCGAGGATAGTGAACTTGTTGAAGGTCTTGTCCTTCACCAACCCGTCCTGAAGAACGCTGGTGGTCCCTCCAGAATAGAGAAGGCCCGTATTGGTCTTATCCAGTTCCAGCTCAGCCCTCCCAAGCCCGACGTAAGTTTAACCTTTTCCATGGTATGAACAGGGCACCCCACTGACAACCTAATAGATGGAGAACACTATCCAGGTCAACGACTACAGACAGATGGACAAGATCGTCAAGGAGGAGAGACTATACCTCCTTAACCTGGTGAAGAAGATCAAGAAGGCGAAGTGCAATGTCCTCTTGATCCAGAAGTCTATCCTCCGTGACGCTGTCAACGATCTGTCTCTCCACTTCCTTGCCAAGCTCGGCATCATGGCTATCAAGGAGATTGAGCGTGAGGAGGTCGAGTTCATTTGCAAGTCTACTGGCTGCAAGCCTATTGCTGACATCGACTCTTTCACCGAGGACAAGCTCGGTACCGCCGACTTGGTTGAGGAGACCCAGTCTAACGGTGCCCGTTTCGTTAAGATTACCGGCGCCAAGGCCACTGGCAAGACTGTCTCGGTTGTTGTCCGTGGTGCCAACTCTCTCATTCTGGACGAGGTCCACCGTTCTCTCCACGATGCCCTGTGCGTCATTCGCTGCCTTGTCAAGAAGAAGGCTCTCATCGCTGGTGGTGGTGCTGCCGAGATTGAGATTGCGTCACAGCTGAACAAGCAAGCCCGCGAGCTCACCGGTACCGAGGCCATCTGCTGGAAGGCCTTTGCCGATGCCCTCGAGGTTATCCCTACCACCCTGGCCGAGAACGCTGGTCTTAACAGCATCAAGGTCGTTACTGACCTGCGTCACAAGCACGAGAACGGCGACCGCAACGCCGGTGTCTCAATCAAGTCGGGTGGCGTCAACTCCAACATTGCCCGTGAGAACGTCCTGCAGCCTCTTCTTGTCAGCACCAGTGCCATTGAACTGGCTGCCGAGACTGTCAAGATGATTCTTCGGATAGACGACATTGCCATCAGCCGGTAAAAATAGACAATCTGGCTGGTGAGTAGATGAGGCGTTTTTATGGGACGTATGCGGGTAATATAGACTTATTTGGGAAGCGGAAGGGGCATTTTGGGAACTTGATACGTCAAGTTACTCTGGTTTGGGTTAGGTTTGGTTCTTTCTTGTTTGGCTGGATTGGCCGGATCTTTTGTGAATAGAAGTGCTCGTTTCCGGAAGTAAATATGTGAACGAGTGGGAGGTACATTATGTAGTACAATACTTTACTAGGCACATAAAAATGGGCAAAAATCCCCCATACTTAATGATGATTTCGTTTCTGGTAGTACTTAAGTACTTTTGTTGTGTCACAAGTAATTAGGCGGAACGGGACAAATCTTTCAAATCTCTCTATATGACATAGGAAAATAAATGAGGGAAACAAGGAAACAAGATGCTCCAACTCCGGATAGGCTCTAAACACCCATTATCTACACTCACATAGCCCGACCAACAACAACAACAACAAGGCACATGCTCTTCTTTTTTTATGCTAGTTTTTGTTTTTTTCGTCTTTCCAAAAATCATCATCGAATTCCTATCTCGTACACAAACACAAACAGAATAAAACCCAACAACAGGATAGATGGAAGATCACAGCCACAGAAGCAGTGGGTGAACAAAAAAAAGACACCTTTTGTCCAGCCGTAACCAGTCCAGTCCACCATGACAAAAATACACAAACAGAGAGTACCATAGTTGCTTTCGGGGACCATGTCTTCTTTATCGTATACGACGGCACGGCCACAAGTCTAAACAAACAAAAAAAGCAACGAATGATACCCCCGTCATATCAAAGGAAGTTTGGTCCAACCAAGTACCACCGGTTTACCGGCGGACGTTAGAGGAAGCGCTGGGAGGGTTGTAGACGAGCTTTCTCGACTTGAGCCAAGCCCACTTGTAGCGCTTGACCCAGATGGAAGCAGCGGTAAGACCGGCAGTGACGACGAGAACCTTCATACCCATCTTCTTGCGGTCGTCCATCTCGGGCTCGGCAGCCCAGTTGAGGAACTCGACGACATCCTTGGCCATCTGGGAGGTGGAGGCGGGAGTCTCGTCCTCGTACTCGACGAGACCGTCGAACAGAACACGAGCCATGGCAATACCGGTACCGGGGAAGTAGGGGTTGAAGTGCATGCCCTCGGCGACCTGAGCACCGGCCGGGGGCTCATCGGGGTAACCGGTAAGCAGCGACCAGATGTAGTTGGCACCACCGTGACGGGCCTTGACAATCAGAGACAGATCCGGGGGAAGAGCACCGTTGTTGGCGAAACGGGCAGCCTCCTCGTTGGCGTAGGGAGCGGGGAGGTAATCAGCGAGCTTACCAGGGCGCATCTCAATGTCACCCTGCTCGTTGGGCTCACCGGGGTACTCGTTCTCCTCGGCAAGAGCCTTGGCCTCATCAACAGTGAGGACGGTACCGACCAGGGCGCGGTAAGGCACTCTGCTCAGGGAGTGGCAAGAGGCGCAGACCTCTCTGTAGACCTGGAAACCACGGCGAAGACTACGGACGAATAGTTAGTGGGCGGTTCTATTTGGCGGCATATTGCCGGAGTAGATCGGAAAGTCGAGTATTCCGATATTAAAGGAAATGTAGGATGCTTACGCCTGGTGGTCGAAGGTCTTGAAGGGCTTGGCGTGGACCCAAGGAAGGGAAGGGGCATGAAGACTAAATGAATGGTTAGCATGGCGTCGCGGATTTAGGCTCGCGGGCCATCCTGGTTAAGAGATTCTCTCTTTCGATATCCATTGTTCTGCCAATTAAAGCCATTGGGTCGTAAAAAGTAGATTGTCTAAAATGTGAGAGTTGAATTTCGTCTGATCCAGATTTTAAGTGTGTTTGGAGTCGATCTTGTTGAATAATTCCTCAATATGAGTGCCGGGGTATACGGAACGGACGACCGGGGCAACGGTGGGGCGAATTGGTCTGAGAAAAAAAATCGATTTGATAGGGCGATGAAAAAATGGCGAATGATGATCGATGTAATAGCAATGGCAGAAACAATGGATATCGAATTTTTCGGATGGCCGTAACAGAGCTTTATCGTTGGGATTGAAAACTCACCCCTCATCGGCGGGGGTGGAAGCCTCAGCAGTCTCGCCGTAGAGATGGTAGTACCAAGCCATGGTACCGGCAGCGAAGGCGGTGGAGCCGACAGCAGCCATGTTCAGGCGGGCAGTGTGAGCAGCATCGGCAGAGGCGTTGGCGGAAGTGGACGCGGCGCGCTAATTCGGGGACGGAAAGTCAGCCATTACGGGTTCATGAGATTATAGTAAGCGAGTACATGGAGGTGTGTATGGATGTCGATGGTGTGGTGAACAAGTCTATACGGTTCCAGATTGATATATTGTGTCTTGACGAAGGAACAGTCTGTCGAAGACGGATGCCGAGGTATTCCGGACGAGTATAGGTGGTTGGGGCGGACTGGAATAGCGGACGGTATGTAGTCGGGAAGTAGAATGCATCCAAGGGTATCCAAATAGAAGGACTTCTACAGCTTGACATTGTTGAAAATCACTTAAAACCAGTGATAGGTTGAATCCGTATATAGCCGTACACAATTCGATAGTCTCCATCACCATAACGACACCCAGTAACACAATATATGCCGGTCATAACGGTGCTCGGGAAAACGGGAAGCGGAAGTTGAATGTACCTTGGCCACATTCACGGCGCCAACTCTCGCCTGGCTGAGGATGCGCGACCGGGCGAACATTGTCGATGTGTATTATTTTACAAAAAAAAAGAAAAAAAAGAAAAAAAACACAAGAACTAAAAGAACTACTCCTTCAACCCGGAGAACGACAAGGACAGAGAAGGGGAGACAAAAAAGGAAGAAGAAGAAAGGCGGGTTCAGTAAAAAAAAAGGGTCGAGATTCCAAAAGGAAGGAAGCAATTGGGAGGAGAGACCGTGGTAGGTGCCAGTAACGAGAGAGCAAATTAGCAGCGTTCAAGACTTTGCGGAGCCAGTGGGCAGGGACGTAGAGGCGGAACGGGGACCCAGTAAGCACAGGTCAAATTGATTTTATTACAAGGCCAATGGGGGTTACCAGGACGAGTTTAGCAGACTGACGGGCTACTTCGGGCCACGGGATTTTACAAGTGGACTGGAGATTATCGAAAACAGATTATCTAGCTTCTTGTTTCCAGATTCACGTTACTCCTCTTCGGCTTCTACAAACAGCATAAAGTGTCCCAGCTTTGCGATATTACGTTATATCTTGTCTTGTGCCACTTAGACATGTAAAGTAGCAATACAAGAAACTCTAAACCGCAGCATCCACCAAAGCCGCACAACCTGCCATTCTCAGACCAAGAAAAAAATCCAATGGCAAACCCAAAAGAACTCCTCCCAAAAAGCCTCTTTTCTTTTTTTTTGTACCCGGTCGGGCTGTTCAGGGTCCAATGAGAGCGAAAGCGGGCCGTGGCCTCAGGCCCGATTTAGCCCGGCTCTCATTGGTTGAAAATCATGTGACCGCAGCCTTTATCTTCCTTGATCCCTTGTCTGCAGGCATTAAACTGGACTGTCATGGAGTGCTGGCAGCTGCCACACTCAATGATGACTTTTGCGATTGTCTGACATCCAATAGGCTGGGATGATGGTGGGGCTCGACATGACTAGTTGCTGTTGATTAGCGTATGAGAGTTCAGCATTAGCATGCTTAGTAAACGAGAGTTGACCGGGGTCTTGGCTCATATAAGCATATAAGATAACAACACATGGTGAGGTTTTAGGATTTCAATGTCACGATAACAGGAGATCAAAACACATGACATCATTGATTTTTTCAATACAGTTTCGCAAGCCTCCCTCAAAGTTGAAAAGAAAACACAATCATATTTTGGTGTCTCTAAACTAATGTTACACATTCCCCCGATTTTTCTCACTCACTATCTTTAAGCAGACGCCTTAGCCTTGAGCTCCCGGCGGGCCTTAACAGCCTGAGCCAAGTTCTCCAGAGTAGACTCGGTGTCTTCCCAAGAGATGCAAGCATCCGTAATACTGACGCCGTACTTAAGGCCAGCCTTACCCTCAGCGGGGACCTTCTGGTTACCCTCGTTGATGTTACTCTCAATCATAACACCCATAATGGCATCCTCACCGCCCGAGATCTGCTGAGCCAGATCAGCGGCAACCTTGGGCTGGTTGCGGTGGTCCTTGTTAGAGTTACCATGGCTGCAGTCAACCATGAGTCTGTAACTCAGACCAGCCTTCTCAAGAGAAGCCTTAGCCTCAGCGACGCTAGCAGCATCGTAGTTGGTACCCTTCTTACCACCGCGCAGAATGACGAAGCAGTCCTCGTTACCAACGGTGCCAACAATGGCAACAACACCAGGCTTGGTTACTGAGAGGAAATGGTGGGGGTGGCGCACAGCACCAATGGCGTCAATGGCCACACCGAGGGTACCGTCAGTGCCGTTCTTGAAACCGACGGGGAAAGAGAGACCCGAGGCAAGCTCACGGTGCAGCTGGGACTCAGTAGTACGCGCGCCAATAGCGCCAACAGAAAGGCAGTCGGCGAGGAACTGGGGCGAAATGGTATCCAGCATCTCCGATGCAATAGGCATACCACGGTCCGTCAAGTCAACGAAGAGCTGCCGCGAAATTCGCAGACCCTTGTTAATCTTGAAGCTATTGTCGATATCGGGGTCATTAATCAGACCCTTCCAGCCAACAGTGGTGCGAGGCTTCTCGAGGTACGAGCGCATGACGATGAGAAGTTCATCTTTATGTTTTTCTTTTTCTTTAAGTAGCATGTCGCAGTACGCCAAGGCGGCCTGGGGGTCATGAATGGAGCAGGGACCAATGACTACGAGAAGACGGTCGTTGACATCGCGACCATTTACTACATCAGCTACTTCCTTGCGGGAGGCGATGACAGTGTTCTTGGATTTCTCGGTCTGGGGAATTTCGTGTTGGAGCAGATCGGGAGGGGTGAGAGGGTTGTAGCCCTTGACTATAGAAAGAGAACCCAGGTTAGTTTGTCGTCAACAATGAATTGAGAAACCCGGTAATACGTACTTCTCCAGTCTTCACTGGAGTCAGTGTTGCCAACGTGAGGGTTCGGTTGAAAATAGGCCTGTAAGTTCACAATATATGTAAGTCATTTTGGTTCCTGCCAAATGCAACCACAGTGGGGTGTGACGTACCATTGCGCTTATGATTTCCGTGTATAGACGACGGGATACAAAATGTTAAAAATGCGGGTATAAAAACAGGTAGTGAACAAGACTCTGGAGAGACAGGCAAAGTAAATCTATAGGGTGTCTATCGCCTCAAACGTAAAATGATGTAGCAAAAAAAGAAAAATGGTAATATAAACACGTGAAGGTGTTAAAAACAACTCAAAGGTGATTCTGAATAAGAAGGTAGAGAAAGAAAGAAAACCAAGCCAAACCAGTGTCAAAAATCAGCAGATACTCGACGCTTTATCCTTCTCAGTCCCAAAGCAGACACTGTATCTCATCCTAATAGAAAACCAACCCAGGACCATGAACAACACCCCAAAACTGATCCCATTCCGCCATTACAGTCATCCTATGACGCAGCCGGTTAGCAGAATGACTGGCCCGGGTCACAGTAGTGGGGGTGTCTATTTTCTCGCCTGGGGTCCCGTCCGTCCGTGTGTTACATTTACCAGTTCGGGAGAAGGCGTGTTTTGTATGCATGTATGGGGTTCACAATTTGTTAGACTGCGTGGTCCGGTTACCCCCATCCAAGTTTCACCGCTTCACCAAGCCGCGTACCCATTCACCATTACCATACCGTCGCAAGATTCCAAGCCTCTCTAACCGCCAAGAAGTCGAAATTTTCTGAACCTAGAACTATATAGGACTAGAACCACAGTGGTGGCAATTTCCTCTTTTGGTCATGAATTAAGAATCTCCTTGACATTCAACCGGTAATCAGACATTCACGGGAATATCTGTATAAATGAAAACCGGCTCATTGTCCGCGTGGGCTAGACCTGCAGCTACAATTGGGTCTTGAACAAGGAACTGAGTATTGACGATGCACGTCTTCAATAGACGATGGATATAGCTTGGAGGGGGTGATGCGTCAAAAGGTGGGGTTCCTGGGGTTGGTTATGACTGTTTATATGACTGTTACGGGAGCATCCGGGAGCTAACCATTACTAACGAAAATGAACGGTATTTTGATGTTACCGTACAACAAATCATATACATACATACATATGTACAATGTGTTTATTGAATACCTACGCACTGTTGAACAGTGTTTTGTAAATATTCACATGTGACATTGCTTTCGTCCACAGGCATCGCAGTTGAACTCGAAGTTAAACCAACGAATGTTATTAACCCTAACACTCGACATGCAGGTACAACCCTACCAAATATAATCTGATCTCGAAAATGATCGCACAAGCCAAATTGATGAATCGATGTGTGTAAATTATGAGCAAATACTAAAACACTTCTGTAACTTGCACTTCCCAAATGCGAACAACCAAACTATACGGGAAATACTTTTTTTGATCAACGCCAAACCTCCCCCACCAGCGTCATATCCACTGAATAGACGTCCCAATCTTGATACAGATAGTCATTACAAGTAAGAACTGCAGCTAGATGTCACCATACAAATAAGCCCAAAATCATGCCAACCGCGCCTGAAAACAGAGAAAAAGAAAACCAACAAATCCAATCCAAAACACCAAAACAGGACAATATAAAAAACAGTTAAAACCCATGAGTGACCCAAACAAACCAACCGAAAATGACAGCGTAAACATGTGGTAACTTAAGCAGCAACGGACAGAGCTGGAGTAGACTCAAGAACTGGCTCAGCATCAGCTTCCATTTGAGCTGCCATCTCACCACCTGCCTCACTCTCAGCCCAAGCACCCCAGAGTCCGCGCTTTCCGCGGACCTTGATCACGTCACCGAGATCAGAACCCTGTTCAACCTTGATAGCATCCTTGGTGGCGAGAACCAGACATTCGAAGAACATCTTGGTGGCATCTGCCTTGGTAGTGCGACCCTCAGGTAGGAGATCCTGGAACACAACAGCAGTCTCATTACGCTTCTGCGCATCGTGCTCGGCCTCGGGACCGAATATGTCACGGAGGATGTGAACGGCGTGTTGAGTACCAAGAGAGACAGGACCGCTGTCGGCGGGGTGCACGAGAGGAGCAACGGTCTCATCGAAATTGGGACCAACGGTGATATCCTCACGCTCAAGAGTCACATCATTAAGTTCTTGCTCTTCCTGGCCAAGCTCTAAGACGCTCTGCTCAACGGCAATGGTCTCATCAACAGGAGCCGGGACGGTGGTGTTTCCGTCAAACTCATCCTCAACATCAAGCTCAAGACGAGGAGACTTGGCAGCTTCGGCATCCACTTCGCTCTCAGCGTTCTGACGCTTACGCTTAGGGTCCAAGGGGACGCGAGTAGTAGTCATGGAAAGAAGACCCTTGAGCTCGGGAGCCCAAGCCGCCGTACGTCTCTCCAAGACAATGCTACCGGAGAAGTATCCGTTCTTCTGGTTCTCCATCAATGAAAGCAGATGGGCATCGCGGGGGACAAAAGTCTGCGGGCGTAGGATGTTGTCATGCTTTGCTTGTTGCTGTTTGATCTGAGCACTCGATAGCATGGTTTCTTCATCGGGAGTGATGACCTTGGCCCTTTTGGCACGGACAGCAGGGCGGCGGGCGACAACCGACTCCTGATCTTCCTCCGGCTCATAGAAATCGGTCTTCTGGTGGCGGCTGTACTCTTGCTCAACTTCACGAGCAAAATCCTCGTCAATATCAGATAGTGGGGACTCAGAAATACGCGCCCGGCTGAAGTCCATAGAGGGACCGGTAGCGGGTACAACCGAGGGGTCATCTGCCAGGTTGAAATGGAAATCATCATCTCCCATGTGGATATCACCCTCGTCGTCGTGGATTTGAACAGTGTTATCGCGAAGGTCGATATCCAGCGAAGCATCACGATCAACAGATTCTTTGCCTTGTCCACGCGCGACCAAGTCCATCTCGGTGAATTGATCGTTCTCGACAGACTCCATCACTCGACGACCCGTTTCAATCTCAGTCTGATTAAGCACACCGGTGGGTTCGTCGAGGTCCATGCCAAAATCCAAATCCAGTTGAATGTCGTCCAAGGGAGCAAGGGCGAGCTCCTCGTCTAAATCGTCGTTAAGATCTAAGAATTGACTGTTGCTGAAATCTTCCTGAAGATTGATATCGCGATTGCGGGCGTGACCTTTGCGACCGAGGGAGGCGCTGACGGCAGTAGGATCCTCCATCTGGGACAGTAGCCACCCAGCATCGGGAGGGGCTGGAAGCTCAAGGCTGTCGTACTGGGTGATCTTGTCGGGAAGCATAAGAGCTTCGCGTGTTGGGGCATGGAGGGTTGTGTTCAAGTCGTTGTTGCCGCTGGTGCGGAACGCCTACGAAATATATGCATTAGTAATTGAACCCTCGTTAGCATTAATAAATTAACTTACCATCTTGATCTTGACCAGAGCCTCATTACAGTCATCTAAAAGATAACGCGCCTTGCGACTGTAAATTCGGACGACACCAAGCAGAAGTTGACCACTGAGACGAAGGGCCATGGGCGCCTGTGATGGCGTAATGATAGCTTCAATAGATTCACCAAGATCCGATTGCAAAATATGTGTCTTGGAAAGCTTGCGCTCGAGGTTGGCCGACAGCCAGACTCGGGCCAGAGGGCCACTCTTTTGGAGCAGCGTCTCGGAATAGAACATTGTGCAGAATGTCGACTAGTACAGTATGGATATAGTCAAGGTAAAGAATGACTGTAAGATAGTCTTTGTAATGCGTAGAATAACTCTAATGATGCTTCGCAAGCCGAAGAGTTAGAAAAAATATTGGCGCGCGTGCAATTATGCGATGCGACGATCAAGGTTTGCAGTGATGTTGATATAGAGGGGAACTAGATTAATTGAAGTAAAGTGCGAGAAATGTGGGTTGTCCTGGGAGCGTGAGAAAAAGTGGATCAAGGACAAACGGCCAGTTTAGCGACGCGTTGTGAAGAACTGAAGCACTGGCAGGGGCTTCAGAGGAATTCAACTACAAACGCTTAGAAACAAACGCTTATGGCTCAATTGATGATGGCTATGTACTTATGTGTAGTAAAGATTTGAGTATAGTTTTAACCAAGTCAGATGATGTCTAATAAAACTCGAGGTGGTAGAAATTGTTGTTTGTGTAGATGAATGCAACAAATCGCGTGATGAATTAGATTTATCATAGCTATTTTCCTTGGTGATTTACAGAAGCTTTCGCATTTTAGAGGCGCTGTAGCCTACGCGACGACTAGTATGGGATGCTTCTAGGGCGTCTATATTAATGATCTCATTGCCGTTTTAGATCATAAGCTAGGCCAAATCCCGGTGGCTGGGGGCAACCATCTTCCAGTTACTGGTAGCATAGCAACTGAGGCTTCAATGAGCCAAAACGGATCACTCCACTTAGAGCCATGCCCGGTTAAGTTTCGGAAGTAGTGTCTGAATGAACCTGGAACGGAATGCAAAGATTGACATAATTCGACGTTTCACAATTCCTGGCATTGATGGTCTTGACTATGTATGGTTCATGGCAAAGACAACAGAGACCTCTAAACACGTGCTGCGCTTGAACCGTAGATCGTGAGCTGTAGAAGAAAGGGAGGCGACTCTAGTTGTTGCCACATTGAATTGCATATATGACAGCTGTCGATTGACTTGACAGCTTGCTGCTGAGATATCTCGGTTTTGATATGCTATGTACGAATTTACGAGTGGTTCTGCCACACGGATCTTGGAAACCGTCACCTTGGCGCAGACGCCACAGAAGAGGGGCTCTAACTACCACAGGTTGACGGTTGAAAGCGCAGAAATGGTTGTTCCTCGAATTGCTGATGAGTGCATGTATGTATGTATGTACATATGTACGTGTGTGCACACATAATGTAAACTCCCTCTGTAAGATTCCAAGCCAAAGCTATAGTTCCCCCACAAAGCAAAGATCGTTGTCCATATGATGCCAAAGCCAAATCCTAGTTCGTATTTCCGTTATTTTGTTGTAGCTTTGTCGGTCTAGAACTTTGAGAGAACACCTATCGTTCACGAAAGCTTTACCTCACGCAACCAAGTACTTTCCCCTGTTGACCCTGCGTCCAATTGCTTTTCAAATGATCCAGTCTAAAGTATCAATTGCCCAATTGGCTGCTAGTTTTGCCAACGAATGCGTGAGAGCTTGTGAACCCCCCAGTGGGGAATACGTTCGTAGGAAGTCAGAATGGTTCCTAATTTGGCCAGAACTCCTTCTTGCCTTTTTTAGTTGAAACGGGTTCTTTCCTGATCCATATATAAACCATCATCGTGACCTGGGAGTTCCATTTTCTCTTGTACATACCAACATTCTGATGCACATGTTGGACCTCTTTACACATATATTTGATCTCAAATACATACATACGTCTCTTTATAAACTAGCTTTATTTTGAGACATTGACGGTACCTCCTGTCCGTATCGCCAGCCGATTAATACCCCCTACAATAAAGTGCCCTGCCCCCCGCCGACCCTAATTCCAAGCTCCGCCAGCTCGCATCCGATAACGAGCATCGACCACGACACTTGAAGCCTTGCTCATTGACACCTGCCTTTTACACTTGTTTTCCCGTAAATATTTTAACAACTAAAACGGCCCTGCGATTCCCAATTGGCCGGCAACACGCGTTATGAGTATACCAACGTGGGGTAACCGCGGAAGCGGCCCCAATGATATGTTACTTCCGACTATATCGAGCCCCGGCTTGCCTCCCCCGGATGCGGCGGACCCGTTCGGCAGCCGGCCCTCTCGTCACACAAGAACGACATCGTCCCAATCAAGGGTAAGGAAATTTGGAGCTTCTATTTTGAAGTGATTTCACGTGCGCGCGTTTGATGTGGCAGAAACATTCAATATATAAACCATATTACTGACATTAAAGCTCCTCTTAATAGTCCATCGCCGAGCAATACTCGGCCATGAGCCCAACCCAAGTGGCCACCCGACTCAACACCTCTCTCACACATGGTCTCTCACCAAACGAAGCCCTCAAACGAATATCCGAATACGGCCCAAATGAGATCCCACATGAAGAGCCGGAACCAATCTGGCTGCGCTTCCTGAAGCAGTTCCAAGAGCCTTTGATTCTTCTACTTCTTGTCTCCGCCGGCGCTTCATTGTTGCTAGGTAACATGGACGATGCTTTGAGCATTGCTATTGCCGTGACTATCGTTATCACCGTTGGCTTCGTACAAGAATATCGCTCGGAAAAATCCATTGAGGCTCTCAACCACCTTGTCCCGAACCATGCCCATCTCATCCGCTCCGGGACAAAGGGTGGTGTATCAACTCCAACATGGCCACCTATGGAAGTTGGCACCATGGATGAAAACGGCCAGGAAATTGTAACACCAGGGGAGGAGTCTCTCGAGGCTACCTCTGTTAAGGTCATGGCTGCTCAACTTGTGCCCGGAGACCTGGTCCTTTTTACAACTGGAGATCGCATTCCCGCTGACATTCGGGTCACTAAAGCTTCGGATTTGACTATCGATGCGTCTAACTTGACCGGCGAAACGGAGCCGGTCCGCATTACCGCCACAGCTACTGCCCCCAGTCAACAATACCTTGGTGGAAACCTCGTCCCTCCTCGCTCCGCAGCTACACCCCATAATGATGCTGACGGTAGCAACATTGCTTATATGGGAACTTTAGTGAAGTCTGGCTATGGTCAGGGAATTGTGTTTGCCACTGGTGGCACTACAAACTTCGGAGCGGTGGCAACGAGTGTATCGAGCACCGAGAGTCCCCGCTCGCCCCTGCAACTATCTATGGATGATTTGGGTTCGCAACTTAGTAAGGCCTCATTCGTAGTTATTGGACTGATTTCGTTGGTTGGTTGGCTTCAAGGAAAAAAGATTCTGGACATTTTCACCATCTCTATTTCTCTTGCTGTTGCCGCCATTCCAGAAGGCCTTCCCATCATTGTCACTGTTACTCTAGCTCTGGGTGTTCACCGCATGGCCAGACACCATGCCATTGTTCGTCGCATGCCAAAAGTTGAAACCCTCGGTTCCGTCAACGTCGTTTGTACCGACAAGACTGGCACCTTGACCACGAACCACATGACTACTACTCGTGCTTGGTACTTTGGTGCTGATCGGGTTATCAATGTCGAAAACGAGACTGAAACTCCCGATGTTCTGACTGATAACGCTACCCTCCGCATTGTTCGTATCGGAACCGTTGCAAACAACGCCCGTTTGGCACGCCAATTCGCTGACGGAAGTGATTCCGCTAATCGCGCTCATGCTGTCTTGTCCTCGACACAGGACGCGAAACATGGCAACACTATGACTCGTTGGGTTGGCCAACCAACTGATGTGGCCATGATGGATCTAATGGATCGTTTCAAAGAGCTTGATGCTCGTGAGACTCTGGGTGCCCCAGTATCAGAAACTCCCTTCAGCTCTAGTCGCAAGTGGATGGGTGTTGTCATGGCCGACCAGCAGAATGGCGAGGAGTTTGCTTACATGAAAGGATCTATTGATCGCGTCCTGGAAGCCTGTGATACTTATGTTGACCGTGACGGCCGCCAAGTTATTCTGGATGATCAGCGCCGCCAGGAAGCTATGGAGGCTGCCGATGCTATGGCATCTGAAGGTCTTCGTGTTTTGGCATTTGCTTCCGGAGCTGTCAGCCGTTCCAACCGCTCTAAAAATCGCAATGGCGAGTCTGATGGGATGAATACCGAGGCATTCAAAGATCTTGCTTTTGCTGGTCTAGTTGGCATGCGTGATCCTCCTCGCCCTGGAGTTTCTGAATCCATTCGTAGATTGCTTCGCGGTGGCGTCAAAGTTATCATGATCACAGGAGATTCAGAGGTTACGGCTCTTGCCATTGGAAAACAACTTGGCATGTCAATTGCTTCTGTCAAGGATGCGGCCCCTGGACAAGCTAGTATCCGCCCAGTTCTTAGAGGTGAAGACGTCGACCGAATGTCTGAACATGAACTGGCAGACGCCATGCAGAATACGACTATCTTTGCACGCACTAACCCTGATCATAAGCTCAAGATTATCGAAGCTCTGCAGTTACGTGGAGATATCGTTGCTATGACTGGTGATGGTGTAAATGATGCACCAGCCTTGAAAAAGGCTGATATCGGTATCGCCATGGGTCGTAATGGCACTGATGTGGCTAAAGAGGCTGCTGACATGATTCTGACTGATGACGATTTCTCGACTATTTTGCATGCCATCGAAGAAGGTAAGGGCATTTTCTCAAATATCCAGAACTTTTTGACTTTCCAGTTGAGCACCAGTGCTGCTAGTTTGGCTCTGGTCTTCTTCTGCACGTGCCTTGGCTTCCGAAACCCCCTCAATGCCATGCAAATCCTTTGGATCAGTAAGTATTCTCCCATTAAAGCCACTCGGAAAACATAATCTAACCGGTTTCTAGACATTATCATGGACGGGCCACCCGCTCAATCGCTTGGCGTGGAGGCCGTAGAGAAGGATGTCATGCACAAACCTCCTCGTCGGCGTTCCGATCCTGTGCTCACCCAGGCCGTTATCTCTCGTGTTCTTTGCTCCGCTACGGTTATCATGATCGGTACTATGTTTGTATACTATCGTGAGATGGGTGATGGCACTATTACTCGCCGTGACACCACCATGACGTTTACTTGCTTTGTGCTGTTTGATATGTTCAACGCCTTGGCCTGCCGGTCATCTACCAAGTCAATCCTCCGCGGTGAAGTCGGCCTCTTTTCGAATTCCTTGTTCAACTGGGCCGTTTCTCTGTCAATTTTGGGCCAGCTTATGGTGATTTACTTCCCTTTCCTTCAGGAGGTTTTCCAAACTGAGGCCCTTGGCTTCGGCGACCTGCTATTCATGGCTATCATGTGTAGCAGTGTCTTTTTCGCAGACGAAGCCCGCAAGTTTATGAAGTACGGTCCACAACGAATGGGTTCTGGCTACTCGCAGGCGGTGTAGTGCTTTTTTGGGGGAGGGTCGTTTCTGTACCAATATTGCAACATGTACGATGTTTCAAATGTACGACCAAGAGCTCTGTTTGTTTTATTTGTGGGTGTTTTGTTAGATTTATTTCGAGGCTTTGCTTTCTCTTTACATGCTGGAGTTCGAGAGAGGATACATTTGGAGTGCCAGTTTGGCTTGGTTTGGTTTTTAGATCTTTTTCAAGACATTAGAGTTTGGGGGCGGTGTATTTTGTTGAAGAGGGTAATAATGGATTTGATATGACAATAGGCGGTCATGACCGTCAGTCTACGGCAACATCTGGTTGGCACTTGATTTCACTGTGTTTGTATTGTGAGTGAAAATCGTATGAAAGTCGAGATGACATTGTTAACTCGAACGAGTAATTTCCTGCAGCTTAAGTCTGTGTGCCGTACTCGGCCTCATACTCGGGACTGTTTTGCCAGGTGTTATACCCGTCGGGATTTCCAGCAGTATAGAATAGGCTGCGGTCATAAGGAGTTATCGGCAAGTTATGTTTGAACCGATAAACCAAATCAGGGTTACTGGTGAAGTGTCGTCCAAGACCGATAATCGGCTCCCATTCAGTCACCTCCTTCATTCTGTTTCTTGCCTTATCCGCATCGAAGCCTCCCGTGAAGAACACAGGCTTACCCTTTTTCCACGCGTCCAACAACAAGAACGGGTTGCCCTCGCCACCATCTCCTTCACTTCCATCCTCATACCAGACTAACCGCGGTTCAATAAGGTCGATAAAAGCGATATCAAGTTCTGAGGCCTTAGAGATAATGTCTCGGAATTGGGCAGTGCCCGCAGAGACACCCATGTGCATGTCATTGAAAGTGCCCCAAGGCGAGAAACGGATACCAACCCGGGAGGGACCAACGGCGGTAACGAGGGCAGAGAGAACTTCATGGGCAAAACGGGACCGGTTGGAAATGGAGCCACCGTAGGTATCGGTGCGATGGTTGGTGACATCTTGAAGGAATTGGTCGATCAGGAAACCGTTGCCACCTGTTGACGTTAGCTTTGGTTCTCTGTGTATTTTTTTGGCACATTAACTCACCGTGTATCTGGACACCGTCAAAGCCAGCTTCGATGGCATTCTTCGCGGCCTGGACGTAATCCTCAATACATTCTTTGATATCCTGCTCAGTCATCGCGACAGGTGTTTCTTCCTCGGGGGACGCTTTGAGTTTCACTGCACTCGGGGCATATAACTTGGTACCAGCCTTCGTGACAACGTCATACATCCCACCACGTCCTGTGTTCCATAGCTGACACCACATAAAGCAACCCTTGGCATGTACCGCATCGGTGATTTCCTTCCAAGCGGCAATCTGCTCTTTGTTCCAAATACCTCCGACGTTGGGATAGCCGACCCACCGTTTCCCGATGTGGCATCCCTCGCTGATGATCAGGGTTCCGGGAACTGCGGCACGTTGGATATAGTGTTCTGGAAAGTGTCAGTATTGAAACATGAAGCGATAGAATAGTCATGAACATACCTTTGACCATAGGTGTAGGAACCCATTCATCGGTGCACCGCAGACGAGTGAGAGGTGCCATCACGATGCGGTGCTGGAGCTCACAGTTCCCTACTGTGACGGGGGTGAATAGTTTATCGGTGTCCATCGTTTTGGAGTTCGATATAGCGAGAATGCGGTTGTGATTTTGAGGGTGGTTGATCAGAATGGGAGTACATCTTTTAACGATATCTCGTGTCTAATATATCCCCCCTTCTTCCCAAACCCATAGACACTCCAACTACCATATGTACAGCATCTTGAGCTGCCAAGTTAATCATCACAAGGGCGTACGCCTTTACATCTACATATCAACCCATATATCATCTTGCTTTGTCATGTAGAGATTCAAAACTGGTTGACAACAATGGAAGTTATTTCGTTCCCTGTCAGGGCGGAGGAACATCGGCCACTGTAATACGAGCGCGGGAAGGTGGGGCATGTCCGGAAGGTCGCCCGGGCCCATAGTTCTTGTTATTATTACCAACTGGTTGTCTTCGGTCCTTAAAAAGCTTATTTTAACTCACCTAAAATACTTGAGATTACAAATCTCCAGGTAAAAACTCCGATGGGACCACAACATTTACAACGTGAGCTGTCAAGGGACGGCTATGTCTAGAAACTCAACTTCCTTTTGACCGAGTTTTAAAAACTCCAAGTGCTCACATGTTGGTGCTCTAACGCTCTGATTTCATGTTACGAAGAGACTTTTCATTGTAGTATAACAGATGAAGCTCAGATACTCGGTCACACATGTCTACAGACACCACAAAAGGTGTGCTGTTGTGATTTTTGCTCAACTCAAAACCTTGGGAACGTTTGGTCAAACAAAATCACAGCAATACCGTACTATCAATTACGCTGCACTTGTTGTTATCGCTATCTTCGTTAATTTTAAAAACATAGTGCCATAGATTTATCGATCTTATCTGATTTCGATCATCACTAACACCCTGATCAATAACAAGCATATAACCCTAACAAAACCACGCCGCATACCCTATGAGGTGGCTCCCCTGTACCACTCAAGCCCCAGCGTCATGTTGATATCGATAATGGAGCTTCTGGATAGGTTGCTTCCAGATTGGGACAACCACATTCATCAGTCGTCATCTCTATTAAATTCCATGTGACAGTTGTCTCTGACGTCAGATTATTAGTGCGACGTCAATTTATTTTCTGCCAGTCTAGTTGTTGGTGTGAACACGCAACCATTGTATGTAGCGCCAATTTCCTTCTTTAGCTTCTTGCGCCGAGTGTTGTTTGCGCCTTTGAGTACCTTAGTGACATCTTACACCTTTTCGGTTCTCTTGAAAAAGACACAACACACAGATCTACGATTAGACCCAGTTTACACGACATAATATACCCACACAATGCCTCTCCCATCTCGAGTGCCGCCGACGCCGGGTCTCCGTATCCCGGCCGATCCGAAAGCCCCACCATCAATATACAATGCCACCGATATAAACTCCATCCACACAGCCCTCGCCACCATTCGAAATAAAAACACAGTTACCACCAATAAATTAGATACTCTGCTAGCTTCGCGAGCCTCACTAACACGAGAGCTACAACGACTGGACTTCCTCCGGACAACACTCGATAGCCAGGCCATTGCTGTGCGGGCGGCAAGTTCCCAGATGGTCTCTTCAGCCGCTGACACAGCTGGGCGCTTGCGGAATAAAGTGCGCGAGTTGGATTTGGAAAAGAGCAGAGTCGAGGAAACTTTGGGTGTGGTAGAACAGGTGGCAGAGTTGAAAGCATGCATTAATGGTGTCGTGGGAAGCATGGGTGCACCACAAGATTGGGAAGGGGCAGCAGCGTACATTGAAAGAGCTGCCAGAGTCCCAGAAGACATTGTCAAGGGTGGGTTTGCAGCAGCAATCGTCCCTAGTGTGGAGGTACCGGATGCGCCGTGGGTTACGCTGGAAAACGCAAAGGAGAGTTTGTGTGGGTTGTTTTTGAGAGAGTTCGAAAAGGCAGCGGAGGAGGGAGATTCACAAAAGGTGACGAGGTTCTTCAAACTGTTCCCGCTCATCGGGAGGGGAGATGTGGGACTGGATATCTACGGAAAGTTCGTCTGCCAGGGTGTTTCGGGGACGGCAAGGGCTACCTTGAAGCAAGCTACAGAAAAAAATCGAACAGAAGGGTTCTTTTATGCCAATGCGCTCACAAAGTTGTTTGAACACATTGCGCAGGTGGTGGATAGCCACGGAGGACTCGTGGAAAGACATTACGGACCCGGTCGCATGACGAGAGTTATCGAGAGACTACAACAGGAGGTAGACATGCAAGGTGGTATCATCATCGATTCTTGGAGTGACGAGAGAGATGTACCCAGATGGTTGACGGACGTCAAGAGTTACCCATTTTCATTCCTGGTTCAGAGCTTCTTGCCCCAGCAGCAAAGGGGAGTTCCGAGAGTGGCGTCCCCAGCAAATGGGGCGGGTGCCAATCCAAGAATGAGTGAAGATGAGGGAGTCGACATGAAGGAAGTTGATAAGCTGTTAGCTGAAATTTCTATGATGTTGGGAAGGTGGGCTTTATATACCCGGTTCATGGCGGGCAAGTGTCAGGTAAGTGGTGAAGTGAAGGGGTGGTTGTATGTGAAATGTGCTTTCTGACATACTACAGGAACCTGATGCGTCAGAACAGAAGGCTTTGGTTATACCAGATATTTTGACCAAATCCAATATGATCAAGAAGGTTGAGGCCAAGCTCATGGGCCCATACAACATCTTGTCCACCTTCTTTTTCAGAAGATCAGTCGAAAAGGCTTTCCAGATGGATGAATACCCCTCTGGCTTGACTCTTAGCCCAACAAAGCCCCTAGGAAGCAGTGCACCTTTCATAATATTGGCCGTCGATGATGTAGTCTTCATTGTCAACGCAGTAATTGAGAAGTGTCTCTCAACAGCTCAGAAAGATGTAGTTTCTTCTATGATTCCGACAATTTCGCGGGTTCTTGGGGCTGATTTCGTTGGCATGGTCCAGCGGAAGATGCGTGATGAATCATATCCTAAATCCCTAGTTCAAGGTGGTTTTCCACCAGAGGAAAAGATCATACAGTTCATTGTCTTGATTAACAGTTTAGACATGGCTAATGACTACCTTGGCCGGATTGTTGCTGGAAAGATTGGAGCTACGCCAGAGCAAGTCATTGCTGCTACCACAGCGTCACCAATCATACCTACGGCTAGCTCACAACTTGCCAATTCATTCCCCTTCCAGAAGGAGGGCATTGCCGTGGCACAGCAATTAGTTAACATGCATCACTCATTCACTGGCAAGACTGGAGAACTGATGGCCGAGGGTATCCAGGTTCTCTTCAACAACGTAGTCAAGTTGCGCCTTCGTCCAATTCTTTCTGAGACCTTCCGCGACGCAGATTACTCGCTTAGCGAAGCCGAGTTTGAAGAGTGGGCGCAACAGGAAGACCAAGATCTTGGGGAATTCCTTGAGCGCATTGCCCGCCGCTTTGAGCATGGATGGGACCAACTCATGCGCCCTATCCAGCGCCTCATGACTCCCAAGACATATGCCGAGCTCCATGACATTACAGCGCGGTATCTCGTACGGGTGCTGGAGAAACGGATATGGGGATATGCAGGACTGGCTAATGCTTACGGTGCGATTCGCATGGAAAAGGACTTTACGGGGATTATCAGTGCTGTAGCCAAGGGCAATTACGCTGTAAGAGAAGTATTCGCACGGGTATCACAGATTCTGATGATTGCGAATATGGAGGAAGAAGAATGGGATGAGCTTGTGGCTGTTGCCGGAATTGAAGGCGATGATGGTTTCTTATGGGTTTTGAGCGAGGATGAAAAGATTAAGGCAAGAAAGCTGGTGAAGTTAGTTTAAGATTCAGACGATAAGACCCTGTCATGGTGAGTTATGTGGGTTGACGATGTAAATGACCTGCATATGCATGTATGCATGCTATGATCTGTAATATAAATGTTTCCCAGTGTGTGAATTCATGACTCAATTTTGGTGACACAGGATGAATCGGCGACTAAAAAGGCAACTGCCCCTCTGTTTATCTAATCTATCCAGACTGGGAGGAGGATTTTTTCAATTTATTCCGCATTAGGCGTTGCGACGACGTCATTGGGTTTTGAGATTGTGATAAATTGACAAAGTGCAAACGAACCTAACATCAGGTTATAATTCAGACGAGGTTACTTTATTTGGTCGTTTTTTCTTCAATATCTAGTTATTTGCCCTGGCGACTCCTCGACTTTCACGGTTTCCAGCTTGCGTTTCCGCTGCTGCCCGGTTTCGTTTTCAGAAGATGACTTTCTCTACGAGGATTATCAAGATTGTGGGGGGTCCGTTGGGCGAGTTCAAGGAGGGTTTGAATTCCTGGGTGCCAGCGAAGACGGAGAAGGTTCCGGCCGTGGCAGACTTGGAGAAGATGGCTAGGTACTTGAGGGAGAGTCCCATTCCAGTGGCGTTTCCTACCGAGACGGTTTACGGACTGGGGGCTGATGCGACGAGGTCGGAGGCTGTGAAGGGGATTTATGCGGCCAAGGGGAGACCTTCGGATAACCCGCTTATTTCGCATATTGCGGATCTGGAAATGTTGCAGGACTTGTTGGATCCGACTGGGGAAATTCGTAAAGCGGGAGGAGATCCTATCCCGGAGATATATAGGCCACTTCTGGCGAGGTTTTGGCCCGGGCCACTTACCATTCTTCTACGTAACTCGGATGTTTCTCCGCTTGCGTCGGAGGTCACAGCTGGTCAGCCAACTTGGGGTGTCCGTATGCCTGATTCACCATTAGCCTTGACGCTGATTAAGTTGGCGGGAGTTCCTCTTGCTGCTCCTTCGGCAAATGCTTCGACTAGACCGAGCCCCACTACAGCGCAACATGTCCTGGATGACTTGACGGGGAGAATCGAGGTTATCTTGGATGGCGGGTCATGTCGTGTTGGTGTGGAAAGTACAGTGGTAGATGGACTTAGTAACCCACCGGCTATCCTGAGACCAGGCGGTGTCAGCTTGGCGGAGATTAAGGAATGTCGTGGGTGGGAAGGTACCGTGGTGGGGTATAAAGATCAGAGTGAGGTTGGTAAGGCCGCCCCAAGGGCACCGGGTATGAAGTATAAGCATTACAGTCCCAAGGCGAGGGTTATCCTTTATGAGGCATCACATGCACCAGCAAAGGATGGTGTGGTAAAGGGGGATGTGGATGAAGTCGTCAAGGATAAGAAAGATGCTAAGATTGGCATCGTGAGAACACAAAGATGGGAACAGGCCGGTGGATTGGGGACGGGCGAGTTGGTGGAAATGGGAAAGCTTGAAGGCTACGAAGATGAAGAGGAATCATTTGTTGTGCTCGGTGGTTCATTGGTGAACTCGAGTGCGACGGTTTATGATATCGACTTGACAAATGACGTCAAGGGCGTGGCACAAGGTCTCTTCCAGGCACTGCGGACGCTGGATAGACGTGGGGTGGACGTTATTTTTGTAGATGGGGTTTCAGGCTCGACTGACATGGCAGGCGCAGTGATGAACCGGTTGCGCAAGGCCGCTTCAGATATCAAGGTGTAAAAATGGTTATGGAGATTACAATAATCAAAAGTCATTAATGTGTAGTCTTGAGATTTGTGCGAAGAAGTACAAGTCTGCCAGCTAACGCCATAATATAAGCAAAAAGTACAAAACAAAACGCCCATTCCTCTATATCCCCCTCCAAACTTGGGATTTTCAAAAAACGTGGTATATCCAAGTCTTCTCTGTTCCATGATAATCAGTCCCCGCCTTACAGACCCTGCCTCAACCAGTCCGTCAACTTGGCACGACCAAACTGGGCCAAGTTGTTCACACCCTGTTCACTGAGATCGATCCGGCCCATGCTGACGTCTTGAGTGGGGGCCTTGCTGACACGGTGGACGATGATAGTGGGGTCTGTTTCGAGGACGATACCGTCGTCTACGATTTCGTCAATGGCGAGGGCGACGAGATCGTAGTTGTCGAGGATGGTGCGCTTGTCTACGGATTGCCTGGTGGTTGAGAGTTGTTAGCAGCGGTAATAGAGAACGGGGTAGTGTAAACATACTTGAAGAGGAGGTGGAGAGAGTCGCGGAGGGCAAGAATGACGTTGTACAGGAGGACTTCGTTCTCGTCGACACTGCCAATGACGTAGATGATGACATCCGAGTCAATCTTGTAGAGAACGACACGGTTGTCGTACAGGATAATATCGTTGTTCTGCTTAACCGTCTTCTCAAAGAGACCCTTCTCAAAAGCCTTTTGCGCCTTCACGTCGGCATATGGGTTGGGGTTGGCTGGGGCGCCTATCGTAAGACCTCGTTAGTGGGAGAGTTCATAGGCTAGATTGTAACCATGGACATACCGGCGCCCTGGTGTGGGGAGTTGTAGTATTTCGCGAGAATGCGGGAACCGTCTTCGCCGCTCAAGATCAACACGGCGTTGACCGAGAACAGAGACATGCCGGGAGACATGATGAATGAATATATACGGAGGGAGGTCGCGGGGTGGATGCGGGGTGAATACGCCGGATATCAGGCGGAATTGGGAGCGGTCTTGGTAGTTTTGAAGCCTGGGGTGGAATTGGCTGGCCGTTTAAGCAATTAGGTAGTAAAAATAAAACACAATGGATCTCGTCAATCAGGCGCTGCGTTCAATAGTTGTTACTACCTTCAAGTACACGGTCTTCACTGCGACAGCTTGCGATTAGTCGTCTTAGGATCACTAGGGTTGTTTAGGGCTACATAGTTAATGCCACGCATGGGTTTACCAAAGGTGCAAGCTACACAGGGAAAAGTAGTTGCATTTTAACAACATGTGAATGCGAGCTTCACCCCACCTGATCCGAGCGCATGGAATCACGGTGAACGCAACGAAGGCGTTCCCCTGAACCGGGGATCGACCGAACCGACAAGGCCGCAAGCCTGTTGTAGCTACCATCGGTCATGTAAGGCAACTGAAGTTGGTCTAGTTCGTACGCGCATACGAGATGCCGAAGGTTGAGGCAGCAGGTTTACGGGGCCTTCGGGGGCGGAGTTTAGCTTGTTGGCCATCTGCTTGGCGGATATGCCCTGCACAGCCACGCAAGTCTGGAATTCCCGAGACGCCTGGAGGCAACGAGAAGCGCCGGAGCTGCTGGGCTTGTGGAGAGGGGAGAGGAAAGATAATTGAGGGACCTCGGGTGACGCAGCTTTGCGTAGCCAGTATAGTGGGCTTTTTCGTGGTGGGATTCTGTAGTTTGCCGTGGGCGGAAGGCGGATGCTTCGGGACGGTATGTGGGACACAGGCAGACGTTTAGTGGAACATATGGGCGCTTGCTATTTGTATAAGAAGGTGCAGTGTCTTTGCGAATAACATCAGGTAGTGATTGTACTGTATCTTGTCTCTCTAAATTTCTTTAATTTTACGCAATTCCCATAGTTGGAATACAGATATTGCACTCTTACATACACCTATCGGCGTCATCCATTGCTACTTTGCGCCGACCATTACCAAACAGGTAATCCCTCGCACTTGTGATCCTGCCCCCATTCCAGGCTTCTTCCACGTCGCCCATCGATTGAATTGTACGCAACCAGCCTCTTTTCTGAAGTCGTAAACTTCCGCCAGCCTTGTCTAGATATTGGCACCATCGTGCATATTGAAATTTGCCGTTCATCTCCTGCTGCAGTCTTTTCTCGCTTCCTCCCTGGTCGATTCCGTGCTATAGCAGTAAACCAGTACACCTTTAAAGGTTGCCGCCTGTCTCGATTTAGTCCGTCTTAGCTCTGCCTTGTATAGAAAAAGCTCAGGTCACAAGCTCCAAGAATCCCGGCCAGCCTCCTTCTTCCACTTGTATCTTTTTACTTTGAAGTGGTCTACATTTTGAATTGTTGCTTCCTTCAACAATTACCGTCGCCTTTTTTGTCGCTTTAAAAGGGAACGACTTGTGAGATATTTGACTTTCACTATTTGTCATTGTCTTGTACACAGTTTACGACTCACCTGCGTCTCATACGGTATCCCAGTACCCCCACCTAGCATCTCATTTACGACACCTCACGATACACAGTAACCGCAATCATGGCGTCCCTCAACCTCTCGACCAACGGTCCTTCAATTAAGAACAGCTACAATGCTGTTGTCAATGCTACTCTTTCCAAAAAGTCTCCTACCTTTGCTCACTGGGCTCTCTTCTATGTGCAAGCACCATTGGCCAATGCCTTCCAAGATTCTGGCAACAAAGAGAGTGTGCTCAAGGTAGAAGGTTCTGGAGGTGAGTAACATTTTACACTGCGCAATTGATTTCTCATACTAACCGTGATTTTGTTATACAGAGGGTGAACTCGAGGACCTCATAGAAGATTTTAACGAGGGTCGTATCCAATTTGCCTTTGTCAAGGTCAAGGACCCAAACTCGGCGCTCCCCAAGAACGTCCTCATCGCTTGGTGCGGCGGCAGTGTTCCCGAGCGCACCAAGGGATACTTCACTAGCCACCTGTCTACCGTTTCCAAAGTCCTTCAGGGTTACCACGTCCAGATTACCGCCCGCTCTTCAGCCGACCTCACTCCCGAATCCATTGTGCAAAAGGTGGCTGATGCCTCCGGCGCAAAATACTCTGGCGGTCCTTCCGCTATCCCCGCTGCCCGGCCTCCTCCGCCAGCTGCCTCTAAGCCTGTCTTCACTCCCACTGCACTGAGCTCTTCTCGGGTAAACCCTCTGGTTGCTGCGCGGTCGCAAAAGCAGGTGACGGATGAGGATGGCTGGGGCGCTGATGCCCCGCCAGTCACGCGCTCCGAAATCCAAAAGGTTGAGTCGGCGTACAAGCCGACCAAGGTCAACATGGCCGAGCTCACCAAGGTCAAGCAAGTCTCCCACTTCGAGCAAAAAGTGGTCGAGTCTGGTGCGGATGTAGTCAAGGGTGGATACCAACCAATCGGTAGAGTAGACATCAACGCTCTGCGGTCGCAAGCAAAGGAGAAGGATGACTTCAGACCTACCCCTGTGAAGGGTGCTTACGAGCCCGTTGGCAAGGTCGATATTGCCGCTATCCGTGCGCGTGCCCAAAAGCCCGCCGCGGAAGAGGATTCCGACGAGCGCCCCAAGAGTCTTGCTGAGCGCACTGCGGCCTTCACTCAGCCCGCGCAGGCTGAGCGGTTGACTTCTCTCCCCAAGCCCAAGGTCGCCAACAAGTTTGGTGGTGGTTCCACCTTCACCGGTACCAAGCCCGCGCTTCCCGGCTCCTTCGGTGCCCCTCCAGTTGCTTCTGCGCCCCCAGTTGGTGCTGCTAGCCGGACATTCGCTGACCAGGGTGGCAAGACGCCCGCGCAGATCTGGGCCGAGAAGAAGGGCAAGACTCCTCTTGCGGCTCCCGTTGTCGCGCCCTCGCTGGCTGCTACTCCTGCTATTGGCGTGCAAAAGACCGGTGAATGGAAGAGTGGATACACTGGCAAGTCGTGGTCGGTGAATGCGCCAGCATACGGACGTACTTTGTCGCCTAACGCCACTGGTGACAATGAGCCTGCTTCTCACCGTGAGCCTGAGGCCGCTCCCGTCTCTATCAAGGACCGCTTCCAGGAGGCCGAGCCCATTGCGGCCGCTGCTCCTCGTGCGGCCCCTGCCATCCCTACTATGGACGCTCCCCCACCTCTGCCTACTTCGACTCGCCCCTCTGACCCACCTGCTGGTGGTTTCGCCCTTCCCGTTCGCTCTGTTCCCGAGCCAGTTTCGGCGCCCGAGCCACCACGCTCTCCTTCCCCTGTGCAGATTCCAGTGGCCGTTCCCCGGAGCCCTTCGCCGCCACCGCCGCCTCCTGCTCCCGTTCCTGTTCGTGAGCCCAGCCCTGTGCGGGCTCCTTCGCCTCCTCCTGCTCCTGTTGCCGCCCCTGCGCCTCCTGCTCCTGAGCCCGTCGCCGAGGAGCCCCAGGCTAGTGGCAGTGGCTTGACTGCCATTGCGCAGTTTGACTACGAGCGCGCTGAAGATAACGAGCTCGAGTTGAGAGAGGGCGAGACTGTTCTGAACATTGAGATGGTTGATGAGGACTGGTGGTTTGGTTTCAACTCTTCTGGCGAGTCGGGCCTGTTCCCTAGCAACTACGTTGAGCTTGTTCAGGGTGGTGCTGCTGCGGCTCCTCCCGCTGCCCCTGAGCCGGAGCCAACTCCTGCTCCCCCTCCACCTGCTCCCGCTGCTGCGGCAGCGGCCGATGTTGGACAGACTGCCCTGGCGCAGTTCGACTATGAGGCTGCCGAGGACAACGAGCTTTCGTTCCCCGAGGGCGCCACCATCACCAACGTTGAGTTCCCCGATGAGGATTGGTGGTTCGGCCATTACCAGGGTAGTTCTGGTCTGTTCCCGGCTAACTACGTTGAGTTGGTGCAGTAAATTTACGGATAGTTTGTATGTATGAAGGTTATCACTGATGCTTTGCTACGAAGTTTTGAATTGAACGTATTAGATTCCCATTCCATTAAATTGTTTCTACATTTATGTGTAAAGTGATTGTTCATGTCATGGCCTCGGCGAAGCAATCTCCACAATCGGAGCATCCCTCCAAGATGCCTTTGCAAATTCCAGCGCCGCAGCAACAGAATATTGCAAACGCACCACCGAAACAACCGAAACGCTTCGCTTTCTTTTTGTATCCTTTATTGTGCCCCGCTGGTCCGTGATACTTCGTTGGGTCTGGTGGTGCTGGAGTACTAGTAGTAGTAGATGGCGCAACGGTAGTCGACGGCGCAACGACAGAGACCGATGGTGGTGGTGGCGGTCCACTAAATCCACCCGTCGATGACGGTGGATACGTACTAAACGGCGATGAGATTGATGGCGGAGCGCAAGCTACCATGGGTCCTTGGGGTTGATACGGATTTGCGAGAGGCGGCGCTTGAGAATATTGTGGCGCGGGTGATGCCGGACTACACGGGGTTACAGCCTGTTTTTGGTCGTCAAATGCGGGCCGGAGATTTTGTAACTCGACTGTGGTGGATGTAGAGGTAGAATCCAATTCGGCGATGGGCGGGTGATGCGCCGGGGCGGGATATTGTTGCATAGGTTGTTGTTGTTGATATTGTTGTAGATGGGCTGGGGGGAATTGCTGTGGCACGGCAGGCCCGTAGCTGATCTCCATTTGTACGGGATATTGAGATATTGGGGTCACGGGGGACACGGGCATGCTATAGTGCGGTTGGTGGTGCTGCGCCGCGGCATATTGTTGGACTGGGTGGGAATTGGAGGGGATCGATTGGTTGGGGGGACCGGGAGTTACGGGCGTTGCGGGGCCGGGGGTTGGCGTGTCGGCGTAGGTCTGGGGTGGGTTAGTGAGGTTCGGGGGAAAGGGACTTGCGACGTACGATTGCGGGGGCGGTAGGTGGTTGGCCGTTGTCGTGGGCGAACGGGTCGTACCCGGTCATTTTGTAGAATTCGGCATTGGACATTTTGAGGGCGGTTGAAGAGAGTTGGTGATGGAAACGGGTGCTTGTGAGGGCGCGGGAATTGGGGATGTGTATGGACTTGGAAGATGTATTCAAAGGATGTTAAGAGTGATTAGAGATGTTCGTTGAATTGAAAAAGACGACGATTGGATGGCCGGGTCTAGAGAATCCCAAATCTAGCTGAACTACTAATTAGGCAATGCTGAAATCCAGGGTCAGGGTTGAGATGGGTCGTACGGACGAGGGCGTATTTGAGTTTGATGGGAAAGACGACAGGATGAAAGGTTATTTTGAAAGAAAGTACTTCGAGGGGAGAATTGACGATTGCGAGACACCGTTGCGGATACAGCCCGTTACTTATACCCGGGTCAAAAGTAGGCTAGAGTCGTACTCGTTAGGAATGGCCATATCTGGTGTGGTGACAATGCCCATCCAAAAGATCTACCACTTGAAAAAAAAGTACTACCCAACGGACTCCATGGTTCTTTAAAAGACCAATGAGAGGCATTGTGTCCGAAATTAGCCTGGTCGTGTCGGCTTAGGGATTCCAGCACTTTGGAGGGTGACATTGAGGGTGGGAGGTAGCCTACAGGTGTTGAGGTATTCCGTTGATATTAGTGAGTTCGCCTGAGAGACCAACATGTCCTTGGGTTGCATTTCTTTCGGCGTCTCTAAGCCCGTTTTGCTCGAGGTGTTGTGTCACTTGGGTGGTATTAGAGACATTGTCTATGAAGGCGGGAATTTGGAACGTTGAAGTATAATTGTAATGGTGCTGGTAAATGAGTAGTCATTTGTGATTGCGGATTTGATAGGTCGCAAATCAGGGATCCCGTGACTCTATCTGCTTGGTCAAAGATTCCATCTCCCTTAAATGTTTCTCCTCTAAGTCCACATACTCGTTATCCCCCGACTCCGAACGAGTTTTATCCTTCCATCTTTCTACCGCCTTGGCACCCCGTCGAGCCAACTCAGAAAGACCCAAAAGGGCCTGTTCATCTGTGCTCTGTATAAACGCTACGTCAAGCTCATATGGATATGCCGCATTTGCCTTTTCCCATTCATACGTCATCTGTTCGAGTGTTGGGCGCATATTGGTTAACTGACTTTCCTTTATCAGATACTCTCGTATAACAGAGGGGAAGAACATCTGGGCCGCACTCCATATTTGCCCGATTATTTTGTAACTTAGTCGGCTGTCGAATTGTGATGGGTGATGCTTATGCTTCATGGTTAGTCTCACGTGCCCGGTAGCTGGGGTCAAATAGTACGTGAGATCACTACAGCATGAGTGTTGTTCGACAGGCCGGTTGAGTTCTTTCCTTACTTGACTGGTATCGGATATGTTGGCCTCATCTTGGAGGCATTTGTACTGATAGACGACCTTCTTCGGCGTAGTTTTGACAACCCTCTGCTGGGTGAAACGGTAACCCATCGCCAAGGATATCAACCTCGTAAAACGATCCATCCCATCGGCATAGTATTGCTTCATTGTGAAATCGTGGTATGGGCAACGAAACAACATCTTGGCCCTGCTCGCCTTGAATCGGAATTCGATGTCTAGATCCTCAGATTGACCCTATAAACTCAGATGAGCCGTGTTAGCATGTGGTATTACCTTGGGCAGATATCTAAAGAATAACGTACCGGAATGTTCCATTCACTGATCTTTTTGTAGAATCTAGAGAAGCCTGGAACCTTACTCTTTTTATTTACGGGTTCGATTGGTGCATCATTTGGTGCATCGACCACTCCGTCATGGCGAGAGCAAATCAATTTGTGGCTGCCCGTCGGCAACTTTTCAAATTGAGAAAGTTTGAATATATCGTTGCAGCTAGGACAATAAGCTGTATCCACAGCGTTCTTGCAGCCGGGCGGTAACTCGTCATGTTGGTATCCGAGTGCATACAACATATTGACTACTTCTTCGTCGCTTTGGAGTGTCATTGCCTTCATTCCTTCAGTGATATCAACAGGTGGGTCCTTCTTTGCCTTTTCACATGCTTTGATGACATCCTCCAAAGTGACTTCGAAACCCACGAACATGGGGATAGTTTTCATCTCCCGACGGATGTCCAAAGGTGCCTGAGTCTCGGCTCGGGGTCTTACAAACTGGGCTATTTCAACCCGGCGTCTGCTATTGAGGTAAGATTCATGGGAACTATGCTCCATGGAGATATCAACTCTTCTGTTCCTCATGAACACTTTGATAGAAAGCCTGCTGTTACACGGGTATCGTGCCATTTTCTCATGAACAGCCTGGGTTGCAGCTGGATCCGTAGACTTCTGTTGCTCGTCTTGCGCACAGATGAAGTCATACTTGATGCTTCCATCTTCTTCTTCACTGGAGCCGTTCGCAAAGAATCGCAGGCCGCCTCGATTCCAAAGTGCCTGACAGAGAAGTCTTGCACCTTTATCTGATACTTCACGAGGTGTGCCTCGATTGTGAAAGCTCGAGAATGTTTCGTCGAATATGTGAAAGGGAAAACTACCCCGGATTTCTAAGCGCTCTTGATTGACCTGTGATTGAAGTGTTAGAGTGACCTTCCCCCAAAGAAGCTTTGATATAGCTTACATTGTCTTGCCAATGGCGTATGATGGCGCAGAAGTTGTCCCAGTCCAAGATCCTCGGAGCCATTACGTCAATGTGCTGGCAAAACGTAGAAACTGAAGATCCAGTAGGCTCAGAAATCGACTTTTGTTAGATAAAGAAGTGTTGTGGCTGTAGTAATAACAAACTAGCTTAGACAATTCAATTTCCATGTATGAAATTGATTACCCAGAAAAGCACTGTTGATTTGGGTCGACAAAGTTGGGCAGAATGGATGCCTGACTAGTAATTAATAATTCGAGTATCACACATAAATGCCCGTTCATCTCTAATCCCAGGTGCTTCCGCGTATCTATTGTGAAAAACGGGCACCGCCGATAGAGACAGGATGACATGGTGTAACAACATGAGCCGTGTCTTTCTAATCTAGCAAACGTCGCTGTCCTAGCAAATGTTTGTTAAGCTTACCCATCTACCTATTTTCACGGCGGTACTATACAGGCTGTTATAGAGGACCGGCGGTAGCATAGACGACTTCCATTTGATTCATGAAATCCAAAGACAGGCAAACAAAAATAAGCATACATCATGTGCTACGAGATCTTCAAGCTAGTCTTTATTGATAGCAAGTATAGTTTTTGACAACGACGAATCCGTTTATTTGATTCCAAACGAGAAGAATATCCTCTTTATGCACATTCTATTAGTAGTCATCACCGAACAAGGCTTCGTATACATCCTCTTCGCTCACGTCCCTAACGTGTTCCAAAAGCTCCTTCGCAAATGAAAAGAACCTTACTGAATCTTCAGCCTTAGGAACCTGTTCCACACCAGCGGGCCCCTTCATAACCGCCTTTTCCCATTCGTAAGTAACTTGTTCCAAGAGCACATTCTCATCACCAGGAGTGATTGGGTAAGGGAAAGCCGTAATAATGCCATGGATCTGCACAGGAAAGCATCTGAAAGCCCGGGCCCAAATAAACCCAATGGTTTCCGAGTCGAGACCGCTGTCAAAATCGGACTCGTGATACTTGTGATCAAGCGTGATAGTCACAGTTTCGAACCCCTTGCTGAATTCGATAGCTAGCGTGCTGGCACAAGCGTGTCTGTTCACGTCATGGCATAGTGTCTTTCTCTCGACGTCGTCTCTGGCCGTGTAGGTCTGATCTTGGATGCATTTGAACCAAAACTTCCGGCGCTCATCTGGATAGAGATATTGATTCACCAGGCCAAAGTGGTAGCCGCTGCATCCTTGGATCTGTGTCATCAACAGAGTGGCCGCTCGATCGTAAATCTCCTGGACAGGACGTCCGTACTCCCCAATGGAAAACGCCCAGCTAACTTGGGAGACAGGTACAACACATTTGATGCTCAAAGGCGTGGATTGATTCTATGAATTCCATGTTAGATGAGTAAACCCCGGATATAACGACAGAAATAGAAACATACTGGATAGCTCCAATTCCAAACATCTGTGCAGAATTTGTCGAATCTCCTAATGACTCTACCGGTTCTTGGCTGGGTAGCAGGCGGTTGCATACTGGGATCGTGGCGGCCGCACCGCAACTCATGTAAACCACTACTCAACTTGTTAAATTCGAATATGGCGTGCGTGGTACCACAGGCAGGACACCAAGCCACATCCAGGCACTCCTCGCCCGGTAGTGGGTCATAAACTCCTGGCTGCTCCAAACGAGTCAACTGTGCCGCCATTGCTGATTCGGTGTCCAGCTTTACCTTCGCCAATTGATCAGCGAGGTCTTTTGGTTCTTCAGCCTTTGCCTTTTCCCATGCGGCAATGACCTCTGCCTGCGTAACTTCGAGAGCCGCAAAGTATTGAGAAATCCGCATCAGTCGCCGAATTTCCTCAGCTGAATGATCTGCAGCTCGGAACTTGACAAACTCTTCCAACTCGACTTGGCGTCTACAATCCGTATAGCTCTTGTGCCAGTCGTGTTGAAGATTGATCTTGATGTTTTTATGGTCCATGGGAACCGTAATGGTAAGTCTACCACCGCAACCAAAGCGTGACATCTTCTTGTGGACGTCCAGGTCCATGGCAGAGCCCTTGATCGGCTGGTTCTTGTCTTGGGCACAGATATACTGGTACGTCAGGCTTCCATCTCCTTCCTGCTGTACCCCGCGCTCAAAGAATCGAAACCTTCCCGATTTCCAAATTATATCGGCAGTGGTCTTCGCCACATGATCTGTCAACGCCCGGCCACTCAATCGCCTTTGACCCTCTGGATATAGCTTATCCTCATCGAGTGACGGGACACTCCCTTGAATACTTAAACGACCGCCATTCGCCTAGAACGACGAAGTTAGATTCCATATGTTCGTGTCACGCATTTCAGGTGGTGAGCTTTACCATAGCTTCCCATGTCTCCAGGATCTGGCTAAGGTCAGGAAACCCGTCGAAGTCTACTTCCGACATGTTTTCGATGGGCTAAAAAGCTACCAACGCAATGAGTATAACTAATTTTCAGAAAACAAAGGTGTAAGTCGCGATGACACTGGAACATACGGTCTGCAAATAGTTCGAAGACGACAATTGAATGAATTTCATCATATCTCAAGATACCTGGTTTGTAGCCTCATCTAACGGCCCCTGTCCGTTATGACCCCTGACCCTAACGCCATCGTGCCTGTTTAAACCTCGATTATTAAAACTATCTCCAACATCGTCTGACAACGCCAATGATTGTGTGCCAGGAGATCAATCAATTGTGATTTTAAAGCTAGTAGGAAATTGCCCCGAGACGTATGTATGTACATAGAAGGATATGTTGCCGAAGGACGTTACTTTTTCTTTGAATATCAGGATTACTATTGCAACCATTGTAGCTCTCTTTAGTGGTGTTGAGAAAACGGAGTTCGCTGTGTGTACATCTAAGTCAGCTTTCATCCCCGGGCTATGTAATTTTTTATGGTGACCACCAGGCAATATATCAGTGAAGTTGATTGCTGAGCCAAAATACGTTTTGGTAGCAACCACTATGCAGCTTAATGATTGTACTTGGTCACCATGGTGCAAAATTCTTTAGAGATCTTCAATCCTACGGAACTTTATACGCAGTTTCATGAGACAAAACGGTAACATATCCCTACTTGAATCGATAGAAACTATTTTGTAGATCACCACAAATCATTATCTGGAAAATAGCATGAAGAAACATACAGCCCCAAATTCTCTTTGAGTTACGTGGTAAATGTGAGTAATTTCAGACTAGGTCAGACATTGATCATCCTCCTAACCTTCTAAAGGATGTATATCTATTTCGTGAAACCTCGCTTCTTTCAAACAAACTACTATAAGAAGTCAAGATTCAGAGATTATAGTCCTAAGCTGATTCTGATTTCAAAGCTACCTGCCGTATTTACTCTATCTTCGACGATCTGGTTAGATAGACATGTGAATATGACACCTGACACATACCAAATATTGCCATTTGCGACACACAAGAGAATCAGCCCCAAGGGGAAAATCACGAATAGAGATGTACTTAGTGTATTTACTATCAACGGGAGTTCTATTTCTATGTCTGGAGTAGCTATAAACCACTAGTAACAGCAAAGCCGAGGTTATTCATGGTATATACATTTGGTTAACTTTCTACCAGCGATCACGTCTGAGGATTAAGTAAAGACACAATTTTCGAAGCGCCGTATGCTCTGGGAAGATTCGGCGTGAGTAACCACCAAAATATCGCAACGTCAGATACACAACCTGCTGTTGGGGACTGGTTCGCCGCAAGTATTTGATCTCACAGAATACAAACCGAATATCTGCCGAGGTTGCGTTAGTCTAAAATCTCACTGGAACTTCTTGGTATAGGCCTTGGAGCAAGAAACGAAATCTTCAGGTCACAACCCGATCAAGCCCACCGTGACGTGGCATTATGTGTCTGTCATCCGATGGAGTACAGATTTACCTACATACCAAGTAGCGAATCAAACCAGCCAGAGGACCAATCTTGCACAGCTGGGGAAGATGATCATACGAGAGGTTACCACTGTAGACTAATATGGAGTCACCGTGAAACTGTGATTATTGACGCACGAAGCTTTCTCGCCGAAATATAAACAAGACGATTCTACTAAATTCTCAAAGCCAGATAAACCAACTATTTTTACAATGACAAGCTCTACAACGCGATTCTCTAAGATCATCGTTGCCGGTGTGAGTATACACCTTTACATCTCTCAATGGCCGATCATCCAATATTAACAATGCACAGCACTTCAGCTACTTTCTCCGCTATCTCACTCAATGTCTCCTGGCAAGTAATTGCCAGGTCACTGTCTTAACAACTGAACCCAAAGACATTAGCGCTATATTCAAAAAGGCAGTGACCATTCACGACTTGAATACTACACACACTTTGACCAGCCTAATAAAGGCCATGAATGGTTGCCAAGTGTTCATAGAAGCAGTCCTTGCCCGTCCCATGAATAACTTTTTGGTGATCTTGGATGCAGCAGTGGCAGCGGGAGTCAAACGATATATACCAGGGATGTGGTATTTTAACGTTGGAAACCCTGTCTTCATGAACCAGCCTGTGGCGCAAGATCGACAAGCACACTACGTTTACATGAAAGATGCCATATTAAAGTCGACTCATGGAACCTCATATACAGTTATATATGAAGGCTTCTCGGTGGAGCATTGCACTCAAAGGCCATACGCGGGGATTGACATAGAAAATCGACGGATAGAAGTCTTCTCCGATGACCAACACCTCATCCCATTTACTACTATTGAATTACTGGTACGAGACATCGTTAAGGTTTGCGAGTTAGGGGATATACCCCAAACACGCAACAAAATTCTTTCTGTAGCACACATCAAAATCTCCATGAAAAGGCTCATGTCCGTGGTGATGCGCTCAACAGGTGGTAGATGGAACATCAGCCGTGTAGATATTCTCACTCGCTATCAGGCGGCAATGTCGGAGTATTGTGTCGGCAGATCGATCTTACAGGCTCATGTTGCTGGACTGGGTTTTTGTCTGGCAGAAAAGGCTCTATCGGAGGTGAACGACCGAGTAGACAATGAGTTACTCGGAGTCGTGCCGCTTCAACCAGAAGAGATCGTGGCGGAGATACGGAGGATTTGTGATATGTCATCGGCTGAGAAGGCACATCGACTTAAATAACCACGACCGAGGTTGCTGTTGAACATAGACAGATAGAGTACAACAAAGACCGGCAAATGCAAACTCCATATCTCTAACGTCGTAGATTGTTAGAATTTCACATGACGATGACTAAAGTGTGGGTGAACCGAGTTTCGGTGTCGAATCGAGCCTTCCAAGGATGACAATTGGCCATGAAGTCCGATTAGTATTGAAGATATCTCTTATGTGGGAGTTTTCACGTGGTGGGTCCAGTCACGGTTAGCACAAACTTTGGATGGTATTTCTTATCGTCTGACTTTTCAAGTATGCCAAATGTATCAAACGCGATGACTTCAACGGGCATTCCCGCTATAATCCACGCCCGAAATACCCGTAGCACAAACTCTAACACTGTGCACTTCAGCCCAGGCTGAGGTGACACCAGCGGAACATGACTATTATATGCTATCGAGCAGACTGCTAACAACCATGAAAACACACAGCAGATGACAAAATCTTGTCTAAACTGTTCAGTGGTAGGCCAAGAACCGTATCCAAAGTAACACCTTGAATATCCCTCTTTTTTGGTCATATTACAGCCTATTTTACTCTCACAGATGTATGCACTACTACGTCTCCTACATACATTGCCTACCCCGCTAGAACGTCAGAGATGACGAGCCTTGCACACGCTGTGCACGTCAGAAAAAAGAATATCGGGCCATGCCGGGCCTCCGGAGCCGGACTTTAACACCGGACTGATGGTATCCGATAGAGCTTCTCTCTTCTTTGTTGACATATACATATCCACACATTTGTGTTATTTGTGTTGCCTATAGAGAGCTGTATATGTGAGACAGGAGTAGCCGGGAGATTGCGGAATGCCCACCGGCTATCTATATTTTAATTGGGTTGGTTGTGCTATGTCTTTCAAAAAGCTCACTTCAACTCTAAGCCCCGTCAGATACACAGAGGCAACCCACCTCGCGTTACAATTATCGGTGACCTTCGTGATTTCGCGATCTTGCCAGCCGAACATTCTGTTACACCACCGGTGGCGCACATCATGGACCTGAAAGTGTCTGTCAGCTGTAAATTGATTTGTCCATTACCCTCACAATATATAAAGTCAACGTGACACAAATCTTTGTCGCTAACTTTGAAATCGAGATACCCGAGCGATCAAATCGCAGATCTCGCAGACTTTTGGTACCGAACTGATTTACTGGGAAAAACACAGACGTCTCGCGTCAAGAGTTATGTCAGTATTATTGGAGCCCAACTGTTCATGAGCAATGGTATTTCGTGTCTTCCTGGTGGTACCCACGTATCAAGCTCGTTTGTCAACTTCAGACTATTCAAAAATGTACCGTCGAGAGACTTGGGCCACTGGAACGAAACGGGCTTACGGTATCAGGAACTATTTTTTATGACCGTTCAGCCGGAGACTATCATAGATTTATTGTATGATCAGTGTTGATCTGAGTGGCTGCCGACATCCACGCTTCAGGTGCCCCGCACTCTGGTACCACGGATTGCCAGTACCAGACAGTGGCACGTGGATGGGTCGCGAAAGCACTAAGGCTATATCTTTCTATTCGATTGCCCTTTTTGGCATACGAGCGATGATATCTAAGAGTGCGCGAACACACAACAAATACATCTTGAATTTTGAATGTGATTCCACACTTTGTTAGTTGACTTTATCGTAAATCGATCCTCAAGCCTATACTCACTATGTAGCTGAGGTATCATAATCACACTCCACCACAACAATACGTAACCAGATCTCGGAATTTGTATAGAACTCCAATTCAAGGGTCCATAGCAGTCGTGCAGATAGACCGGAAGTAGAGATGGTCCACGGCAACTTTGGGCACATTTCGCATAAACAAACTCCCCGGTGTGCGGTACGAAATATTGATATGGGAAAATCCAAGTGCCCTGGTTAGTTATTCAGCGGAGACGGGGATTAGCACATCGGAATTTGAGTTTGAGATCACTGGGGATACTCGGGGAAGTACTTAAACTCACGGCCTTGGCATGAACCCGTATATCGAAATCTCTAAACAAAGCATGCCCCACGCAAAAATGGGATTTCGTCATATCATGGTTGCAGCGGTAAGTGAAATTCATCTGTCTATCATATGCTATACGTTCTCTAACTCTGTGACTTATAGGGTGATGACGTTGTGTGGATACCTCTTGTGACTAAGCTGGTCGCACTTAAATACCACGTCTGCGTCCTCTCCAAGAACACCACTCAAGTTGCCGAAATCTTTGGTCGCAAAGTTTCTACTCATGACTCTACTACGACTCGCAGCGCCACGA
This sequence comes from Huntiella savannae, assembly GCA_001483325.1. Classification (NCBI taxonomy): domain Eukaryota; kingdom Fungi; phylum Ascomycota; class Sordariomycetes; order Microascales; family Ceratocystidaceae; genus Huntiella; species Huntiella savannae. The sequence goes on along the minus strand of LCZG01000002.1, from coordinate 303,209 downwards.
GCCTTGCAGCTGTCATGAGAGGTTATGATGTATTTATCGAAGGCACAATATCCTGGCCTATGCCGGATTTTCTAATGAATTTGGATGCTGTCGTTATATCTGGTGTTCGGCGATATATCCCAGCACTCTGGGACTTTAACATAAATCAAGTCCTAACGACAAACGAAGCGCCATTACAAGAGCGAAGAGCCTTTTGTTCGTATATGCGACAGACAATACTGAGATTTCCCGGACTTGTCGCATACACTACATTATATGCCGGCGTATATCTAAAGAGGTGCATGGCCACACCTTGTGCCGGTATCCACTTGAAAGAACGGCACGTCGAGCTACTATCCGACGAACAACATCTCATCCCATTCTACACCATTGAGGGACTTGTCCATGGTCTCGTACGAATCTGCAGTCTCGGTGACATTCCAGAAACACGCAACAAATATCTCCATCTTGAACATATCCGGATATCTCAAAAACGTCTCGTCTCAGTCGTAATGCGGGCTGTCGGCGGCCATTGGAATGTTACAAGAGCCGATGCGCTCTCACGCTATAAAATGGCGATGTCGGAATTTTGCGTGGGCCGGTTCGTGACCGAGGCTTGCATAGCTTCGTGTCAGTTTTATATTTCTCGACGTGAATTGTCGAATGTTGCTGATAGAAATGACAATGAATTGCTAGAGACTGAGCCTTTGAAGCCGGAAGAGCTTGTTGAAACTGTGGGTCAGCTCTGGAAAAGTATGTCAGGCGGCGTGAAGAAGGAAAAGAAATGACATCATTAAGGGACATCACGAATACGATTGTATGCCCTCTAGGGCGTTGCAGCTGCTTCAGCGCCAAACATAGCAAATAGATCATGAAAACGATTTTATATACCCCTGAGTGCGTTCGGTAGAGAACACTGGCTGGTCGGTGATATTGTTAAATTTGTCTCTGCAGTTCCCATTCGTTCTTTGAATTGACCCCAGTAGACTGACTCATCGTATCCTTCCTTACAAGCAGACCACATATCTTTCGCTTTACCAAGAAAAGGCTGATCCAGCCGTCTGAACCGTCCCTTCAAACGGCATCTGTATAGAAGGTCACTAAGGTGTTCTACGCCACGATGTTCCAAGCTACACACTGGATTCATTATACCGTTTCATTTCACAGACGCTCGCGGTGAATGTTACTCTAAGTCCGACCAATTTGGCAGTAACATATTTGATCTCTAATAAAAGCCCAAAGAGTAGACTACAGCATTCAAAAGACCCACCGAGACACACTCTACGAGGCCCGGCACTCTAGATCGCGCTTAGATTGTTGTATCACTGTTCTTATCTTGTTCAAGCCTCGGGTTAAGCTTTCCACAAATCTCCTTTATGATCGACGGATGTCGGGCGGTCATGCACTTTATGTGGCAAGGATTGATTGGCTACTAGCCATGTAAACAGGAATGTCCCACTTGGGACATCTTGTTTTTGTGTAGCCATCCCATTTTAAGACACCATGAACCTCATCTAGCATCGACAACTGGCTGCATTCTGGTCCTGTTACTTTCAGGATCTTCATTATTATTGTCGTTGGTTTTGTTGCCAAACAATGCAGTGTCACTCGGGGGCATCACTATCAAGTATGAGAACCAATCGAGCGGTCATAAGAAAGGCAGATATTTTGAAAACAGAATAGCCATTGATTCAAGGAAAGCATCGACAACACTAAAATAAAACGGACAGAACGGATGACAAATTACCGCACGTGGTACTACAGTAGCCACAATCTGAAGTAGCACAGATCTTCTAAAGATATTCTGATGAGCCCTGGCAAGCAACGGCGGTCTACGGTTGACAATCGCGATGTGTTACAATACAGTATCACAGTAACTTTTGTAGGCCCTGTATGGTATTTGTCATGGTTTCGCTGCAAATCCGACTGTCCAAGATAGCCATAGCTATATGCTTTCTATTCACCAATACCATAGTAGACGTGGATCTTCTGATGGCAACGTGAATATCCGAAATATTTTGATTAACTCAGACTCTCTTCTTGGGCACCTTCCAATCGGACGCGCCGCGTCCATGAAAATGGATGGTAATTTTTTGATCCAAGACATGTTGACGTATACAGCATGTCGGCGTTACCTTTGAAACGTACGGCCATCCAACCAAATCCCAGATGGATCTTGTACACTAAAGCATAATCAAGGGCGATATTCGCACTCCTATATATCCCCTGATCGCCCTTACAAAGTATCTCAAACAAGAATCAATACTACAGCAATGTGTGAAGACCAAGAGCAACTACGACATGTGAGTTAGGGGGGTATGTCACTTGGCAGTTGATCACGAAGTAGTCTGTAGACCTCGAGGTCTATCAATTTTGAAAATATAGAACCTCGGTTGATCGCTTGATTATCTTGTTTAAATACGCTCGTCTAGTCTTTCATTTACAATAGCAATCACACATTTTCAAAGAGGCGGAGTCTCGATCGTGATAGATATGACAACACCGGGAGCACGATTTCAGCAAATACTAATTTCTGGGGTAGGCTGCGGTCCGAGTGCACGTCTCTCTTCTCTTGCCAAGACTATTAACATCTCTCTCATTGTCTTCAGGGCACGGGTCGATTCTGTCGGCTTCTGATAGGTCATCTCCTGGTTCTAAAATATCAAGTCTCCTTGATAACCTCCGAACCCGCTGCCGCCACAAAGCTATGGAACGGCAAAGTTAAAGTATACGACTCTAACCGCATGCGAGACCTAGCAAGTCGGATCAAAGTTATGGCCTGTTGTGATCTATTCATCGAGGCCAAATTGTTCGGGACGGCTCAGTATGCCTTACTCAATGTCGATGCGGCAGTTACTGCTGGTGTTCGGAGAATTGTGCCCGCACTGTGGTTAGCTGACCCAGGCAATCCAATGTTCAATGAACCCATTGCCACCGGAGACCGACCTGCATACTACCAATACATGCGAAATGCAGTCCTTAGACAAGCCGGTCGAACAACGTACACGACAATATTTGCTGGGGTGTCTCTTGAAAACTGTATTCAGCTGCCAGTGGCCGGTGTAGATTTAAGAAACCGGCGGATGACCATCCTCTCCGACAAGCAACACGACATTGCATTTTTCACATTGGAGGTGTTATCAAGGGCCGCTGCAAACTTGTGCAGTTTGGGAGACATTCCGAAAACACGCAATACAACCTTACGAATCGCTCCGATTCAAATCTCTCAAAAACGACTCATCTCAATAGTAGTGCGGGCTGTTGGTGGCCGTTGGAATATCTCCCGCAAAGAAACTAAACCCGTCTTTGAGATGGCAATGTCTGAGTTTTGTGCAGGTCGTTCCATTAAACAGGGCCTGTTTGCCGCATACCAGTTTTTCCTTTCAGAAAAGGAACTGTCGCAGGTCATAAACCAACGAGACGATGAACTTCTAGGTATTACAGTTTTTCAGCCTGAACAGGTTGTGGAAGAAGTAAAGAAATTTTGTCAACAGATATTGACTGGACAGAGAATCGAGATAGAATAGTCGCTCCATATATACTAAAGTCTGATACGATACATTTTGGTTACTGCTGGTCATGGAGATAAAGGTGGGTTACACGGATACATGTAACCCCTTGATGACGTAACCCTATTAAAAAGTAAATAAATAGAAGTGTCACTCATTTCCATGTACTTTGTCAGATTAAATTTATCTCGGCTCGTTCACTACAAAAATGCTCATTGGCATCTGCGGCGGCAAGTAACCCATTTGTATAGTTTGACCCGCTCTAACACTTACGTATCCCTCCAGGCCTTTGTGCCGGTAAAAACACCATCGCACAATACCTTGTTGACCACCATGGTTTCACCAGTCTCACAATCTCGCCCACCACTCTACCCACAGCCACCGCTCTCCTCGACCATGCCACCAGCCACTGGCCCACCCGCTTCGTAACCACCTCCATCACAACTCTCGAGACTCTCGAGGTTCTACGTGCCCGGCCGTTCTTCATGCTGGTTAGCGTTGACGCCCCGGTGGCCCTCCGGCACTCCCGGTACGTTGCGCGCGAGAAAGATGAGGATATGACGTTGGAGAAGTTCATCCAGATTTCGGATAGCGAGATGTACGACATGAGCTCTTGCCTATCGGCTCTCATGGCCTCGGCTACACTGAGATTGTTGAATACGTCACAGTCGCTTGCTAGTCTCTATGCGACGCTCGGGAAACTCGATCTTCCGAATCCCGACCGCTTGCGGCCTTCGTGGGACTTATATTTCATGTCTCTTGCGGCATTGGCTAGTCAACGGAGTAACTGTATGAAGCGTCGGGTCGGATGTGTCCTTGTGGGGCCGTCTAAGAGAGTGATTTCCACAGGCTACAACGGGACACCGAGAGGCCTTGTGAACTGCGGAGATGGAGGTTGTCCACGGTGTAATTCGGGGGGCGCCGGCGGTGTTGCATTGAATACATGCTTGTGTTTACACGCCGAGGAGAATGCTCTGTTGGAGGCCGGTAGAGATCGTATAAGGGAAGGTAGTGTCTTATATTGCGATACATGCCCGTGTTTGACGTGTAGTATCAAGATTTGCCAGGTGGGCATTGCTGAGGTAGTATATAGCCAAGGCTATAGCATGGATGACTCAGCGGCAGAGATCTTCCGGAATGCGCGGGTACGCTTGAGACAATTTGTGCCGCCGACAAACGGCGTTGTTCACCTAGAAATGGACAGACGAGTGGTTTCCAAAGATAGTCTTAATCTATAAATTGTGGTATCTATATACAAGAGAATACAAAAAAGTCATTTAATCCCAAGACCCACCACCAAACATGCCACCAATGGCCTTTGCTCTCTTCTCTGCCCCCTTCAACTTCCGCTCTTCCCTCTTCTTCTCCTGTTCCGCCATCGCGACTCTTCTTTCATTCTCTCTTGCGAACCCACTAATACCTGATCCCTTGGTCGCACCCTTCTTGATCCGTCCAGCACTATCACCAACACCACCCATCGTCGTACTCCCCGTACCAGCCATAGCTGACGCTGTTGCTGCGTTGGCCATGGCTGTGTTCATAAGGGAAGATGTTGCTCCACGAAGGAGACTACGTGTGCGTGATTGAGAGGAGCCGGGAACAGAAAAGGCGGAGCGAGATGATGCACTACTTGCGTTTGATAATGAACGCTTCATGGAAAGACGATCAATGACCTGAGGACCAGAGCCAGTAGGCTTACGGGCCCTTGCTGGGGCAGAGGGCAGTAGGCCTTCCATGGCTGGGGCATCCTCGATTTCAATGCCCTCGTTATCGTCATAATCATCAGGCAACGTCCCGCCATTCCTGTTGGCCATCTCCTCTTCCTCTTCCGCCTCCATGTCTTCCCCAATAGCAGCAGCTCGTTCATATGGGTCATTGAGCACATCATTCAGTTGTGCTCTAACATCTTGCAACGTCACCGCCTTTTTCGCCCGCTTCTTCTTACTCTTCCGCATCGGCAAAGCTTCCTGTCCAGGTACGTGTGGAACACCACTGCCAGGTTGGCTATCGGGTTCCTCCTCATCACCGTCAACTACATCGTCAATTAGGATGTCATCAACAATGTACTCTTCAGTAAGAGCGTCGATGTAAGCCTGGTTCTTCGGCTTTCCGGCCGTTTTGCGTATCGATTCACTACTGCCGAAAATTTCCTGCTGGATCTTTTGAAATTGGCGACGCTTGAGGCGGCGGTCACGTTCACCGTCAGATTCGGAGTCTGAGAGGCCTTGGTTTGCGCCACGTTTACGGCGGAGACCACCTGTGGTGATGTCCTTGTACAGCCTTTGGACCTGTGCTTCTTCTTCGGCGAGCTCACGTTTGCTGTTCGGGTGTTAGTACTTGCTACTCTGAACGGTGAGCAATTACACTTACTTGTAAAACGCCGCGAGTTTAGCCTCGTCTGTAGCGTTCGCTTTGGTCTCATCGTCAATCATCTCCACCACAGACCCAACGTCCGAGTCATCATCACTCTCTTCACCATCAGCACCACCCAATCCAGCATACTCATCATCAGACTCCTCGGCCTGTTCGAGGACCATGCCACGGGCCTCGCTGTTCTTCATAGCAGCCAGTCTAGCCAGCTTCTTAGCCTTGGCTTCCCGTTTCTTCTCCTTGCGGGCGGCTTCCTTGAGTACATCAGTAGCTGACTTAGTTCCAAAACCAAACTCATCCTCTTCAGCTGGAGTCTTTTGTTTGAGGGCCTCCTCTTTAGACCGCAATTTGCTTTTCTTCTCCCTTTCTGGAATTGACGCAGCAACTGTAGATATGGTGCTCGGGGCGTGGTCGGTAAAGCGTTCACGGATGGGCTGCATACTATCCATGCCTACATCCTGAGTCAACTGCAATTGTGACATTGCTACAACCCCAAATCCATCAGCTTGACTAAGTCCGAGACTAAATTCACCCACACGGCCTTGAGTCTCCAGGTCCTGTGTGTCTAAATCACCATCAGCTTTCTCCTTGGGTTGGCTATCAGCCACAACTGACAATACCTGGCTATCCGCTACTGCAGCAAAGCCATCTTGAGTAAAGTCAGGCATGGTTGAGTAACCGCCCATGGTCGCCGGCATCTGCGAAGCATCCTGGCTTTCATTAAGAGTGCCAGCAAACATAGCATCCATATCGAGGTCGGCGTTACTAACGGGCAAACCAGGAATAAATGTTTTCTTAGCAGAGCGAATAACTGAGCCTATGGGCGCTGGAGATTCAACTGCGCCAGGGTGAGTAGATTTCGGTTTTGCAGGTGTCCGGAGTTGAACTGGCTCCGGCTGATCAAGAGTAGATGGAATGACTTCATCGTTGTCTTCATCGTCCGAGTCAACTAGAACCTTCTTCTTTTTCTTTTGGGACCGAACAGTTTGAATCGGGGCCTCTTCATCTTCGTCGGCCTCAGCTGTTGGTGGAATGACTTCATCATTGTCACCCATTTCCACGTCTCCTTCTTCTCCGTCTTCGCCCTCTTCTTCTTCCTCTCCTTCCTCCTCATCTTCTGAGCCAGAAAGAACCAGTTCAAGTTCTTCACCCTCCTCCTGCTCATCACCACTTCCCCGGAAACTCTCGTCATCGCTTCCGTCATCCAATAACCCGTCGTCATCACTATCCTCTCCATCTTCTTTCCGTTGTCTTCTCTCCTTCTTCCGTAAGCGAGCTTCGTCTTCTCTGGCCTTTTCCAAGATATCATCCACGGCCTCCGCCTCCTTCTCGCGTTCCTCCTCCGTCATAACCTTGATACCCCGCGCAGCTAGCAGCTCGATACGCTCAGCATTGTCTCTCTTGACCTGTGCCAAAGCCTTCTTCCGAAGAGCTAGTTCAACAGCCTTCTGCCGTTCACGCACCTGATGATCTTCGCGGTTACCGGAAAACTTGAGAATTGTGGCCATGCCTGGTGTCATGGCGTCAACGCGGACGGCAACCTTACTGAGGCGGTCATTGGAGTAGTCGACAATCTCAATGGATCCATCTTCGAGGGATATAGATTCAGGTTTGAGATCTGGGATCTTGAACTTGCGTAAAGGCTTTTTGACAGGAGCTGGCTCTTTTGGCTTACCATCGAGGATTGGAATATCGAAATCTTCCACCACGGTCGTTTCCTTTGCAGGTTGAACCACAGTAGCTGAACCTTCTGTCAAATCTAGATATACTGGCTCCTCTTCTTTCTTTTCTTCCGTGGCATTTGGGTCTTTGAATCCAAACAATCCAAACAAAGCCTTCTTCTCAAACTTCTTCCTCGTCTTGGCCTCGTGTGCTAAATGCATTTCACGCTGCATACGCTGTGTCTCCCTGCTCATCTCCTCCAACGCCTTCTTACTAGCTTGTCGTCCAGCTGGTCTATCTCTGGCCTTAGGTGGACCTTTAAGTTCCTGTGAATCTTTGCCCGCGGCAGCATCTGCCAAGAACGCCTCCATATCATCGTCCATGTCTCCCATGTCAACATCTGAATCTGAATCTCTAGCTTCAGCGTCGGCGTCAATGGCTTTCCCTCTACGGGCAGCCTCCTCTGCTTCCTTGGCTGCTCTCTCGGCTCGTTTCCGTTCCAAGAGGGCCTGAACCTTGGGGTTTCGGTGGGCAGAAGTTAGAGCCTCAGTGTTGGCTTCTGGGTCGTCATCTTCGTCTTGGTGATCGTCTGGGGTAGTAATCGGAAGTGTTGATTCTGGCTCGGGTGAAGTCGCTGATAATGAAACTTTCGTCTTCGGCGGTGATGGTTTTTTGGCGGGTTGCTTGTCCTTCTTCTTTTTATTCTTCTCTCCCAGTAACTTTTTTCTCATGCGCTCTCTGGCTGTTAAGCCTTCATCTTCAGATTCAGATTCGGACTCGGCATCATCTTCGTCGTTGGCTTCGGTTGCTTCCGTCTCTGCCATCATTTGAGCGGCGAATCTACCCCTTGGTCTGACCTCTTCTTCTTCTTCGCTGTCATCAGGAGTAGCTACTGGTGAAGTGTGGTTATCCTCGTCTTCGGTAGTCCCAAGAAGGGCTTTAAGTCGGTCGCGCGCTGATATTGGGGCGGGAGAACCCGGTGACGAGGACCGAGATGAAGATGACGAAGGCATTGTATAGTCTCTATTATCTGGTGACGTGTCGAGTATATCTTGGAACAACCTGATGATAGCAATGGCTAGTATTAATTACAGAGAATGAGGGGTTCGAGGGGTTGACGTTTGTCTGTACACTCAAAGTGGTAGTTACCGATTTCTCATGCTAGTAATTTGGACGCGGTCTATGCGCGTTCTACGACAGGGGTAAGGAATAGCGTGTAAAGTGGATTCTAACCAATTAAAGCTTCATACAGTCTGCGCACTGTTTATTGACATGTTCACCCGGGGCTGTCACGGTGTTTAGAATTCGCGGTTGGCACAGTGTTTAGGGTGTTTTTGCCCCTCTATGATATTTACGATGACGTCACACATACAATTACTAGGGAACATGGTGCTTAACAACGAAGTATATTGTGGTTAATGATAACCAAAGAAAAAGACAAATAAAAGGCACAGCTGAATACCCAGCTGCTACGAACTAAACTAAAAGTGACAGTCAAAACTGCCTCAGGTCCAGAAACTAACTAAACTGTAACTCCTCACAAATTACAGCTCTACATAGCTTCTACTCCTGCACTACAACGGAACAAAGTCCAACGCCGTCTTAAAACAGCTTGTGCTCCAGGGTCATATCCGACTCAGGCTCAAGACCGACACAGGCACGGAAAATGTTAATCAGGGCCGAACGCTGCTTGGCCAAGGCGTTGATAACAGGCGCACCAGGGGGCGTCAAAGGAGCCTTCAACATGTAACTCAGCACGGAGAGCACAGAGTGGAAGTACTTCCAGTCGGCATCGCCGGCGAGCTTCCACTGGATACGGGTCATCATCTCGGCAACAATAACCAGATCGATAATCAGAGGCGAAGCCAACAGAGAGTCCTCGCATACATTGAAGAGCGAGATGGTCTGGTGGCCACCCATGAAGATCTCGGCATAGTACTCGTCAAGAGCACGCTTGTTGTCGCCAACGGCAGGCATGTACTTGATAACAACAGTGTGGTCGGGGTGCTCACCAGGGGCATACAGGATGTTATTGGCGGCGACCATGTCATCAACGACATTACTCTTGCTAATCTCCTTACTGCGGAACTGCTTCTGCGAGCTGAGATTCTTGCCATCGTTGTTACCAAGGTGGTTGTACGATGCAATCGAGGTGAGCTTGATACCAGCGTTAATGAGGAAGTCAACGAGGGCAGACTTCATCTTGGTCTGGCCAGACTTAAAGTCGTCGCCACCGACAAAGGCACCAAGCCGCTCGGCCAACTCAATGGCACCGGGAACGAAGGTGTTCTGGGGGGAGCCGTTGATGAAGGGCGCACCCTCCTGCATACAGGCAACGGCAAAGACAGTCGAAGGGGAGACTTCAGCGTGGCCCGACGAGATAGCCTTGAGCAGGTTATCAGCAGTATCGTTGACACCAGGGATAATCTCAGAGAAACGCTCAGTGTTGGCAGTCCAGAGGACAATGACCTTGTCAAGCTTGTTGGTCTCCTTGAAGGCACGAATGTCGCCGCGGATGCGCTCGACGTGGTTGTCACAGGCCTGGGTACCGGCAAGGACATTGTCGGCACGATCTTCCTGGTTGGCAGCAATGAAGTCGGGGTAGTAGATACTAGGCAGAGGGACCATGGCCTGCATTTCCTCGCGAACAAGGTCCTTGAGGGTAGGCTCGAGGACCTTGGAGCGGTCCATAGCATCGGCCAAGTTCATGCCGGAGATATCCCAACCACCGAGGACAAGATCGTTGGGGTGAACCATGGGAAGGACCTTGGAGAAGGGCACGTTGACGTCCTCGTTGGTCTCGGCGTCGGTGCCCAGCTTGACAGTGGAGGCCATCATGACAGAGCCATAGTAGTTGGCAGACTGTTTACCCTCGCGGGTAGACCAGGTAAGCTTGCGGCGGTTGGCAATGATGCCAGCAGTAACCGTAGTTCCATTGTTGCCACCCCAGCCGACAAGCATAAGGCCGGTACGGGGAACAGTACGGTCAACTTTAAAGTTGTAGGGGGTTTCCTTGGGCGTAGCGGTGAATGCGCCGGTGGAAGGGTTCTTGGTAACCGTAGTGGTACGGTAGGTATAGGTGGTGTTGATTTCAGTGGGGGTGTAAATGACATTGGGGGAGGCGACGGTGAAGATTTCGGAGGGGAAAGAGAGAGTCCCGTTCGGGGAGCCCGAGCTGTTCTCAGCGTGAGGAGCCATTGTAAATTATGGCGAAGAGAAAAGCTGGAGTGCGGAAATGGGTGGGGGGATAAGAGAGAGGAGAATATGAGAGAAGGTGATGAAATCCCTTATCTGAAAAATGGCGAGTCCGATGCTCCGGCAGGCGACGAGCAACGGGCTCCGGCGAACGGGTGGTGAGAACTAGAGGGTTGTTAGTGGCTGATACTATATCGAGATGGTATCATGAGAACTTACGAGTTAAGAAGGTTGGAGAACGTGGTGGCGGTGGGTTGATCGAGGTTTAGATCCTCGATCGGTAGTTGGGAAAGGTTGTAGAAGAGGGTGAGAGTAAAGACACTCTGAAGCTAACGGATGCTACCAGAGGCTGTTAAACTTGTTATGAAACAGGTATATAAAAAGAAGAGAGGATCTAACGATCACAAAGAGCAAGAGTACGAACTAATAAACGAACCTAAACAGAAAAGTCTTGGTAAGGAGAGAAAGAAGAACAAGATATCCAGACCGTCGAGACTGGGACGCCTCTGGCCTTTTATACACAATATCCTCTTCCCCAAATCAGAAAGCAATAGTGTCATTCCTGACAAGGCACCCGCCAAACTCGGCTCCACTACCCCTTCAACCATAGCTACTACCGAAAGCCGGGCACTATCACATGTTCCAGCGCATGTACAAGCAGGAATGGCAGCACAACAGCTGTGCCACAGACGCCCTTCACAATCCTCAAGAGTTTGCCACGTCGTCCACTACCCGTTCGCCCGGCTTATGAAGACTTTCTCGCTTCCTCTTCGGGCGGAAATAATACCATAGTGGTATCATATATGGGTCTCCTACATGACGCCGAGAATGACCAAGAGTTCGGATTCGCGCTGAAAAGGAGCGGTGAGAAGTGTGACAGTTTTTTGTTGAGAAAAGGTACAGATCATGTGTTAGGGTTCGATTTTACAAGTGTGCATATATGCACACTCTGAGTAACGAGGTTACTCAAACATATCATCCTCGGCTTCGCATTCCGTATTTACATCCACAAACACGTGCAAACTTCCTTTCTGTAGTTACCCAACATGTTGGTCCGATCTACCCCCCCTTCCTTTACATACTTCCCCGCGACCTAGCGAGTGATCCAGTCAGGGGTTTTCCTTCCTCCATCCCCGCCCCCGCCTTTTTTCTGGGACCGACATGCACATATTAAACATACAAAGACATTCGGCCTCGACCTAATAAACCTAAATCGAAAGGTAAGCTATCGGACTGTCGGGTGTCTTGTACCCCGAATAGTCTGTATGTTTTCCCTTTACACCGGAAATCTGTCCTTGACTTGCATAGCAACTTGCCAATTTTCTCTACTACCCCAGCCCCCTTTCATGCTCTACAGCTCATCCTGTTGCGTCATTCGTTCTATTGGGACTCTGGTGGGGATTTATATCAAGAACGAGCAAGTTCTTGCTTGGCTAGCTTGGCTTCCTTGGCCTATTAGTGGAGTGGAGAGTTCAGTGTGGCTTAGCTTCTTAAGGCCACATCATTCAAATGGGCTTCTCATATACAAATATGATCACAGATTCAGTCAGTCATAGGAAAAGATTCGTCATGCTTTGCATGCGGGCGACTGTAGACATTAGGGGTATATCCTAGACCGACTCGGAAATGTCCCCAGTTTCCCCGGTAGTAACCCTATCATTGGCATACTCTAGGGTAATGTGGTACAACAGGCAAACACTACACCATCGAGATGTATGACAACTTACTCAGAACACTACCAAACAATAGAGGTATTTTACATTTATTTGGTCATGTATTTATTGTCTTAGATCAAAAGCTATGGCAGATGTCGTTAAGGATTTACCTATATATATTACATTAATATCGGCATAGTCGCACAGCTGACACACTGATGTCTTACCTGTCCAGTCTACCGGTGACACAAGTCAACGTCTTCGGAACTTGAGCTTTGTCGAATTAGATGTTAAAGATGTGAAGTTCATTTAGTTACTAATTCTAAATTGCCGTCTTCTTGCCTGTTCAGAGGGAATATGTACCAACTGATGTAGTAATTCACATATGCCCATGAGATGTCGTTATCGAAAGTCAACTATGGCCTGATGATATTCTGAGTATCACGGTGCACATGATGGTGAAGGAGGCATAGCAATTCACAGTTACTGTTCTAGTGGATGTTAAATATGATGCCTTGTCCAGTTTAAATCTTTGGAACGGTACATCAGGGCTAAATACATATTTCTTTTGTTCGTCCAACCTGATCCGCCGTCTATGTCTTGATGTGCTACTTAGATATCACTCGAAAGTTACAATATTACATCACAGAGTAGTATTGAATACCTCTCTTGTCTGCTCGAGGTCCTTCGAATCTGACGTGACATAGCCAACAGAAATGGCAGTCTATTTACCAACCGTGATGAAATCTCAAGTTGCATCGAGCTATTGGGGAATCAGACATTTGGATTGTTGATTACGTATTAAGTAGAATGTCTTCTCAATATATGAACATTTTGATGTTGTTTTATAAAGTGAACACGGCTGCGCCAGCCAGTATTGAGATCTCATATACGTCAAAAATTTGGTTTTGGTTCCAAGGAGGACAAAGTCCACCTGCCAACCATGATATGGTTTCTACTGCAAAATGTATTCCTATAACCCTTTGTATCGGCAGTTGTTCTACATTGGTTACACTCCACCGACTAGATAGAGTATTGATCTCTCTCTCGGTCAATCAATGACTCTACCTCCATAGCTCGATATACCTTAAGATTCCCATGATTATTCTCGTCTCGTGGATGGTCTCCCGTCGAGTCTTCAAAAGCTCTAGCGTAGAATATCAGACGCCCTCTATATATCTACCAATACAGCTTGCATACCTCACTACTCTGTAATACTTTCACTTTGGCTCTCTACCTTTCCCTGTCTTATTAATCTCTAACACATCACTATGTCGAGCCTTCTTCTACATACTACCAACAGTAATCATCATAACTCCCGGATGCTAATGTCCTGGTATCATCTCCTAGCTTTCGATATACCCTAATGAGCCCTCCGAGCACCGGCTTATCCTCAAACCTAACTCAGCCACAACCTCAATCCCGAAACATACGAAGCCTTGATAACACCCCGCACACACCGGTCTGTCCGGTCGAACTCAAGTTTCCTCGAAACGTCTTCGGTCACGAACCCGGTTTGTCGATGATACATTAAGTGTTACAAATATATACTGCCGTCTCGGCATCTCGAATGGACGTGAAGAATCTAGATGGTGACAGCGCTTACATGGTGGTAGTGGTTTCATTGACTTGTTTGTGTTTTGTGATTGAAATAGACGGACTTGGTATTTGATCAAGTGACGTCAGGATACAAACTTGGCGTTGCATCACCGATTTCAATATAGACTAATTGTAATTCTGCGTTCACCACACTTAAACACCTGAAACACAAATTACTTTCCGCCCGTTGACTACCCCTCTATCTCCCCGCACTCTCACCGAACGAGACGTCTGTGTGCGCCCGCCCCTACCTAATATGACTCCATAGAGATAGAACATTCCACCCCACCTCACGAGAAGCAATCACTTGACAAAGACATCCGTCGTGTTTGTGTGTGCAACAACTGAGGTTGTTGTGGCGTATCAGTGACGACTGTGGCTTAGGTAGGAACAAAGCCCAGAAAACCACTAACACTATGTCAAATATTTACGACGAAAAGAAGCAAACAGATGCATACGATAAAAATAAAAGACAGTTGGCGGTCAGAATGTCAGTGCTTGCATGGGGTGTGGAGTGAAGGAGGGGAGTGTCACATTACATGTGGGCTTAACTTGCCGGTTGTCGAGCGCAGACCGCTTCTAAAGTGGCATTTAAAACTACAATATTGGAATTTCCAGAATCACCACCACTCATCGTCGGTGAAACGACCAACGAGGCAACTGGTGAAATTACCTTCCTTTGTATTCTCAACAATGTCATCCACTTAGAATCCTTTCTGTCAATTATGTCATATTCTTCCTTTGCCCGTCTAAGGTTTCGGTATCTTGGTCCAGGCCATGTTCCATGTCCAGGGGCCACTTCTTACGCTGTATTCCCTCAGGATTTCGACCTGATAATCTGATTCCTATGTACCAAATTCCCGCTTGCGCATGGATGGGCTGTCAATTGAGTGGTTGGGTCCCTGGAACCACAGGGCAAAGGAAATAACCTACCAGCAAAATAAAGACATAAAGAGAACCTTGAGATTACAGTAGAGGCAACAAGAGAAGACAGATTGTGGTCATAGAAGGAAAGGGTGTGCGTTTGTCAGCAGTCAATTCTATCGCGTATTGCATAACCCAACGACACCCTAACTTTCGTATCATCAAGTTGTTCCGCAATCGCTTCTATTTCTAGCTCTCTTTCTCGGGACAGACACGGGGTAGTGGACTTCGCTTGCATGGATAGCCGTAACGGAGCCATTTACACCCTAGATGGTATGGCTCTCTTAGGAAATCCAGCTACTGACCCTACCACCTAGCACTGCCTTGTTGATCGCCAATGCAGCTCTGGTCAAACTTTCAACGGCCGCTATACATATGTATATCAATCAGTTGTGGATGTATCTAGGGGAATTTGTACCAAATAGTTGCTAAAGTACACCAGTACAGGCCGTCTTTGATAAGCCTGCCATTCTCGTGTCTGCAGGTACAGACATAGATATGCGCGAGAACACATGTGGATTATGACATGGAAACTAGGGACGAACGATGGGAAATGACATGACTAGTGTCCGTACATTGTACTAAAATAGCTATCACGACGTGCCAGGGGAAATTCATTCCAATAAGGGGGCTAACATAATATCCGGGTCCCTGACTAGACCAACTCAATGAATTTTGTATATAGCCACGGAGAATAAATGACGGCGCCTCTGTCTATAAACCTTCTCCGAGCGAACATGCACATCACAAAGACGGTGTCGATCGGCCGCTAATCCTTTCGTCTCCCGGAGGAACCCCAACCTTTTTTTCATGGGACCAACCTTCTGTCAAAGAAATAATATCCTGTTAACACACCAACCCAGCCATTTTTTTGGAAAGTCGAGTTCATGGTGATTATCTGCAACCCGCAGTTCTTGAACCAATAGAGCCCATCAGTCTTCATCCGTCCCTAAGTGTAGACTTTCCCTTTTGGCGCAACATTGCAATGGAACGACTCATGCATTTATGAACATATAGCATATTTTATTTCATCTCTTATGATCTCCCAAACATGCGCAAGAAACAAATTATACGCTCGTGTTGAGCGTATTCTGCCAATAAACCAAAACTCCAATGTTGCACGTGCAACGAGCGACTTCTGGCCTATTTTGTGCACAACCCCCTTGGCATCACACGGTATCACCCGCAGGGTCCCCCAACGTCCTAGTAACCAAAGACACACCGCACAAAAAGACCTTGGATAAAATAATAGCCCTCACAAGGTTCAAAATACCGTCGTCAGCGGTGTAAATCGCCAAGATCCACAACTCCACATGTTGCTCCTTGACTTCTCACAGGCCAGGGCCGACAACTTTCCTTATCATCAGCAATGATGTCACCACCATATAGTTTTACATGTCCTCTGAGACTTGGATATAAACGTATTCACATGTAGTCTAGCCGGTAACACAATGAGCCGTCGTTCCGGAAATTGCCCTGACATTCTGTCTTTGCACCACCTTCTATTATCTGCAAATCACCAGCTGCCCCGGTTTTTTCAACTCGGAAGGCACCGCTGTCTGTGGCTGGCGCGGTGTAAGGCTGTTTATATGTATGAAAGGGACGTTGTCACCTTCCCTAGTGAGAGTTAAACAGTAATGTTGATGAAAAGGCCAATTCGGGACTTGATTGGCTGGTTTTGCGATATTGAGCGGGGTTTGTGTAATTCGACGATAATCACTATTAGAGGCCAATCAACCATTTTATGTCTTTGTCTGTTGCTTGTTTCTATGGTGTCTTGCCTCGAATCATTTAGTTGTCGGCGAATAGGATTGAAGCGGGAGAACTTCTCGAATGTGCCTTGGAGGGACCGGCTTTCACCGCTTGATATGGTTGTACTAGACCTGCAGGCTGAGACGAGGAATTATATGTAAGTAGAGTGGCACTCTTTGTGGATTCGATATTGTACATTTGCGTGTATGTATGTACCTGTGTGAGGGCTTACGGTTGCCATGGCTGTTACATGTATTCTCTAGATGTGATTGGTCGAGACAGAACATTGTCAAAGAACGCTGTGACAGTGTTATCAATCGGTAGGGTTACATAACCCCATATTGTGGTTTATCTCAACGTCATGAATCTCATTAAGAAAAGAAAGGTTTAAGAAGCGAATCTATAAACACCGTGTATCCAACCGTCATGAGAGATTCCTATACTGACTGAATTTGTTTTACCATCGCATTGAGTTGGACTTCACCACCATCACCAAAAATCGATTTTTTTGGCATCTCGATCGGGAGGGGCGTTTTAATACATACACACCTCATTGCTTATCAGTTCACACCCGCGTATCGCTACATGCGGTTCATGAAAGTAAAATCGGGGTATTGCATGAAGGAACTTGACGCCAGACGCATAATACAGAAATGACTGTGTGATTTCATACAAATAGCTTTTCAAGATACATGAGACGTGGCTCATGTGAAGTAAGCGCCCGTGGATTTGAAGACATTCTCGTGAGCTTGTTCTCTAACCACGTGAGACAGCCTAGGTGGAAGGCCCTCCCCATGAGCCGCGAGAAACTGGCCATACAAACTGCATATACTCACAAACTAGTTTTGGAGGCCCTCTATCCCGACGATACACACGTTTCCGCCCCAGACACATTCCCTCATAAACAACAATCGTAGTCAATGGTCGAATCAAGAGTTTCTTCAATTCCTCGTCCGGCAACCCTGAATTAGCTTGGCTAGGACACACCAGGGGGTGTGTGTGCGGTCAGGGCCTATCGGGCGATATGTCGTCTGGTCTGCAACTCTGACTTGTCAAGGCCATTTCGGCCTTTGTCATCCCAGCCCGATGTCGACTGCCAGGATGGCCCCGTACACATGCGATAGTGTCTCTCCAAAAACCACCAAGAGAGAAAGCCGCAAGCAAGCACTGCACGCTCCGCGCTACTCCCACAAGCCGTTGACGATGCGTCGGGCTTTTTGTATGAATGCTATTATGACCAAGAGCGTAGTGGAGAATGCGCAAACTCCTACTGCAACGTGCATCTTGACGGGTTGTGGTCTTTGCGCTTATAGTCGCTTGATTATTTTTCTCTCTTACTTTTTTTTGCTTTCATTTTCCTGTTTGGGTCTGGGCTTTATCGGCGGGCCGGGCTGGAAGGATGTGATAGAGAGGATGCCGGAGGTCAGTGGTTGGCTTGGACCAGGTTGTGGGAAGCCCGTAATACTCCTAGACGACAATGCTGGACACGAGACATTGGTTGTAAGATCTGGAAGGAGAACAAGAATAAGATCTTTTGGGGTGGGTGTAGTGGACTTTTCTCCTGGCGGACCTTGCGGCGGGAGGGAAGCTGAGAGCATATTTGATTGTCCGCGCTCCCACTGATCAGCAAAGAAAGTTCTTGAGTTTCTCGTTTCTCGTTTCTCGTCTTTTCTCAGCTGGATATTTGATTTCAACTTGTTTCTTTCCATGCAGACATTTTGAACATTTACACCACATTTCAACATTTACCTTTAATACTTTACTAGCATATAGCTTGATTGCTTCTGTTAGTTCGTCGTTTATCCGTTTGTAATCTTGCATCCTCGACTATTTATAATTCACACGACTCTACGACTGTTAACGACATCAGCGCCGGACACACAGCCGCACTTACACCAATAGTTACACACTTTATTCACTCTGTTGTACCGAAGCATCCTGTTTGACACACCCGACATCGCAAACATCGCGAGTCAGCCGACTTTAACACCGCCAGCACTCAGCATACAGCCCCAGATTCAACGTACGGGTTTCGCTTCATACTCTTCTGGCGTCTTGGCTCACCGACCTAGTAAGGCCCAAGAACACTGCAAGCATTTGTGTCGCATCTACACTAGCATTCTGCTTCCGTTACATGCAAGCAAGCAGAGCACGGTTCTTTGGTTGCCCTTCACACTGCTGCGTCTAGTATTACAGCGTGTCTATCTGGCTTACTCGGTGGCTGTTACATCCTCGGCATAAAGCAGACTGCCGTCTTCGTCATTGCTTTCTATTTTCTGCTCTTTCTATCCCTCACTCTTTTGGTCTGTCCCTTGATCTTCCGTGATCTCGTTGTCACCAACCCTGTCGCTTTTGACTTGCTTGCTCGTTCTGCCCTGGCTCCCCCGACTTTGATGCCCTTGCAAGTCCGCATTGAAGCGAGAAAACTAGCAGCAACGCATAGAGAAAACAAGCCGCTCGCTTGTACGTCTGTCCTTATTACTCGCGGCTTTCTACTTCCTGTTGGCGACTTTTTCAGACTGCGTGCTCAGTGAAGTGGGCTGTGATCCTTATTACTACACGGACCCCGGACTACCCTCGTCGCCTCATTCGCCATCTCTCTATTATAAAGACAAGACGTCGTCCCCTCACCCCCTTCGAAGCTGTTTTTACGCCCACACTAGCATTCCGCCCCCTCGCTTGTCTTTATCAAAAAGCAGGACGGGCGGCTCATTGAGCGGTTCAACACGCTCGAGTGTTTTGCTCATTGTTCCATATTCCCTCCCCGTCTTCGTTGCGTCAGCGGAGGACGGCAGAGGGCTCGTGGGATTGACACACCCGAGCCTGTCAGACGCAGCAACCGCGAGAAGAGGGATCTGATATCCTTATTCTCCTTTGTCTGCGTCGACCAACGCACGTCGATTGGCTATCACGTGCCCCTATATCATTTTTATACACATTTTACGACGACCAGCTAGCCAGCGATCAATAACATCTACACAAAATGGCCGATTTTCGTGAATCAACGTTTATGCCCACAATCAAGTGTTCGCAATGTGGCAGCCAAGTTGAAATCTCCATGATGGGAGAGCACAAATGCTCAAGCACCCCAGTCCCCCAACGTGAGCATTATCCGCACATAAGATAAGAGAACGTCCAAACTAACCGTTCCCTTCTTTGCTGTAGTATCACCATCCATATCAGAAGAACCATTAAATTCCGCACCAGGTCCGAGATTTGGTGGTAGCCGTGGTGCGCCACCAAACCTAGACACAAATGCAGCCAGTAAGTAAAAACGTTCTATGACACCGCATCCTTGGTGACATGCAGTCAATTCCTACAAAAGCAATTTGCGACTAACCGTATGCCAAACAGATCAAAACTTCCGAGGCCGTGGCCAATTGACGCCCGTAAGCAACTCAAGTGATTCTCGCTCACTTTCACCACACACTCCTGATGGCCGGTCTCGTGGGTCATCCGATTTCTATGAGCCCGGGATTGCCGCTCATGAAGACCCCGTGCCATCACCCCGAGGCCGCCCAGGCGGTTACGGTGGGTTTAGCGGTGACAGCGACAACCAGTTTCAACAGCCATTGCCTTCGCCTAACAAACCCACCGGTCTTCTTGAGCGCATGAACACAATCGCGCCGGGTCCTTTTGAGGTCCGTGGTAGAAAACCTTCCGGAGACAACTTGGCTATGGAGAGACCAGGAACTTCAAATGGCCCAGCAGGTCGTCCAATGGCTCCTCAGCAACCACGGAAAAACGGGTATGGTGGCTTTGGACCTCCTACTCCGTCGCCATCACAGGCCAGCTTCCCTGAGGATGCCTTTGCACCTCGCCCATTGGGAGACAACGGTCGTGCCGGCACCTTCCCTCGCGCTGGTGGTCCCAACGACATGTACAATGACCAGTCTGGATTGAACAGAACACCTTCAATGCCAGAGAGCAACGCCGTAAGAGACACATCTCGTCCCCCGCCACCACGGAATGGTAACATCATGCGCCCACGCACTTCTGGCCGTGATGGCCCTCAGATTGATTTGGCTCAAGAGTTTGGCTCGCAAAACCCGTACCACTCGTCTCATGAAAGTATTTCTTCGGTTGCGTCTTCAGCATACCCCGGATCACCGCCAATGGATATTCCTACGCCGACACAACGCCTCTCCAATCGCCAAGCGCCCGAGAACAACATGAGCATGAATGTCATGAGCCAGGTTGAACAATCTATGAATATGATGTCTATGGAGCCCCCACGCCGGGCGCCTCAGCCTCCTAGACAGATGCAGCAACCACCTCAGCAACCACCTCAACAACAAAGGCCACCACCACAAAACAACCCCTCTAGCGACATGAACCGTCGGTCTCCACCACGCCAACCACAGCAAAATATGGCGCCACCAAGACCTCAGCGTAACATGAGTGACGATACTCCAGCCTTCCTGCAAAGACCAATGCCACCACCAACAAGACAACAATCATTCCCAAGCCCACAACAACCACAGCAGCAGCAACGGCAACCACAGCCGCAGCCGCAGCAGCAACAACAACAGTCTAATGGGTACTTTGATTGCCCTCGCCAAAATTCTCGTGATAACTTTGCGCCCGTCCAGCCTGAGCAACAGTCTAAACCCCGCCAACTTTCCCGCGATGAGTACTCACAGCCCACTCCTGATCGCAGTTCCGATCGCAGTTCCGATCGCAGCTCTGATCAGAGACGGGAGCCTAGCCAGGATTCCCGTCAGCGTATGCCTTCGCAGGATTCTTCTGTGACACCTTCACCACCACGTACCAAGCGCAGTGGCCCGTCTCCCAAGGCGACTAGTTCGCGTGGAAACTGCAAGGGGTGCACACTTCCCATCACCGGAAAGTCCGTTTCTTCAGCTGATGGTCGCTTGACTGGCCGGTACCACAAGGCTTGCTTCACTTGTTACACTTGCAAGGCCCCTTTCACTTCCGGGGAGTTCTATGTGTACAGTGACCAACCTTACTGCGAGCGCCACTACCACCAGTTGAACGGGTCGCTTTGCGGAGGTTGCCGTCGGGGTATTGAGGGTCAGTACCTTGAGGATGAAAAGTCTGCCAAGTACCACGTTGAGTGCTTCCGTTGCCACGATTGCTCTCGTCCTCTCAGTGATGGATATTTCGAGGTTGATGGTCATGTGTACTGTGAGCGTGACGCTCTTCGTCGTACTGCTCCTCCTGCACCACAGCGTGCTGATACGTGGAACGCCGGTGACCGCCAATACAACAACGCCCCTCGTGGTGGACCTAACATGCGTGGTCCCCCGATGGGCCAGCGCGGTCCTGGAGGTAGAGGGCCCGGTATGGGTATGGGACCTGGTGGTCCTATGAGACCAGGGCCGAATGGCCAGCAAATGATGGGGGGTCGCGGGGGGCCGGGGGGCCCGGGGCAGTTCGTGGGACTGCCACGGGGTCAGAAGGTACCGCCAAGTCAGTCGGGCTTGGCGCCTCCTCGGCCGCGCATGAACAAGCGCATGACTCGCCTGGGCATGATTTAAACAGCAACAAGAACAGTAAACCAACGGGAGGATTAACCGTCAACACGGGCGGTGGAAAGAGTAGAGGAAGTCGTGGACGTCGGGGATATCCGAAGGGTCCGATGCCCAAAAGTCCCCTTTCGCAGCACTTCAGCGCGGAGGACAGTGACGAGGATGACAATATGGATGACGTTACGCCGGATGAGTCGCATGTACCTGACATTCTTCAGCAGCCGCGACCACCATTGGCTAAGCATGCTGTACTCAAAGGTCAAATGGATCAAAATGGAGAAGCTGCCCCAGAGGCTCCAAAACCAGCACCAACTGGCCATATGCGACCTGGTGTTCCTATGACGGAGCTGCCACAAACACCAATCAACCAGCAGCGTATTCCGTTTTCGCCCAGCATGGAGTCGGCACAACCGCGAAACCAACTACCTCAAAACCAGCAGTCTAGACCCAACCAGAGGCCAGCGATGCAAAAGCTGCAGCTACCCGAGACACCTCTTGGGGCCCCGTCTCGTGGGACACCATCAAGTTTGGCTCCGGGTGGTTCACAGGGTGGATACCGGTCTCCGAATGACCAGCAGTTGAGCCCCGGTGGTGACAGTGATGGTGACAGTCATTATTCTAGTGACACATCTCCTGGTGGCCACAGTAACTCTGGTCTAGGTTCTGGTTTTGGTGGAAGGTCACCGGCGCCTTCAATGATGACTACTACTACTGCTAGCAGTGGTAATACTCTGTCGACTTATTCCTCGTCTACCGATATCACATCGCCGCGCGTACTCTCTTCCTCGTCTTCGGGATATCCCCAGACTGAGGACCCATCGTCCTCAACGGAAGACGAAAACCCTCCCACCGGCACACGTCGTCGTCGTCGGTCTCGTCTTAAGCCTTTGGCTAATCTGACGAATCTTTCGCTGTTTTCCATGTCGCCCAAGCAGGTCACGGCGCATCCACTCTCACCTCTCATCTTGCTTACTTCCCACATGGTGACGTCACCAATTATCGCATCTACCACGCCGTCTCCGACCAACGGCAATACTGGTGAGCGAGAAGAATGACGAATGACGGAAGAAGAATAAAGAAGAACAAGATGTATTTTCGTTTTTAATTTTGCATAGCCTTGTTTGAGTATTTAGTAGGAGACTTGCTTGTTCCTTTTGTATATAGTCGGGGACACTTTTTGCATTGGGTGTGATGGAGATATACCCTGAATTGAATTTATGTTAAGCTTAATCTGGAAGAAGACTTATAAGTGTGTGTTATTTTGTGACATATAAGTGGGGCCATTCATGGTGACGGCTTGGATGGAAATGCAATATTCTCAAATCCGTTGCTTTTGATTCTTAATCTTTCACCGATATTACAGCATTATTAAAATTGAGTACCACAAATACATTGTAGTCATGTCACACCAAAATCATAGTGCAAGTGTTTTTCTTACGTTGATAATTATCACGTGCCTGTCACTAACATCAGCAGACCCCAAATCCCCATCGCTTCCTCCCGGCACGGAAGACTCCCACTGGAAGACCAGCTTTGTCGCCAGCCATGTTTAGGACACCAGTAGGACAATCACCAGTAGTAACCTCTATGTCATCTATATCAGAACAACATAAAAGATGGAGTACGGCGAATACTACTATGCCGGACTTAAGGGAGCCAGAGGGGATAGATGAGTTCAGTGATGAAGAGGATGTTGTACCAGAAAGTGAGATTGGTGGTGAGGAAGATAATTATAGTGAAGATGTAGTGGATTCGAGTCAGGATAGAGGGCCTGTGAGGAAGAAGAGAAAGGTTGATGAAGCGAATATGGTTATGGAGGTAGTTGTCGAGGATGAAGATGAAGATGAAGATGCTACAATGATGCCAATTGAAGAGAGAAATACCGGAGATGACGAAATTCTTGTTTCCTCACCACCAGTCGGAGGATGGAACATATCTAATCCCTCTCTGCACTCTTCATCTCCGCCTCAATCCGTTCTATCATCATTAGACCTCCCAGACCTTCCAATTCTGCCTTCCCGGCCCCCACAACCACCCGTCAAATTCGCACCTCCCCGCCCAGCAACCCCGCCCCTCCCCGGTCCCCGTTTCCACGCGCAAGAAGAAGAAGCCATATCACAAACCCTCAAAATGCTCGTTTCCCCCGCCAAAAAGAAAGGAACAGGATGGCGACCAGGCGGCCTAGCAGCGGGCATGCAGGGCTTTCTCGCTGCGTTGAGAGGACAAGAAGGCGATGAGGAACGCTGGGTGGTGGGTACGGCGCGGCGAGACCGAGGGGGTGATATGACGTTTGTTGAGACACGAGGAGATGCCGGACACGCGAGGTTTTTACTTGTTGGCCATGACGATATAGAGTTGGTTGAAGGAATGCATTTTGTTACGTCGGGCGTCTCGTGGGACGTCGGAGAGTGGCGGGTGGCGGGCCAGTGGAGAGTGGTGGAGCCAGAAGAGAGCACTGATGTGTGACGCGGCAACAAGGCGAAGTGAGAGGGTGGCACCGCGATGGAGATCCTTCTGGGACTATGGCTGTGTTGCACCATGGGGCACATAGAAAAGGGTGGGCTGTTGCCTCGGTTCCCCGTGGTGATTCTTCTGTGTTTCGGTTGTTGGATTGATTGCCTTTGTTCACAATGTTACCGTCCTTATTATTCTTAGTTGGACTAGCCGCTTGTTTTCCAACTCCAGATACGACTCCGGATACAACTCGCTTATCCGATGGTAGCCTTCTCTGTAATGGTCATGTGGAGCTTTGTAGCCAACGGTATAGTAACCTTACTTTCGTTGCTGCCCACAACTGCCCATTTGTTGGAATTCTACCTGTCAACAACCAGTATCTCGCTCCTAGAGCCCTCTTAAATCTTGGAGTTCGCGCACTTCAGATTCAAATGCATCCGGCCGATAATGCCCCGGCACCTACACAACCATCAGATATTCGCCTGTGTCATACGAAATGTGGACTACGTGATGCTGGTGATCTAGGTGGGCTGTTGGATATCTTGAAGACGTGGATGGGCTTGGAGGGGAATGAAAGAGAGATAGTCACGTTGATTTTGACAAACGAGGATGGAATTGGTGTGGACGTCATAGCAGAAACGTTCAAAGAGAGGGGACTGGATAAGCTTGTTGTGGGAGAAGATGAGGTTAAAGGAGGCGAAGATGAATGGCCTACCTTAGGGGACATGTTAGACCGAGGGAAACGATTAGTGGTGTTTATGGGTGAGTTATATGCCAGACTTGATTTATTAAACACAGAGTTGCTGACCATGTGTATACGCCATGGTTTCTCTAAGTCTAGACTAGTAAGCACTTTCACTCGTCTTCGTACACCATCTCATCTAACCCCACTCAGTTACGCCGACACAACCAAAGTCAACTGGATCTTTCCCGAATTCAACTATCAATGGCAGAATCGATTTGACGAAACAGATTCCTCCTTCCCATCTTGCGCCGTTGACCGCCCCTCTGGCCTCACCAACCCATCTAGTTGGATGTACATGATAAACCACTATCTCGATATACCACTCCCTTTTGGTGTGTTAATTCCAGATCGTGGGGCGGCGGGAAAAACGAATTCGCGAGATGACATCGTGAAGCAAGTGGATCTGTGTCGTGGTATGTGGGGTAGGAATCCAAATGTAATCCTGGTGCGTTTGCGGTAGATAGTGGCGTGAGCGGGTTGGATTTATATTGAGTATATTTTGCTGACATCTGGCTTAGATGGATTGGATTAATGTAGGTGACGCTATTGCTGTTCAGGACGAGCTGAATGGTGTACAATGATTGCAATCTATACTCTACTATTTACCCTGCATGGCTTTGGTCAGAGCAACCCGCTTACTGTAAGGACTCAAACTGCGTTCTCTCTCCTCAACAGGTGGGCGTGATACAGGGGACTGTCTCCGTGGTGACGCTTTCCGTGGCGATGGTGATCTCTTACGATACGTCTTCCGCCGGGTCTCAGGTGACCGACTTCTCCGTCTCACGGCCTCGACACTGCGACTGCGACTGCGACTGCGGCTATAGCTAGGCGATCTTGAATCCCTAAGATTCTCCTTGCGTCCACGACTACGGTTGTGCCTACTAGACCGTCCCTGGTCTGTCGAAACAGTACTGACTGAACTAAACGACTCGCGTCTTGACCTCCGACTCTTCCTTTCCTTGCCCTCCGGCGATACAGAACGGCGAGCCTGTTTAATGAGTCTGGCCTCCCGCTCCTCCTTTTCCTTGGCAGCAGCCCGGTCGGCTTCCCGGCGCGCAAGTTCGGCGTCGACTAGAGCTTGCTTGCGCTCAGCGATGGAGTCTTGCAGGGTGGACTGGAGTTTAGGTTGGAGTTTAGGGTTCTTGAGTTGCTGGGTGCGCGAGGGGCGGGCGACGTATGGGCGTTCTTGCGACGAGGTTTTGCATTCATAGGAATAGTGGCGTGGATTTCGTAGGTTAGTTTAGGCGGTCGGTACATGGAGGGATATGGAGGAACTTATCTCTTTGAAGACACTTCTGGCACTGCACAGTGCTTGATGCCTTGACCGGACCTTTTTTCGTGGCGCGCGACCACCCCCCACCATTACCAGATCCTCCGTTTCGATACATTTTGATGCTGTAAAAGTGAGTTGATAATGTTGATGTCAAATCATGATATACCTGCATGAAACTTCCAAATTGATCAACTTGCACATACGCGCCCAGGGTTGAACCCTTCATAATCGCAATACCCTAGCCAAACACCCCACGTGTAATAGCCCAGAAAGCAGCCTTGTTGGCTATAGTCACATGACGTGCTACTTGACCCCCAGTTTTCCGCAACTGTTGGGTGGATTCTCCTCTCCATTTCATCACCGGGAGCGATTTGTTTGGAGTTATTCATCCGTTGTTGTATGTTCCACTGTCATCGCCAGTGCCGTCATTGAAAGAGCATTTGTGTCGAAGAGTCCAGATCGTCCGTTGTCGAGTCGCTCAATGCTGGCAAAGTGAACCGATTTTACTGTACATTCGGGATCATTTTCGGGGTCGTTTTTGGGGTCATTGTCCAGGTCATTTTGTGATCACTTTACGGGTGTTCAGTATACCAATCAGTTTACTGTTCTTGTTCCACCTCATCATGGCCTTGCATCCCCCGAGAATGCGCTGCCGTGTTTGCCTTTTCTAGAACGATATTTTCTGGGTCTCCATTTTCTTGTCTTCTTTTTTGCCTCCTTGGGAAGAAGAAGCTGCTTTTTAGTCGAGCGGTGACGTCTTCTAAAAAAAGCCCATATTTTTTTGTTTTCTCTTTTAGGGCGGACTTTTGGGATTTCAGAGACGCCGGGAACTGCATATCACAGGACACGAGAATCACGACTTTGCTACGATTTACCTCCCCGGCATGAATGGTTCTTTACACGCACTATTGTGGTTTATAGCTGTGTAGAAACGTTGGACTGGTTTCTTTTTTTGCGTCGCTCGCCCCGAAAAAAAACCATCTTTTATTTCTTTTTGGCCCGGTTTGAACGAAGCCTTTCTGTCTTGGCTTCATGTTGCCAGGATTAGACCGCAATACCACTCTGATTTGTGTCGACCTTAACATCGCGGCGTGATTGTTGTCGATTACTTTGGGGTAGGAACTACATTCAAGCATATACCGTCAGAATTTTCTTTTTGGTAGTCGTCTGCACATCCATACATACACAATGGCCGCCGCTCTGCCAAAGTCTTTTGCCAAGGTAATAACGACGTCATGGAGTCGTCCACTCTACCTCTCTGTCTATTCAGACAGTTCGCTAATGTTAATTTGATCCAGGTGGCCGCCACACCCCTCGCTGTGGCACAGCCTCCAACTGTGTCTGCCCCCCAATCCAAGAATACCCCGCAGTCCGATGCCGAATCGGTAGCTCTCGCCATAGACGACCTATCCATAAACTCTTCTAGTGCACCTCCCGTCACCACTTCTAACAGCTGTAATGGTCGTTCTGGAAAGGCCAAGTCAGCTGGCGAATCTGATGACTCAAATCCAACGGATTCATCCGATGTTGGTACTAAGCCCCCTAGCATTGACGGCAAGAGCATCACATCTGGTACAACTACCACATTCGCCATGGACGAGAAGGATTCTTTGCGACCCGACGACAGCGCCAGTGTCCAGGCCGCCGCTGACGACGATGATGCCTCCATCCGTGGGTCGCTAATTGCTGGGAGTAGAGCTCCTCCCATGCTTGTACCTGGTGGTAAGGGGATCGATGGCCGCATTGCTGGCGCGGGTGGACAGATCGTGGCACCAGTGAACTCGTTGGACAACATATACCAGCAGGCCCCGGATGACAAGTTACTCGAGGCTATCAAAAATGTTAAGGACCGCCAGTTCCTGTTGAAACTTGAGCTTGAGGTCATTAACTTCGTGCAAGAGTCTAAGTCAGTCCCCCTTCGTTCTTCATCACACTGCCGTCCCGATACTAACATCTACTCAGGGAGCCATACATGGACCTGCCACCAAGTAACTCCTTCTTTCGCATGCTTACTCACAAGTTAGCCGACTACTACCACATGACCCACTCCTATGAGAAGGACCACGGCCCAGGATTTGTACGCATTTTCAGAACCCCCTTTTGCCGTGTTCCGCCATCACTTGCTAGTATCACGGCAAGCACGCGCAGTCCGTCGCCACCACCACCCATGGTCCCCATGAAAATCATGCGCCGCGGAGAAGAGGTTGAGCCCGCACTATCCAGTGCGAACCAGTCCAAGGCCGCCTCAGAGGTTGGGAGTGACCAAAAGGATAAGGCTGCTATTCGCGAGAGGTAAGATTTCCATTGCTCATCTTACAATAGGAGCTACTTAGGCTAACATTATTCTCCTGTCGTAGAAGAACACGCGAGGAAAGAGAAGAGGCTTATCAAGAAGCTCGCAAGCGCATTTTTGGGGCATCGGCAACTACTTCTGCTGTTGGTACCCCAGCCGAGTCCGTGGCCGACCCGACTGATGCTTCTGAAAATGACGTATCACGTGCTAGTTCGGTGTCCGCCAAAGAGAAGAATAGCACCGTCAAGCGTAACAAGAACACCAAGCCACGCCAGGACTCTGCTGGTTTTGAGTCTCGCAGTAGCTACGTTCAGCAATGGTCACAACACCCACAGGTTTGGGGACAGCCACAATATGTCTCCATGAATCAGGCGTATCCAACACCTGGACCAGGACAGCCTGGGTTTTCGGCCCCCGTGGCAATGGCTGCTAATGGAGCCATGTCACCACCAGGACCGCCATGCCCGCAACCCTCTGGGTATAACATGCCTGGCCGTTACGGTCCCCCACCTCCCCAACCCGGCGTACCAGGGCCTGCATATGGTATGAATGGTAACATGCCTCCGCCACAACATTGGCCACAGTACGGACCGCAACAGTATCGCCAAACCCCACAGTACGGACGTCCTGGTAGTTCTTCCATGGGCCCACCACATTCGCAGTACCAGTTTGGCCAACTACCACAAAACATGAACCCGTACGACGCTAAGCCACAACATCCCATTCCTGGAAGTTATAGCCGTAATGGGTTCAGCCCCAAGACCAACTCATTCTATCCACATGCAAATGGCCCACCAAACGGCCCTATTTATCCCAATGGGCCACCACCAGTTCCCATGAATTACTCGCAATACCCACCACATGCTGGTTACCAACAGCAGTATTCGCCTGGTCCTAGCTATCCTCACATGATGCCGATGGGAATGTCTAATTACGGGTCTAACTACGGCCCTAATCACGGCCCTAACCACGGATCTTACTGCCCACCACCGCCACCTCCACCACAGGCACACAACCAGGTCAAGCCGCAAGGCGTGCCTGCTAAACCACCAGGTCCAAAGAAACCTCTGATTGTGGGATCAGGGACTGAGAGCCGTTCCGAACTGCCAAAGTATGGGAACCCAGAGAGTCTCCCAGCAAAACCGCAGTAAGAGAGGGAAGCGATTTGTTTTTCAATTTGGGTATGTTTATTGGGATGGCCTAGGTATTTTGGCTGGTTTGATTTGGGTTGGACTGGAGTTTTGGGCGTAAAAAACAGGTTATTTAATGCAAGTAGAAGAATACATACAAGACGTTGATGAAGTATCGGCTGTAGCAATCACTGGCAAGACATATAATGTGATTTTTCAACTTTGTTTCTCTTTTTTTCACAGCGTCATCTATGCTTTTGAAATACCCAGAACCCGAAACAAATCATAATGCCATCCTTCTTCCCTTCATACAACAACAATCTTTCATAACCTCAAGCCACGCACATAAATGAAAACTCTAGAGCAAGAACAAAGAAGAAAAAGAACAAGAAAAAAAGACAAAAAAGAACCATCTGTTGCCCCCTCCGTTTTTATTTCTTCCCCTACTTGCCGTAACTAACATTACATCCCCTTACTCGGTAGCCTCACGCTTGTCCTCTCTGGGCTCTCTGGGCTCCCGCTGCTCCCGGCGGTTTCCTCTCTGGTTGTTGTTACTGTTGTTGTTATTGTTGTTGTTGCGCTTGCCGCGCTTGTCCTTGGCGTTATCGCCGTCCTTGGTCTCATCCTTCTCACTAGCAACGAAGGTGGAGACACCAAGACGCTGAGAAAGCTCAATCTGGGTGCGGATGGTGTTGGCCAGGTATGAGACCATGAGGACGTCCTGGATGTGGTTGTTGAAATCGCGGTCGATCTGCTCGGGGGAGACCTTGGGGGTCAGAGACAGCGAGTTCATGAGGAACTGGCCAATGGCAGTGTTGGGCTGCTCCTCCTCATCGAGGACACCAGAGACCCACTCGGACACACGGTCAAGGTTACCGAGAGTATCACGGAGCGAACGGGCAAGACCCTCAATGTCGGAGACGAGGGGAGCAGTGCGGGTGACGGAGTCGCGCGCGCTGCTAATGGCCTCGAGGGCAGCAGCCTCGCTGTCGCCACCGAGCATCTTGTGGGGAACGCGGATGAACATGCAGCTGTCGGCAGCGCGCTCAGCGTTGGCTGCAACTGGAGCACTAATGTAGCAGCGGGTCTCGATGGGCTGGCCGGGTTCAGTCGACATGGTCAGGTGGATGGAGGGGTGGGGAGCCGTGCCGTTTTCCGGCGACGCGAAGAAGTTCTGGATGAGGGCGGAGAAAGAGTTCAGCTCGTGCGAGGTCGTGTACCAACCGAGAAGGGCATCACGGGGCGACGCCTTCAGGGTGAGGGCGAGCATGGTGCGGAGGTAATCGACATCGACCTGGACCTCCTCCTCGGTCTCGGTGTGGGGAATGGCAAAGGTGCTGCGGACGGAGATCTCGGAGCCGTCTTCGGAGCGGGTACCAACCAGGGCACCGATAACCCGGGGCGACTGGCTGGCCGACTTGTCGTGGCGAAGGGCATGGTCGAGGACGGAGAGAACGGCCTGGGGGTGAATGGAGATGGCGAGGGGGCTGGCGGAAAGGTTCAGGCCGAGCTGGGCGGGGACCACGGGACGGGCCAGGTGAAGGAAATTGGGGGTGTCGACGGCGGCCATGATGGGCGACTTTTGTGTGGGTGAATTGGTGGGTGAGATAATGTTAGTTTTGATGGATGCCGGGTCTTGTCGGGGGGCGATCACGGGGGAGGCGGCCGGTAGTGGTGGAAAAGAAGATTTCAGCGGGCGGGCTGTCGTGGTTCGCTGGCACACTGGCAAAGTGAGTCTTGGGTGGGGCTGAAAATCTTAATTGGGAAAGTGGCGGTAGACTGGGTGAGGCGTTATAGTTAGATGGAGGCAGGAAGGAACAAGTTCCAGAGGGGTACCACACAGCGTGGTGGGAAAATTTAGATGGACAATACTAAGGGATTTGGTTCTACAAATGCAGGATCAATGGATTTTTCAAGAGTCTTTTTGGGCTTGCGGCAGCGGGAGAAATGATTACATTGGTATATGTTTGCAGGTTACGGAAATTTTTTATATCGGGTTGTCAAGCCGGTATGACGTCCTTTGCCTTGACACAGCATTCACATGCTATGGCGGGGTTGATGCTATATGCCTTTTTCCTTCTGTAAAATCGTAGAATTTGGGTTGTGGGGTGTAAACGATAAGACTGAGATAGGGAAGTGTGGCGTTCAAGCTTGGAACTACCATGGTGGGGTTAATCTGTGGCTTATCGATGTGGCGTACATTTTCTAGAATCATGGAATCTGCAAAAGTTTTGGGAACAAGCGCCGACGAAGGGAAGCTTGAATTGTCTTGGTTTCGACGATATTTCTTTGTATTTTTAGTTTTTTGGGAATTTGAAGATATTTCTAGGTTCTTTGTGCTTCTGCGACCGCACTGATACCGATAATACAATAGAATCAGCTTTTACTTGTCTTCAATTGTTCAGTCGCATTTCTGAAAATGGGCTTTAGAGGTCGTGGAGGCGCCCGTGGAGGTGCCCGTGGTGGCGGTAGAGGACGTGGTGGGTTCCGGGGACGCGGTGGTGGTCGAGGTCGCGGTAGAGGTGGTAGAGGTGGGTTTCGTGGCGGTTTCACCAACGCTCGTATTGCCGATAATGACGAGTAAGTATTAACTAGTCATGTCTCAAATGTACCTGATCTAACGCTATTGTCCTCACCCGTAGTGATGTCAACACCTCCGAGTCCGAATCCGACGCTGAAATGGATAATGTCGAGTCCGAGTCTGAAGATGAGCAGGTCGCTGCCTCTTCGTATAGTGCACTTCTTCAGAGTCTGAAGCAGGATGCCCCATCTGCTAAGAAGCGGAAGCTCAATAATTCTGAGGCTCAGACTAGCGCTGCGGTTGAAGAGGCTGATAACTCTGGTTCCTCTGGTGACGAGGAGGAAGGCTCTGGTGATGAATTGGGTAGTGCTTCGGGAGATGACGATGAAGACGAGGTACCTAAGGATATTGACTTTGTCGACGAAGAAGAGGAGGATCTCGAAAATGCCTATGCCGACGAAGTCTTCGATGATTCTGACGAGGAGGACTCCGAGGACCCCTTTGACAGCCACTTCTGTCTCCCCACCGAAGCCGAAATTGCTGCCAAGGTCGCCCAGGTTAAAGCCGGAAACTGGGTCACTCAGCGCGCTGCGACCAAGATCTCCCGTGTTGTCGCCACCCACCTCGAAAACACCGATGCTCCCGGTACCCCCAGACTGTCCGGCCCTGCCGTCCTTAAACTCAAGCCTAAGCTGCTGGAAACTGCCATGGAGCAGTTCTCTAATTTCACTCCTGTACAGTCGGAGTTTGCGCCACACCTATTCAACTACCGTGATCTTCTCTACTGCCAGCGGAATGTCCAGAACGCGGAGGATCTCCGTAACCTCGTCTGTCTGCATGCCCTGAACCATGTTTTCAAGACCCGTGACAGAGTCATCAAGAATAACCAACGTCTTGCGCAAAAGAAGGAGGAAACTGAGATGGAGTGCCGTGACCAGGGTTTCACCCGTCCCAAGGTCCTCTTCATCGTGCCAACCCGCCACGCCTGTGTGCGCCTCGTCAATACTATCGTCGCCCTTTCCCAACCTGACCAACAAGAGAACCGCAAGCGCTTCGACGACGGCTACTATGACCCTAACAACAATAAGTTTGGCGATGATAAGCCAGCTGATTTCCAGCAGCTTTTTGAGGGTAACGACGATGACATGTTCCGTATCGGTGTCAAGTTTACTCGCAAAACTATCAAGTATTTCTCGCAGTTCTATAACTCTGATATCCTGATTGCCTCGCCTCTTGGTCTCCGCATGGCTCTCGGCTCTGAAGATGACAGCAAGAAGAAGCCCGATCACGATTTCCTCTCATCCATCGAACTAGTCGTCGTTGACCAGGCCGATGCCTTGCTTATGCAAAACTGGGAACACGTTGAGCAAATCTTCGAGAAACTTAACCTTCAGCCCAAGGACGCCCACGGTTGCGACTTCAGTCGTGTTCGCCCTTGGTACCTGGAAAATTGGGCCAAATACTTCCGCCAAACCGTCATTCTTTCCGCCTTTAACACCCCAGAACTCACCGAGTTGACCCGCGTCCACTGCCACAACATTGCCGGTCGTCTCCGTGTCCAGCCCGAGTACCCTGGTGTTCTCCAGAACCTCGGCGTCAAGGCCCGGCAAACATTTGTCCGCTTTGACAGCAAATCCGCCGACCGCGACCCTGATGTCCGCTTCGAGTACTTCAAATCAGCCATTGTCCCTCTTCTTGTCAAGCGTGCTAAAGATGCCACCGGAACGCTCATCTTTATCCCGTCATACCTGGACTTTGTCCGTGTGCGCAACTTCCTAGCCAACGATGACTCTGTGCAGAGTCTGACCTTTGGTACTATCAGTGAATATGCTGATGTTCCAGAAGCGTCGCGGGCCCGTTCGCACTTCTTAAACGGTCGTCATAGAGTATTACTTTACACAGAGCGTGCGCACCACTTCCGGAGATACCGGATCCGTGGTGTGCAGCGGGTGATTATGTATGCGCCACCAGATAACCCGGCCTTCTACAAGGAGATCACTGGTGACTACTTTGTTCGTAGTGAGCAGGATGGCAAGCTGGTAGCGGGCACAGCGTCGGTGAGAGTTATGTTCTCCAAGTATGATGCTTTCAGATTGGAGCGTGTGGCGGGAAGCTCACGTGTGGGCAAGATGTTGACGGATAGAGGTGATACCTTTGATTTTGTGTAGTTTTGTATATTCTTGATTTGGCGTTCTCGGTGGGTGATATAAAAACGGGCCATATGGTAATTGTTGGTTTCTGATCTTTTGGTAATTTATATTGTACAAGATGAAATTTGCTATTGTTACAGACACTCCCTCCTTTCTCTCCCCCTCTTACAATTGCTTCGCCAAAATGTGTTCTGGTGTAAACTCCTTCTTCAAAGACTCACCATATTTCCCTCTCAACCGATTTACCATGATATCAAAATCCGCCTGTCCACGCACCCTCGTCACCTTTTCCACATTCTGCTTCGTATAATCCGTTGACAAAACACCCCGTTCCAAATCTCTCGCCACGGCCATCGCCGTCATCATGAACCGGGAATCGCGCGGCCCGTCGACAAACTCGAGAATAGCCGATTCCGCCTGGTCGTATGTGTCATGGGGCTCAGTGCGAATCACGCGTGTGTAGCCACCTTCGCGGGTAGCATAGCGGGACTTAAGGGTGGAAAAGACCTTGGGCATAAGGTCGTGGGGGGTCTATTTGGCGGGGGAGCACTTCTTGTTAGTCTGTAAGTTCTCCTCCAAATCATCTACTATCAAACTCACGTAAAGCATCGCCTTAACACTCTCCCGACTCGTAGGAGTATCGCGCTTAGCCAAGGTAATCAGCTTCTCCGCCATCCGCTGTGTCTCCTTCGCCTTGGCATAAGTCGTCTTGATATGCTCATGCATCACCAACTGCGTCACCTGCCCTCTCAACAGCGCCTGTCTAGCCGACGACGTGCGGCTCAAATGTCTGAAACGAAACCCTCCACCAGCCATGGTTTCAACTCGTCAATAAACAACGAAAAAAAAAGTCCAACAAAAACACGGAAACTCGTGGTTCAATCGTTCCGCTCTCAATCGCCAATATCCGCCTGCCGCCGGAGACCTTGCGTAAAATGTTACTGCTATTTACATGTCACGTGATGTAAAATCGTCGCCATGTGTCAATGTGGGGTAACCCTTTTAGGACTGTGTTACCTTCTATATCGAGGCAATGTGAGCGTCTTTGGCAGGTGTTAATTGGTTTTTGGCAAGTGTCAAAGTAGAGCCAGTGCACCGGTGGCAAGTTACCAGTCGGGATGTACGGACTGAAGGCCGGGCTGTCGCTGAACCCGCTCCGTATGCTCCCCATTCACAATCATCCACATCCAAGTAATCTGTGAATCTCAGACAAAATGGGCTTCAACTCCGGCTTCGTATGTCCTTACCCCACATCCCACCCGTCAACACTAATAAACTAACCCGCACCTTGCAGCTCGGAGGCCTAACTATAACCCTCGGCCTCACTTATCTTTCCCTTTCCACCCACCAAGCCAACAGACATCACCAGGCTCTCCTTGTGCGCGCGCAGAACGCACAGTTGGCTTCGGCTGTTGAGAATGCCCCGTATGTCCCGGGGATTCCCTCGCGCATGGATATTGAACGAGCTGCTCGCGCAAATGTTGTTGATTCGAGCAAAGACCGCTGGAACCGTGAAGTTGAGGGCGTCGTGAGAGCAGTGCAGAGGCTGGATTGGGGTCTGGTTAGAGAGAGAGCAGAGGAAGTTGCCGTACAGACATGGAAGAAGTGGGTCAATTAAGAAACGACTTCAGTCTTGGCTAGATACAGCGTGGGAAAGAACCAATGTACTTTCACAATTCATGTTACACATTCAAATGCATGGTCAAGCCAAGTATTGGCTTTCAATTCATGATAACAAACAATTCAATTAAAGTGGTGATTTTTCTGTAAAACCCAAATGCCCAAACGCCGGTGCTGTATAACCAAAGACAAAAAATGCAAGCCCAAAAAAACAAAGTGATCTCATAACCCATTACTACGTCGCCGTCACCATTCTTTCAATTACACCTCTAAAGCCACTCGAGGAGCTCGGGGGTGAAATAGGTAATGACAATGGTAGCACCTGCTCTCAGAATCGACTCAGTGGACTCGAAAACCATAGCCTTGAGATCAAATACACCAGCTTTAGCGCCAGCGTGGATCATGGCAAACTCTCCAGAAACCTGGTAAGCAGCCACAGGCAGATCACTGGCCAGATCCTTAGCGTCACGGATAATGTCAAGGTACTGACCAGCAGGCTTGACCATGATCACATCAGCACCCTCGTTGATGTCACGGATGATGGCGCGGCGAGCGAGACCACGGCCACCAGAGGGAAGCTGGTAGCAGCGACGATCACCGAAAGAAGGGCACGAGCCAGCAGCATCGCGGAAGGGGCCGTACAGGGCACCGGCAAACTTGGCGGCATACGACATGAGGGTTACTTGGTGGGAGATGCCCTGCTCAATAAGCTTAAGCTTGATAGCCTTGATTCTACCATCGTTCATGTCTGATGGGGCGACGCAGTGAGCACCGGCCATGGCGTAGGCGACAGCAACATCCGAAATGCGGTGAACGGAAAGCTCATTGTTCAACGAGCCGTCGTCGCGGAGAATACCGCAGTGGCCGTGGGAAGTGTATTCGCAAAGGCAGACATCGGCGCAAATGTACAGCTGGGGGAAGCGCACCCGCAAAAGACGGATAGCACGGATCACGGGACCCTCCGGGTCGTCAGCAGCAGTGCCGAGGGCATCCTTGGAACCGGGGGCCATAGGAACACCAAAGAGCATGACCGAGCGGAGACCTCTGCGGACGAGTGGCTCGAGGAAGGCAACCAGACGGTTGATACCGCGGCGGGCCTGGTTGGGAAGCGAGGGAATGGCGGTCTCCTCGTCATCGTTGTCGGAAACGAAGATGGGGAAAATGAGCATGTCCTGATTACGGTAGGGTAACGGTTAGCCAACATTGTCAAGACATGAGACAAGGAAGGGAAGAAAGACAAACCTTGGTGAGTTGGTGCTCGGATTGCCAGCTGCGGGCCAGCGGGTGGAAGTATCCACCATGAAGCTGGCTAGAAATGTCACCCGAGATGCTAACAGTAGTGGCCGAAGTGCTGGTGTACGAAGGGCGAGAAATGTTGGAGCGGGAGTCGACAGTGGAAACAGATCCCGGGTGATCGGTTCTGCGGCGGGGCATGCCCGAGTCGCGGAGAGTGAGGTCCTGGACGAGACTGGAGAAAGACATTTTGAGCAAGTTACAAAGTGTCGGTTATGCGATTTGTATGGCCAGCAAGAAATGACGGTATGTCGGTAGCGGAGGATCAACGGGTAGGCGACGGTATATCTAAATACAAAAAAAAACACAGAAGGAAAGAAACAACGAAAAACAACCAACTTTTTGTATAGACGCTGCAGGTCTCGCTCGTATCTTTGGAGAATAACAAAATAAAATAAACTAAAATAACAGAAAAAGAATTTGTGAGAAATATCAATTTATTTAGAACAATTCCTGACTGGCCAGCACTTCTAGTCAAACC
This sequence comes from Huntiella savannae, assembly GCA_001483325.1. Lineage (NCBI taxonomy): Eukaryota > Fungi > Ascomycota > Sordariomycetes > Microascales > Ceratocystidaceae > Huntiella > Huntiella savannae. The sequence continues at coordinate 265,112 of LCZG01000002.1, read as the reverse complement.
CATGTGCAGCCTCTCCAACATAGCGGGGTTTCAGCGGCTCCGTCCCCTGTAAATTCCGACTACCTCACTACAGCAGTCAATTTGATAATTCTGCATTGGCTATTGGCCAAATTCGACCTAGACCAAGTCCGAACTAGCACCAAACTTATTCCGGTCTTTCCATCATTAACAAGTCAAACTCTTTGCTCCTGCCTTGGACGGCCTGTCAACTTTTGCGGCTACCGTTTCAACTTCACCTAATTGCCAGCCACTTTAACAGCGCTATGAGTTTCAGCGGTCCCAGCGTTGCAACGTCGTCTGTGCAGCCGCTAAATCACTGGAAACGCCGGTGAATTTGTCCAACTTTGTGATGTTCTCCGGTCTTGAGTAATCGTCGTGACCGAGTGTTGAACGATAAACCAAAGACTGTCGATTTGTAGTTTTGCGCAACCTTCTCGCTAAAGAATGATTCTCCCATCTTGTCCGCTTTGACAGGGGGTAAAAATGTTCTCGCACATGACGCCATTTTCAAGGGTTTTTCGTTTCTCCTCAAGGGATCGCCAGCTTTGATCGCTGTGGAAGCCTTAGAAGCCTTGGAAAACTTGGTTGATCGACTCGATACAACCCAAGCAAGTAAACACTCAAAATTCTTGTTTTCGGTCACTTCTGTATTGCATTTTTGTATCAAAGTAGTCAATTGCCGCATCTAGCCAATCAGGAATACCGAATTAGACAGGGTCCACCAATTGCAACGGTGGATTTTCTCCTGCATGATATCCCGACCAACTTCCTACTTGAGCCACAGAACGCCATTGTGCGGAGTCTTGTTGCGAACATCTGCACAGGCTCTGGCTCAGCTTATCGGTTCCGAACGGTGTCGTTGAGTCAGCATTACAATCCGCTTCTTGGGGGCTATGGGGGCGTATCCGGGCGGAGCTTGTGGTGGAGGAATGCCACTTTGGAGTCCTGGAGGCGGAATGTAATACGGTAGTTGTCTTTGGGACAGTACTGGTCACTTATGTTTTCCCGAGTGAGGGATATCTACAGACAATCGCATTTGACTTGTCATCGAAACATGTGTCACAAGGGTTTACTTCGAGTAACCCTATTGACGTTAACATCCGACTTACACGGCATATTGCATGTACAGAAAGACGACCTTCAACTTTAAGCCATAACAAGAACTATGAACAAGATACTTATACATACTAACTGGCACTTCTATTCCCAGGTTTCACTTGCCCCGGTGTTTGACCTGTCTTTCCTTCAATACAAAGAATTACTAGGCAGTTCCCTCTGTTAACCAGGCATTCATGAGAGTGTCGATATCAAGTTGTCAGAACTAATTTTAAATAGAACTGGATTAGCTAGAAACTGATGAACATTAGAGATATCTCACGAGGTGTTCAAAAGGGTTGAAAGAGCGGTTACCATGAATCATGTAACAGCTGGTTCTTAACAATCTCTCCTCCAGATGCCACCATATATGATCATTCGAGACATTCTTGGATGCTAACAATGCATGCTTTCCAGATGTCCATTGTATCATTCTTTCACGGCAACAACTCTGACCTGGGTTGCCTAAGCTATCTTGTTGTTGTTTCCCCATATACACAGTTTGTTGTTCTTCTAGCTCTCTTGTTATTCTCCCCTCCTCTTCTTCTTCTTCCGAACTCAACTTCGTTTCGTTTTCTTCTTCTTCTTCTCACCATCAGTGAACTGCTACAACAATCTTGAACGTTCTATTCAGCTCGCCACTCTCTTCTTTCCATCCCTTCCTCCCAACTCCTTCCCTCTTGTTCCTCATGTCTGAATATTGCGAATCGTTGAACGCTGCCATCTTCCAAGACACTATATTCAAGCTGATTTTTATGCTGATCATTTTGGCCCACTACTTTCGTGTGCCCGTGACCGCCCGCTTTGCTTGTCCTTGGCCTTCTGCTGAGAAGACCACCCGCACCAAGGAAGAACACCGCCGCTCCCAGGTCGTGTTCGACGTCGAAAAGGCCAACTGCTACGCCTGCGAGCAGAGAAAGCTTCGCAACTAAACAACAATGCCTGCTCCCAACCCCGCCTTCTATGTCCGCGAAGACCCGCTGATCCCTTGGGCTAAGCGTCGCAGACTGAACTGGACTGGAGGTAAGTGAATCAACTTTAGCAAGTATGACAACTACTAACATGTTAGACTCGCTGTTTGTATCGCATGACTTGGCTGTTGATGGTCCTGTTCCCTCGCGTGTCTTGGCCCCCAAGGATGTCAATACTGGGCTCACCACGCCTACCCCCGAGGACAAGAAAACCGATAATACTTGTTACGGCAATGAAAACAAACCGGTCGAGCCCTCCAAGAAGACAGATGCTCCCCCCAAGAAGACAGATTCTCCCCGCAAGACAACTGGTGCCGAGATGCGTGGACGTACACGTACTCGTGCCAACTATGGAACTGTTAGAAGTCAGAGACCCCGCTTTAATCACCTCCCGACTGAAAACTCTGTGATCAATGATTCCGATGTTGAGGAACAGACTGGGGCCGCGGACAGGGCTGCTGATGAGAAAAGCAAGTAAATGAATGCTTACTGCATGAACTGCATATAGTTGTGTTTTGAGCCTTTAACAAAGTGTATTTTATAAATTCCTGGTTGTGCTTTCTATAAAAATGATGTATCCATGGCCCATTCCCCCATGATCATGGAGGGCCAGTCCCCGCTTAAGTCTAATTCGAAATTACCTAGCATGTCATGTGGAGTTGGCATCTGTGCATGTGGTTGTTGTTGTGCTTGCGGTGGCTGTATGGGCAAGCCTCGTCCTCGTGAAGGAACGCCGGGGGTAGAAGTGACAACTTGCCCGGCCACAACAGGCTGAACCTCAGGTGCCGCACTTCGACGATCATACCACACTCTCAACAAATGTAAACTCTTAACATAACGTTCCAAACTACCAAAATCCTCCGCTGTCGCCCACGAATCCTCACGACCAACTCCAGCAAATCGGGCCTCCCGCTGTAACCGAGCCTGATCAGCTCGTCTCAGAATCTGCAACAGTGAGTCCATAATGCTACCAAAATCAAGCTGTAGCCTTGCCAACGTTAAGTCCCAGCCCGCGACTTCAAGCAGCAAGATACGCACGGCAACACAGGCGGCTAGGGATACCTGTTCTAGGGTTGCTAGTGTTGCGTATGTTTGGAAACCACCTGTGGCTGCGTGTGGTTCGATGAGGATGAAGGCTTTGAAGAATTGCTTTAGAGCTTCGAGGCCGTTGTTTAGGGCTTCGATGTAGTAGATGTGTTGTTGGGTGCGTTGGCTGGCGTCGGTTATGAATGTGGCGGGTTCATAGAGACGGACGAGGGCATAGGTGTAGTGTAGGCGGAAGTGACTGTAGTCTGGGTGATCTGGGGCAACACCTTGGGCAATCTTGTCTAGCTGGGCACGTAGTGGACGGGCACAACGTTCTATGACGGCGGCGTAGGTGGGTTTCCGGTCGCGTGAATAGGGGATGCCGAAAATGGCAGTAGCTTGGTTCGTCACCTCTGCGATACTGGCGATCTTCTCAACCATGAAGTCACTACGTAGTTCTGAGGTGAGCAGACGAGTAGCCGCGTGTGCGTCTAGAGGGTTCCCGTTGAGTAATGGCGGATAACTACCCCGGCACGAGGAGATCTCCGAGAGGTAGAAGAGGCCGAGGTAGGCACGTTGTTGGGCCATGGTGAGTTTGGAGGTGGTTTGGGCGAGCATAGCCTGGCGAGGATCTTCTGGGCCACGGCTGGTGGTGTGGAGATTCATAGATACACGGGGCATAACGATGGCAAGGGATCGGGCGTGGGCTACAGCGAGGTGCATGATTTGGTGAGTTTGGGCGGAGGCGAGACGTATAGGACCCCACGCAATGAGAATGAGTAGGCCTTGGAGAACATCAAGAGTTACTGAGGACTCAACGAGGGTTCGCATGCCAAGGTACGTCATGAGCTCGCGACGAATGGACTTGAGCATTGTTGGTGTGAAAGGTACCGTGACAAAGACTATAGCCCGGACAAGAAACGGTTGGTCAATGTATAGTCGCTCAATAGGCTTCTGTGGCACCACGACAAAAGGGAAGGCAGGTGTATACCGAGTCTTGAACTCCATAATAGCCAAGTTCACTTGATCCCAGTTCAACCCGAACGGAGCCACTGGAGGCCCTGTTGGCGAAGTAGCAGTAGCTGCAACCATGGTAGCTGGATGAGTGGGCGGAGTGACAGGCGGGACATTTTGAGATGCCGTGACAAGAGGGATTCCTGATTGTCCATGGGATTGTCCGTGAGTAGAAGAATCTGGTGGAGGGTCAACAGCATTGACGGTTACAGAGGACTCAGGAGTACTAATTACTGAGTGACGGCCAGGATCCTCTGCTGAGGCAAGACGCGTGGTGAGATTGTCGATTATTTGTTCTAGAGAGGCAACGCGGCTAATTTGACCATGTTAGAGGCGGCTGTTGGCGGATACTACTACGGGGAATACATACCTAGCTAGTGGCTTTAACTGACGCGGTCTACGGATGCTTTTTGTAGTTTTGGGCTGACACTCGATATTGAGATGTTGGCAGCTAAGATGTATGAGCCCAGTTAGTAAGTCATTAACAACTGTGATGGGAATAGTGGCTTACCGGTCACACAGATGACGGTTTTGATTTTCCGGTTTAAAGTTGCATTTCGCTTTAGCCTTAGTACACGGCACACAAGCCCGTAGTCTCCGTGGGGGACTCTCGGCCCGAGCTCGTTGTTTTCCGGGGGACATGATATTTCCCTTCTCATCTACTGAATTCTCAAAAACCTACACAAGCATATATCTTACTTGTAAAAACGAGATTAAAAAAAATGCCTGCCGGAACCAGCCCAGCCTGTGATGAGACAATCGTCAACAACACCACGCTCACGTCCACTCTACTCAATCTTCCCAACAATTCACCTGCTGCAAGTCAATCCTGTTGAACCAACAAAGTCACAGACATACACCAAGTCTGAGATATAAGACGAACCCTTATTCTCAGGGTTTTCTGCGTAACCAAAGGAATGATGGGATGGGATGGGGGTACGGAACTTTGGGGCCAAGGAAATACCGGAATGGGCCAGACGGGTTAACAAGCTGCGGGATATCGCAGGGAGCGGAATATGGATGTTTGCAACGAGCCCCAAAAAACCCCGAGGGAATCAGGTGTCCGAAGAAACGACGGTAATAGGGTTTCAATTGACAGGAAAAGTATGAGTGGTGTAACGTGAGTAAAGGAAAGTTGAAACCGGTCACGGGATAAGGCTCTTTGGAGAAAGAAGGGTTGGGCCAATGAAGAGAACCCGGATAGGAAGGAATAGATGAGGATCGTGAGTATCCTCTACACAGATATCCTCCTGATGAAAAATAAGCGCGAGACAGAAAAGGTTCAAAGAATTACAAACACGAACTTGCAATTCGCGATGCACAACAAAAGAAGAAAATGGAAATTGTCGAGCGGGTTAATGTTAGTCCGGTTACGCCGTGGGTTTCTGTACATTAGCGCGCGTATATATTGGCATCAGGGTTTCTCGCAATTTTGTGAGTGGGTGGGAACCCTAGTCCCGTGACTTGGCTTAACCCGGTCCTTGGCGAATCCCCAACACTTACTTGTAACATACATACAAAAGTTAATGTTGTCGGTTCGTTGCATGAAATCATAGCCTTCGGGAGATATGGACAATGAAGGGAATTTGATATGTAGTTTGTAAGCGTGCGTCGAAGCTTCGTTGGTTTTCATTGAGGAATTCCCGTTCCTGGACAGCTACGGCGATTCCATGAATCACGGGCCCCACCGTCCGAGAGACCTTGGTTGAAGCTCATATTGGTGAGAGATGAATGGAAGGGATTTGTATTTACTATGACAATTCATCACAAGAAGGGCAGACTGTTATTTTTTCAATGCTTTATATTTGATATCTCAACATTCGGCCAAAAAAAGAGACTCGGTGAACCCCTGGATCTCAAACAACTTAATGACATGACAGCATCAATAACCGACAAGTTAGCTAACCCCCGTAGTCTCCGTTACTGCCATAGCACCGAGTTGCCTTGGCCATCGACATCAAATCGATAAAGCCTAGGAAAAGAAACGAAAAAGAAAACAAAACAGCATTAAAGTATACGTTGAAATCCAACATAAAAGAAATCCAAAGTGACGCCGGGTTCCGTCCCTCCCAAGGCCAAAACATTTAGGCCATCGTTATATGTTTTTTTTGTTGTATCTCTTCTTTGTCATGCCGTTATGCACGCATAGGTACTAAAAGAAACAAACGGTAGCCATTTACGGCTTGCCAGTAAGCTTCTTCTCCTTGCGGGCCTTGAGGCAACGGGAGATCATCAGGCCAATGATACCAACACCAACGCTGTGATTAAGTTAGTAACACGGACGACATGGTTGTATAAGTATGGTAGAGATTATGGAAGGAACATACATGAAGACGATGCAGAACACAAGGCTGTTGGAAAGAATCTGTTAGTATTTTTGAAGTTTTGAGTTGACGAGGTAATAACGAGAGACTTACACGACACCAGGTTCACGGGCTGCCCAGTTCTTTCTGCGCTTAGCAAGGTGGGAGACGGCGTCGCGGACGGCGAGTTGGTTGATGGCGGCCATTGTGAAGCTTGGAGAATTGTTTGCAAACTATATGTAAACGAAATATGTTAGATGATATACGGAACTAGATGACATCGCAAATCGTCGGTATAGCTCTTTATATTCGCTACCCCGCTCGCCCCCGCGTTTACGGTCAGCTGCCAGAGTGCCCGAAGCCATACCCGGCTTAAGTACCCCACACAAGCAAGTGAGCTTTAACGGCTTATAGAACGTCTGAGACACTGGTTATAGGACCCGATCCATGGCTATGTGGGATAACTTCCGCATCCATGGCACTCATTTTGCTAGTGGGAAGGATCGAGCCCTTTCGCATATTAACGACGAACCATGGGGAAAATGGATGGAAAGAAGAGACCAGGCAGGTCCACAAACATCCGTTATACCACTCCACCATTTGTCAAAGCGCTGCATGTTCATCGCCAGATGGCAATACATTAGTAGTAATGAGCGTATATGCAGTAATCAGGTGATTATTCCGCAATCGGCTATTACGACAATATGGCGACGAAGAGATGCGACTTGCGAGTGAATCAATTTGGACTTCCTTCGATTTATCCAGCTCCTCAAACGGTCTTTTTGTTCGGCTTCGAATGATGCAAGAGGAAAGGTCATCCTATCTGACGTCATATGCTTATTTGCTAGGTGAACGCTTTGTTTTTTTGTTTCCCATGTCATCCTTGGATAAACGAGTCCTGGAAGACAAGGAAACAAAGTTTATGCATCGCCAAGACTGTCATTAAACAAGGGCATGGGCAGCTAAGCTCTGTGGCGGAAACAGGTGGGGGAAGAGGAACAACGACAACGACAACGACAGCGACGAACTACTCATAGAGAGCCCAATGATAAGAAAGACAAAAGTAATAAAGGTATAAAAGACTGTAGAGAGGTACTTACACGTTTGAATGATACAGACAACGATGAGGGTCAGCAGACAAAGATGTAACGAAACAAAGTAACAAAACAAAAGAGAAAAGGAAAAAAGAAGAGTTTGGTACAAGGGCGGGTAGACAGAGACGGACTATATGTATCTTTTTTGTGGCGGTGGACAAATACCTCTGGTTTAAGGCAATTAGACAAAGATATGGGGGCACTCACTTAAAGCGGATGTGGGATTACTGGGACAGGCGGGCTTCGGGGATAAGAGGGGGGAGGAAGAAAGCTTCTTGAACAGTGGGAATAACGGAGGAACAGAAACTGCATTGGGTGTTTTGTGTGTACCTATATGTGCATGTAAGGACCGAGTCAGTTTATGTTAAATCTTTTGGCCACAGAAAGGTAGTAGTATTACCGACAAGCCATTATAGATCTCCATCTCTAACTTGACTACAATCATAACTACTTCAAACTGTCTCAGTCACAGTAGCCATCTACATACGCCATCACATGTCGTGTCATTCCCAACTTCAACTAACCTTCCGGGCTCCAACCTCCTCTATTTCCAGCCAACCGGCAAATTCCAAGTGTGTTTGTTCTTTTGACTCCGTCCAAGCAAAAAAAGAACGAAAACATACATATTGTGCATATGACAGGGTTCAAGAGCCGCTGGCTTACAGGTAACTGGCGGGTGAAAACTAACTTGACGGGGCTGGCCTTTACTGTAGGTGATGTTAGGTTGGCAAGCTATGGCTTGGTCCGGGTTGGCATTCTCTATATGTGTACAGACCCGAATGCCGAGTCCCCCGTGTCATCGGCTCCGAGAAATAGCCTTGTTTTCTCCTACAGTATTGTACATACAAACATCCCGTCTCCGTATAGACATAAAACCCAAAAACTCCACGTCTATATGTCCATTCACGGGAATATCCTCTCTTAATACTCCCTTCTCCTGTCCTTATGCATCCAAATTGGAGAAATACAACTTCCTTCTCTACTGCAATGCAATCCCTCAAGCCCTAGCTTTCTACACTATTCCTGAGGCCATCAGGAACTTGTCTATCAATAACGCATCAAAGTGTCGCCGACAAAGGCCCCGTTACTTGTCCCTCAAATCAGGTAAATTTCTGTATCTCATATAACGAGAGAAAAAAAAAAAACATCCACTACAAAAAGTCCTTGCGCATACCCGCAGATCGTATGTAGAATCCAAATACTCACCAACCACACTCTTTCCATCTCGCCCACTTCATAATCTCCCTCATCACATTCTCACTCGCCCATCATTTCCGCGTCTTGTCCGTCATGTGTTATATCCGGATCGACCTAGAACCCCACAAATGACATCACAATAAAAGGGTCCGTGTTATTGGAAATAGGGTTAAACATAACCCAACTAGCATTCCTGCTTGTCCCCCCGATATGCATGCCCATACCAATGCGGTAAGCTTGCACGCCAGTGGTTGCGATGCTAGTAACACTGGATGAAAACTGACGAGAATTCACGACGATGCAAAACCGGAATCCTAAAAGAAGAAACCAATAACGTGTATATTTCTGTGTAGAATCTAGCCAATAAGCGACCTAAACGCTCTTGCCAGTAAATGCCGGGAATTTTCACACCTGCCTCATTGTCAAAGCATAATTTTCAATTTGTGTGTTCCTTTCCCCTCTTTCCATGGTTCGCCAATACCACTCTTCTTTTTCTTCCCCTCTGACATATCGTGGACACATTCATTTGAATCGCCACTCATCATTGTTCGTTCGTTCCCCACTTCATTGCTTTTTTGCGCGTCTAGACCCGCCGCTGCACGCACGTCCAACCTATTACCTGATAACTTCCCAAAGTACGATACTATCATCACAGTCAAATTCCGGTTCAACCCACAAAAACGACCCTTCATAGGAATCCTTCCCGTCTTTGTCTCCGCGCACCCGCAACATGCCGCACTTATATTCAAACGGGCTTAGCCAGCCTAGAATGTTGCCGCCTCTGTTACAAAACACCCTTCAATCGCTACTACACCATCCACTGTCCGAGTTATCGGGCGCTCTGGGCGATCTTGGCACCTTGCTTCCATTGATGACAGCGCTTGCTGCTCAGGGTTCCATCTCCTTAACCCCCACTCTCTTCTGGACCGGTATTTACAACATATATTCCGGTCTCTTCTTCGGAGTCCCACTCCCCGTACAACCCATGAAGGCACTCGCCGCGTCCGCTCTATCCGGGAAAGGCGACAGCTCACCCGACGGTCTTAGTTTCGCCGGATTGCTTGTTGGTAGTATCTGTGCATTCCTTGCGGCTACTGGTCTGTTACAAAGAGTGGCGCGTGGAACTCCCGTACCTATTGTAAAGGGCGTGCAGTTCTCCGCTGGCATCTCGTTAATGTCGACTGCCGCTGGTAAAATGTTGGCTGACCTCGACTGGACTGGATCATTAGTTGATAGCCGTGGCGTTGCCCTCTTGTTGTTTGCTATCCACCTGTTAACTAGTCGGTCCTCGAGATTCCCGTTTGCACTACTGGTTTTCACTTTCGGCACTTTAGTTGCTCTAAGCAGACTTTCGACAGTCCCGTCGCCTAACTGGCCGTCGTTACACATCCATGTTAACCTTCCTCGTTTCTCTGTACCTGCGCTCTCAATGGCCATATCTCAAACTCCACTTACCCTACTTAACTCTATCATTGCCGTAACCTCATTATCCGCAGACCTTCTCCCCGACTTAGCTGCCCCACAACCTACTACTCTCGCATACAGTATTTTTGGCATGAATCTCATATCCTCCTTCTTCTCCGCCATGCCCGTCTGTCACGGTTCCGGCGGTCTAGCCGCCCAATACCGCTTCGGTTCCCGATCCGGCGGTAGCGTCGTCCTATTGGGTATCGCCAAGGTATTTCTAGCCATAACCTTCGGCAGCAGTCTCCTCCCTCTCCTCAGCACCTTCCCCAAGTCCATCTTAGGAATAACAGTCCTCTCAGCCGGTCTGGAACTCAGCCGCGTCGTAGCATCTCTCAATAAAGGCGCCTCAGACCTCCTCGAGGAAGTTGGCAGTCGTATGTTGTCACGCAACGTTAGTAAGTTGGAGAGACAGCAACGCTGGGATCTCATGATGGTTACCGCCGGGGTGGGCGTTGCCTTTAAAAGTGACGCTATTGGTGTACTTTGTGGTTGTCTTCTTTGGAGTTGGCAAAGCTATGGATCGCGGCTTCAAGATTGGTGGGGTGATATGGTTGGCGCACAGGAGGATGCCGGAGATGGTTGGCATCAGGGGGAGCGTCGGTTGTTGTTGGGTTAGGGTTGTGACGTCACTTTGAAGGATGGAAATGGGATTTGTTTAAGCTTGAGGTTCTAGGAGTTCTGGTTTATGCACTTTCTCCTGTCGGGAAAGTATGAATAACGGCCTATTATGATTGTAGTTTTGTCTTTAATATACTTTAATTTTTCTTGGTATCACCAATTGGTGAATCACATACATACATACACGCATCTGTGTATCCATGAATAAGCTTGAAACGGTACACAAGTGAATGAATCCCAATACATCAGTCCGTGTTCGGAACAGTTCCCACGGCCGGACATATTCATCACCCAGTTATCCCCGTAGATCCCATCCAAGGCCCGGAGAAAAAATAAAGACGAGCCCCGAAATTTGTAGAATAAGAGAGAAAAAAACACCTCAATGTATTTACTAAAAACAAATCACACTCATATGTATAGTCGATAATTCCAAAACGCCATGCCATATATATCAAGAAAAAGCAAATCCCAAAATTCCAAAATACCCTTCCTACGTCAGTGTATGCCATCACTCCTCCCCACTGACTGCGTCGTCAGACACTGCGCTATCCCTTGACAACGCTCTTCCTAACTCGAACCCTAGTAGCCCAGCCGCCATAACTCCGCGGCCGCCTTCCTCTACCGATACATTGGCCCTGGCCTTCTCCTGACTCTCGATAAAGCGCGACCAATGCTCGGGATCCAATTCGTACAACCTCTGAGCAATCAGTGCCCGCTCCTCCTTGAACGTCTGGACGACGCCCTTCTCGCGAACCTTGGCATCCACTTCGGGATCTTCAATATCACCCACCATCTGGTGTAGTAGCCGCACATGTTCCGTGTCGTTGCCGATTTCGTCGAGTGAAGTTAAGAACATATCGTACATCTCCTTGCGCATCATACCGAACCGGAATTGGTGCCCGGTGCGGTGGGCGCGACCCTCTTGTGCGGCCTGTGCTTTGCTTTCATGGAAAATCATTGACGAAGTGCGTGAGAGAGTACCGGGTATATGCACCGCCATGTCGTCTTCGCCGTCACTTGGAACCCCGTCGGCTGGCTCAAGAGTAGGGGAAGCAGGCAAACCCACTTCAGACGGTTCAACTTCGCGGGGCTTAGTAGCAGTAGTGTCGATTGGAGTTGCCTTAGCAGGGCGGGTCTCGGGGAATTCCGTTTCAAAACGTTCAATGATGCCGTTGAGTGTATCATTGAGGAAACGTAAGCGACGAACATCCTCTGAGTGACTATTCTCTGCACGCTCAAGCGCTGGCTTCAGACGAGCAAGGATCTTGCGAGCTGAAGACAGGAGATGCTTAGTGACATCGCGCGCTCTAGCGGCGTTTGTCTTAGTCTCATCTGACATGTCAGATACGGAACCAGACGCATTGTCAGCCACTTCCGAGTCTTGGATATGACTATTAAGGCAAGCTTGGAGGGCCTTAACTACACCCGTTCCGCCGATAACATAATCGTCATCTGGAGCTTCGGAGTGATCCCCCGATTCACTATGGTCATCATGTTCATGGTGACCAACCAAATGAGCCAACACCTCAGGGTTCGGTATATTCTTCACATCAGGCGCTATCTCGTCGCCATCCATAGAGACATGTGCCAAATTCCGCAGACAATATGCCACCACTTGTTGGGCCAACGCCTTGACAATATCACTACTGTTCTCTGTTGGGATATCGATATCGATACACACCAAAGACTTAGAAATACGAGCGGCCGCCAACAACGATGCGTACATACCACATGCTTCTTCTTGGGCCGTCTCAGTACGGGCGTCAGCGAGAGCCTGTAGATCGGCGTTGTTAAGAAGAGAAATGTGTGCAAGATTGCGGACTTCGGGGATGATCTCAGCAATCATGATAGCCTCATCCGGCTTCATGGAAACATTCGATAAGTGAATGCGACGCAACGAATTGAATTGCGGAAGATATCTAGATGATGGGGTTAGTTACGCTGTCAACACGGTTATGGAGAAACCCATATACATACCTGCGGATGATATTTGAGGCCGATCCATCCTGCGCAAACAACTCTGTATTTGACGACAGGTCAAGGAACCGCAACTCTTTGAGTTGGGCCAAGGCGGGAAAAACTACACTCAACGACTTTGGTTCCAAGTGGCAGTTTGCCAAACTCAGTGCTCCAAGTCCACTCTCAGGATTCAAAACCGACATAATGTCATCGATATGGTCCTTAAGATCATTGCTTCCCAAATCAAGTCCTTCACAAACTGTCGAAGCCAACCAACGCTTAACATGCGGTATATGCATCGCATTCATCTTCATGTTCGCTAAGCTTAGACGTTTGATACGGCAGTGCAACGCGCCATCAACCAAGAGGCCTAACTGTTCGGGTGCCATGTACGTTGCGCCGACATTCAGAAGCTCAAGAGTTCCGCCCGCCAACCGCTTAGTTATGGCCCGCTGAAGTAGACTCGCGGCGTCATTCTTCGCAAGCACACGAGGCACATCGTCGCCAGTAGGTCCCGGCTCGTAGATGGGCTTCGGAAAGTCCAAATGAGACACATCCAACTGCCGCAATGATCGACACATGTTAACGAACAAGGCTAGGTGTTTCCAGCCCTCAAGGCCAAACTTGTTGTAGCTGAGGTGCAAAGTCTCTACGAAACCACCACGGGCTGGTTCTGCGGTAGGTTGTTGTTTCGCTTGGTTCCGCCGTCTACGGTTGTTCCTAAGACGGGTAGCCAAGAGACCAGCTAAAACAACCCGCAATGAAGCGTCATCTAGACCCGAGTTTTCAAAGTTAACTTCCCTAACAGGCACCACGGCAAAATAGTCACCCAGTGTCACAAAGTCTGGCCCCTGCAAATGGAAGTTGGTGAAGTCCAGTTTCTCTACAGCACCAGTCGTCGCATCCAAATTCGCGGGGTTTAACAACTGCTCAGTAATACGCTTCAGAATTGGTGTCTCGCGTAGCTGGCAGCACCTCCGGTAAATGCGCACTGGGTTCGTGGTGGGGTTTGGTGTCCGTGAAGGCGATGTCGGGAGTCCCTGGGAGGGAGTAGGCGACATCACACCTGGTGACAAAAGTCCTGCTGGAGTAGTCGCGGCAGTTGAGGGAGACATTGGTGACAAAACTTCACTGGCTTGTTCTTCAAGGTCGAGATGAAGTTCCATGGGAATTTGCCCGTTGTTTTCTGCCAAGAGGCGCCGGCGCTCTCTACGAGCCTCACGCTCTTCGGGTGTGCGTTTCGGCTTTGGCTTCCCGTTTGCATCGAGCTTGATGTCTGCGGCATTCCCAGTTCCGTTTCCGTTCTGTTGCGGCGTAGCAGAAACTGTCTCAGGAGCAACAGGCGTGGTACCGTTGGTAGGTTTGTCGGCTAGTGATTCGTTGATACGGGGCGTTCCATTCGCGGGGCTCTCAAGCACCGTGGCGAGTTTAGTCGGACCTTTGTCGCCACCTTCGGAAACTGCCGCAGCGGCTTTGGCCTTCTTGAAGGCTTCCCCCTCGGCTTTGTCCGAGAGATTTTGTTTCGTTGCATTCACAGCTGGCGCTAGTGTCTTGTCTCCTGCTCCGGTGGGCTCCGATTCCTTGTACTTTGGCATGGGCGCAATTTCGACATCTACAAGGAAAGCCACTCGACGCAACTTTGCTGGTTGCAGTTCGGCAATGGTACAACGCTCGCGGTTGGGGTCAACATTGAGTACTCTACGCTCTACCATACCATGGTTTGCGCCGTTACTCTTGATGTTCGCAAAAGGTCCAGACTGTGATAAACGGCGGAATACGCCACGGATACCTCCGGTCTGTGGAGACTTTACTGGGGCAGGTACATATGGCGCCTCTCCCTCTGGTCTGGTCGCTGCAGGCAAGATCCCAACGCCCTTGTTGGCGGCTTTGATTTGTGTGGGTGCTACAGTAGAATTGGCGGTGGCCGTGTTGTTGGAAGCCCCTTCCTTGCTACTGAATTTACTAGAGATGCTAGTAAGCCAGGATGATGAACGGGTAACACTTGATCGTCGTGAATTGGTGCGCGAGATTGTGGGGGAAGGTGCTGCAGATCCGTTAACGGCCCCGGCCGCAGGTACAGCAGCGGCGGGTTGTGAAGCAGGTGCGGCCATTGGTGGAGAATTCGATCTTTGCGGTGTACTTGTCTTTGAGGTGGGTAGTGCCGTAGAATCGACGGGTGCAGCGATGGGAGGTTGTGTTGAATCGATCGTAGAAATCGCGGATTTTAAATCGGACACAGATGCGACGGGCGTTATGGTAGAAGATGTAGGAGCTGTCGCAACTTGAGGGGCAACAGGAGCTGTAGGTAAAGCAGTATCGGTACTAGGGGGTATAGCACCGGGAGGCGGAGGCTTGACCGGAATTCCACTATCTACAAGAGTTCGAAGACAAAGTCAGCAACGGAAAACGTTGGTATCACAAGGCGCACACATAATATATTGGATCGAGCCATGTCGTCAGACAACCCCACATCAAGGGTTCCAGTCAGGGTACTTTGTCACATTACAACAAAGACTTTCAAAAAAAGAGACATAATCCCACTGTAGCCAAAACACTTGTAGCGACTAAGCTCCAAAGGTTTCTGTAACCCGGATTGGATCATGCATGTTGCAGCAACGTCTTGGCATACACGAATTGATAGGCAAAATTGGTGGCAGTATGGCGTGGTAGCTGTCAGACGACTTGCATGTTCAACAAGGAATGGAAACACCGGCTGCAACCCTAGCCATAGATTGGAGGGTACAAGATGGAGTTGGGATGACGCTGCTGGATGTAATTTTTGGTGGGTGTGGCAAGCCAAGGACCAAAAATCAAATGCGCACATGGAAACTCACCTTTCGAAGTTCCCTTGGCCATCCAATTGACCTCGTGGGCCTCTGACGTAGTGTCCATGACGATTTGTGGCGTTCAGTCGGTTAAACAAAGTATATATGCTGAACAAAGGAGCGGCGCGAAGTCCTGGTGGCGCAACAAGAAGGTGTGAGGAGTGGTTGCGATGGATGAGTGTGGTAGGACAAAGATCAATCGTAAAGACAAGCAAAACCGCAATAATAGTGTGCGCAATTGGGGGATCGATAGTCAAGTCGTGGTAAGAATATGTCGGTTCTAACAGAGGAAAAGAAGTCGTAGGTTATGGATGCATGTATGGTGGTGGTGAACGTCTAGAAGTTTATTTTTTAGGTCGGGTAGAAAGGGTCAAGAATGAGGCGAACAAGGCGGTGGGGTGTATACACATGTGCGTATGTATGTATATGCGAATGGAATAATGCAGAAATGAAGAGGCGCAACGACGTGCGCAACAAGGCTGTCTGACCGGGTGGTTTACCCTTGGCTCGATGTCTCGAAGGGTGAATGCGGGGGTGCTTGAAGCTTGGATCCAACTGGCGTGAGCGGAGGATACTCGATGATGCTTCCCCAGCAAGAAAGTCGTCGCTGGTCACCAAGATGGAAGAGCAGTCTTTGAACAACCGGTAACCAAATGGGGATTGTCAGATATCAAAGACACCGGCGTTCTGTGGCACAAAGATGGTCGTAATTAATCACAAAAGTCACTGGACAAAAGTAATTCAGTAGAAAAGGCAGGCACGCTTTCTCCAAAAATGAGCCTAGGAGTAACGACCAATGTATGGATTTATCGATTAGAATCTTGCTTATGTAACAAGCGACAAAATAGGAATAAAGCCTTAGCACTTTATACAGATTCTCAAACCAGCGAAAAAGAAACAAGAAATTGGAAACCTCAATCGTCATCATCCCCCTCCTTCTTAAATGTGCCTACCAAGGAAAATCCTGTGGTTGGAACCCGATCTCGATTCCCATCTCACCCACACTAAAACGGCACCAAAAGAAGGATGAAGTGAAAAAAAAAAAACAGCCTTAGTCGTCTTGGCCCTCCAAATCCACTACGTTATCCTCCATTTCAACCAACAGTACGACGAGAACAAGGTCCCCAAGGGGGGTAGATAGTGGCCGAAAGGGGAAACAATTGCTTGTCCTCTCCCCGCGCATGGTTACGCCTTGTTCTTGTGGAAGACAGTCTATGGTGAGCGGGGCTGTCAACATAAGCATGCTAACGGGGAAAACCCCCCTTCAACGTCCATCCGCTGCAGGTAGAGCCGCTAATAAATGGACCAATCACTAAGTTATATCGAGAACCCCATGTCAAGTCGACCGACTCCCTTGTCCGCCTTTAAACCCGTCTATGCTATATGACCAATAACCACCCGCTTAATTGCCGATGACCATGTCCGTCAGCCGCTCTTCGCGGCTTCAATATACCCGATATTCCCCACTGAATTCTGCACTCTTGCCATCACAACTACCACCTCCGCCCCCCTTGGTTGCTCGTTCGGTACCAATTGCGTCCGCTTGTTTTCCCTTTTGGGTGCATTCGGACAGCCATAAGTGGGGATTCGTCTTCCTGCTTCCTATACTCCGGTAAACCCCATGGCACTTGGGTAACCTTGATAGCTTAGTACTCTCTTTACTAAGCCAACCTGGAACAGCCTCCGAAGTTCCCGGTAATCCGTCGTATCCGATTCCGGGGATTCTGACCTTTTCAAAAATCTGTACCACCGACGACACGCTGTCGTTTAAGTCTTCGTTTAAGCCTCAACTTTATTGTCTCCAACTCCCTTGTTCTCCTCTTACATTCTGTTTGCTTACGGTACATGCGAACCCAAACCCTGCTGCCACCGCCGTTGCTTGCATCGCCAAACTGTACCCACTTCAACATGCATGGCTGTAAACCAGCGTCCAAGTGCTTCATCCTGCGTTTTCGCTTCCAAACTTTACAAGTTGTTTCCATTCCCGTGAAATTCCTAGCGTTCTCTTGACCTCTCTCAATTTCTTCTCATCGAGAAATAGGTAATCGGAACCTAGGTGTAACCCTATCATTGACCTAGGTATTCCCTATGAATTGGGTTTTTGTTGAACAGAATCTTGCTTCACATAACACAGAAATGGAATAGAATCAACTGCCATGTTGCGATAAAGAGACTACAAAAACTCGCGAAAAAATACCGGATTGTATACATGGTGGCAAATTTAGACGCAAATGCTTAATTCTGCCCGACGGGCGACGTCAAATCCCCCACATATCACTCGACCCTCCAACTCGTCATCACATGATTGATATCTTGTTGGTAAGCTTGGCAACTTGTGCCTCTATTGAAATAAAAATGAAAATGAAACCCAAAAAACTCCAACCAACCAGAGCGTTGAACTTCGCCCGTATATACCCAGATGTGAACCACCACAAACATCATGCAAGAAACGAAAAAAGCAGACAGAAGCCTTCCATGTTTTTGTCATTAAATTGAAAGTCATTCTTTTGTTTTTTTATTGTCTGGCCCAAAAAGGCAACCCCCACTCCAAATTACATCTTCCAACTAAACCCTCCAACACAACGCATCTCGCAGCCAAGCCCGAAGATTCTCAGAAGATTGCAAATGGCACAGAAGCCGCCCCTCAAAAACACAAACAACCCGCTTAGTTGCGGAGCTCGGCAATGCGAGCAGCGACGCGAGCGCGGCGCTCCTCCAGAGTGAGCTTCTTGACCTTGTAGGACTTGGAGATCTTGGCCCACTCCTCCTTGGTCTTCTTGGGGGCCTCGGACTCGTACTTCTTGAAGGGGTCCTCACGGATAGCAGCGTGAGCCTCAGTCCACATGTCCTCGACACCATCGGCCTCGATATCGTCCTCGACGTACTTGCCGAACTGCGAAGAGTAGCGCTCCTCATCATCATCGGCGAGAGTCTCCATGTACTCAGCGACGTGGACACCGTAGATGTAGTTGCGGAGGAGTTCAGCATCGAGCTCCTTGGACTCCTGGTCGTAACCGGGGAAACGCTTCTCGGAGTGGGGGATGAGAAGACCACCGTCGGAAGCACCCTTCATGGCACCGAAGACACGGGCACCAGTGGAAGTGCGGGTAAGACCAACATCGAGGAAGGCCTTGAAGGGGCGGCGCTCACCATCGTCGGTCTCAGCGGCCTCGGTGAGAGAGAACTCACCAGTAGCCTCTTCGACACCGGGGAACTGCTCGTCAAGAGACAGCTTCTTCAGGACACGGCGGGCGACCAGAAGACCAGTGGCGTAAGCGGCGGCCCAGTTGGTCAGACCGTGCTGGATGCCGTAAGCGCGGAGCTCGTGGGAGTAGGCAGCGGCGAAGACCTTGTCACCGGTGATCTCGGAGGTGACGATCTGGCAGATGATGTCGCGGTTGGTGAAGCGAACGACCAGGCGGTACTTGGGGGCACCGTACTTGTTCTTGGCCTGGGTGATCAGGCGCTTGCGAGCGTAGTAGTCGGTCTTGCCCTCTCTTCTACGCTTGTACTTAGTCTGGTAGCGACTGTAGGATAGTTGTTAGTACTTGGGACTTGTGATGACGGATGATGGCGGATATCGATGACTTACCTGTAGTACGCGCTGCTCTTAACAAGCTTGTGGAAAGGCTATTCGAGAGAAATGGAGTCAGCAATTTGCGCTTCAGACTTTCAAAATATTCCGAAGCATCTTGCAGGGACTCTGATGAGACTTTGACATTTCTGTCTTGTGCTCAACATTGGGCCAAACTACAAGTCTCGTTGAACACACCCATTCCCCCGCGGCCATTTCGGGCCAACTCGGGGTACTCGTAGGGAGGAGGTTCGGTGACGACTCGAGTGAAGATGGTGTATCACGATATATATCGTGTGTTGTGTGCAAAGCGCCTTTGGGCGCGGGGTCAATGGTCTGGGTAGACGATTGAAGTGGCGATTCATCGAAAAACAACAGGAATGCTAACTTCAATATCTCTCCAAGGCTATCAACTCCTGCCTTTTCGCTATATCAACTTACCATCTTGACGGTTCTGATGGGTACCTGAACTTGATGTTGGATTACAAGGGGAAGAAATTCGCAAGAATAAACAGGAATCTTTTCGACTACATGAGAATATTGTCCCGTTGTGCGCCCCAGACCCCTGTCCCTATTTTGAGCATTTGGAAGGATTTGTGTGGGGACGCAGAAATTTTGCCCTAGTGAAGCCGGAAGCACCGGACAAGTTCTTGGGTTGGCGGCCGTAAAGGTGGGTCTTTTTCTCGAGTCACGTGCGGCTGTCTTATCATCGATACAGTGTCGGATAAGAGATAAGATATGAGACTTAGGGTAAGCTCAGCGGATTTGTGATGCTGCTTTGGCAGGAGAGAGATCAAATTTCCCCGACGCCGACGAACTGGAAGTCAATGACTTGGGTGCAGAGACCGATGAAATAGGCGACGTTACCGGTGAATTCAGAGGCCGGGTGGTTTACTTCATTTATAATGAATTGCGGGACCCGGTCGGTTGCTAGTCGCGATGATGTCACCTAGAACCATCAACCTTTGAACCCTCACTGGTGATGAATCTGCCAAATGTATTGCCATAGAAAAACACACCATTTCGAAAACACACGAATATGCACCACAAATCACGGTCTACTCAAAAATAATACAGGAATATTAATACAGAAGAATAAATACATTTTTGCATTATTTTTCAACAGAACGTAAATCACTAAGGGGTATTTTACAGGAGAAAGGAAACAATGGACAAAGGAAACTATAGATTACTTGCGTCCCGCACAAGACCACGACGCAGTCGTTTGTTTCGGCTGTCTAGCGGTCCAGATCGCATACATAAATCATCAGTACAAAAAGCAGAACAACGAAAAAAGACAACAGACGACTTAAGCGTAGACGCCACCCTTTTTGAGGCTTCTAACTTCCCGGTAATCGAAGCCGGCGTGGCCAACAGTCATACCGTCGACCTCCTCTACCACGCCCCAGGCAATAGCCTTTGCACCGACATCACCAACGGCGCCCTGGCACTTGGCACTGAGCACGGCGCTGCAAGAGCCGCCACGGAGGATGAGTGGGTTGCCGGCTGGTATGCCCTCGACGGTAGTTGGTGATGGGTCGGCACGGCGGAGACCGAAACCGATCACCAGACCGGTCAACACCAACAGGATGGAAACCATTGCCAAGCAGCTAACTCCAGATAAACCAATGGCGTAGATAGCGTCTTGTGTGGAGGAGGCAGCGGCGGTAGTCACGTAAGGAGCTTCGTTGAAAGTGATGACAACAGTAAAGAGCGACTGGGCGGTAATGAAGGAGATACCGGCAAAGAAGATGTAGAGGACCCAGGAAACAGGGCGGGGCAGGGTCAAGTAGATAGAGCTAGTCTGAGCACCGCGCAGAACGCTTGTCGAAAGACGAAGAGGACGCGGGTTGCTAGCGACGGCGTATTCAGAGAGCTCATGGGACAGGAAGTAAGTTGAAATCAAGGCATCGGTAGCGATGTACAAGGCGATAATGGCGATCTGGGGAAGAGACGCAAGGATGGAGATGGCGTCGGCACCAACAGTCATAGCCATAGTCTGAGAGGGCGAAGGGAGACCAAACGAAGACATGGCGTGGAGGGGGCTGTTGGAAATACCAAGAACCAGAGCGACCAGCGCCAGGACGAATGGGACAATGAACAGTACCGCCCACAAGACCCAGCGGACAAGACTGGGGGCCATCAACCAGTAGTGGTCAGTAGGGACGTAGTACTTGGGGTCATTGTTACCCCAGCGGCCGTTCTTGACGTCATCCTTGGTCAACAGGCAAGCGCCACGAGTGTGGTCATCAGGAACATCAAGGAACGAAGCCAGAGCATCACCCAGAGTAGCCAGAGGCTGGAACTTGGCCATAACAAGAGTAATGGCGGCAACGGCCATGGTAAGAAGAAGAGTCGAGAGGGCAGTGGCGGCGAGAAGGGAGTTGTTGAGGATGACGGAGCAGGTCTCTTCGACTTTGGCGGGGCGGACAAGGCAGGAGGTGACGATGGTGTTGTGAACATTGATAGAGTTGCTAGTGACATCTGCCCATGCGCCAAGAGTGCTACCGGTAGCGGCAGTGGCGAGGAGAGAAGAACCAGTCGATGAGGAGTTGGGAGCAAGTAGAAGGAGAACATCGAAGGGAGTGATGAGCGAATCGGTAAAAGTGCCGACACAGTCGTCGACGGGGATGTTCATGTAGGTAGTAGAATCAGCCTGGATCTCATTCAAGGCAGCAGCGGAGAGACCACCAGCATTAGTAACGGCAGATGAAGTGAAGGAAGCACCACTGGGAAAGGACTCGGTAACCAAAGCCATGTTGTAACTGGTAGTCGATTGAGAGACGAAGATGACGGAGTTGACGAAAACAGTGGTAATGGTGATAAGGAGCATGAGAAGGCTGATGCACGAGGTGCGGCTACCCGAGATGGTGGCCATGTTGCGAATAGATGGGATACCAATATCAAGCCACCTCTTTTGCTCGTGAGCACGGTCGACCTCGGTGCGGGTAGGGCTGCTAAGGACTTGGAACATGTAGTTTCCAGAGACGAGAATGGCGGCAGAAATAAGGGCAATGACAATGCGGAGACCGTAACTGAGATTCCGGGTTTCCCCGCAGGCACCGGTGTATATTGAGCTTTGGCCGATCAAGGAACTAGAGCGGGCAATGGCGGCGAAGAAAAGAACCATGACAAGAATGAGGATAGTAGCAATGACACCAAAAGCAAGAACAAAGCCGGCACGCCAGCCTGATGACCAACCGGGGTTTACTGGGGCCTTTTCGTCAACCTGGTAAGTGACGAGGTTCTCAGCATCCTCGGAGACTTCACCGGGAATGAAAAAGTTAGCGGTGCGAGAGTGGAACCCCCGGGAGTGACGATGTATCCGAACTGATTGGGGGCCACGGCGCATTTCCCGCTTCACGGCTAATGATTCTGGGGTCTCTCCACGCATGTAGTTGACGACGTAGTCTGGGATGATATCAAGATCGGTAGCAGCGCTAGCGTTGTGACGGTGGCCACGCGAAGCCCAAGTACCCCGACGAGCCCAGAAGCCGGAAAATGAAGAGGCGGATAAAGAAGCATTTGAAGTGTGAGTGGTGGGGCTGGCATTGGTACCGTTAGTGTCAGTGCCGGTGCCGGAACGCGAGCGGGTACGCATATGGCCACTTCCACGGAAGGGCCATTGAATTGATGGTGAGTGTTCCATATCGGAATAAGGTGTGTGTGGAGGAGAAACTGCCGTGGTTGAAGAAGAAAGACGAGAGAGAGTTGAAGGAGCACGGAGACGATAAGAACGGGTACTGGTAGCTGCGGATGATGAAGAAGATGGTCTAGGACCAAAATAGTTAGCAAGCTGCGAGAGCGGCGAGAGGTGGTCTGGATTCCTCATGGTGGATGGTGACGACGTAGTTTGCGGGACATTATCCGGTGATAGTGGACAGTATCATGTTTGAAATCAAAGAAGGAAAGGAAGGAAAACAAGAGCAAATATGGAAAACCGGCAAGGAAACGAGACGAGGGCATGTTTGGCAGTTTAGTGGTCTCATCTGACTGCATAAACGGGCGAAACAAGTCGCAGTATAGATTCTCGTCTCAAGACAAATCCAAGACCCAGTTTGCCAGTCCACGAGCAGAGGAAATGATGCAAGAAAATACGAAGAGCTGAGGGATGTGGTGTAACATACTACAAGAGCAAAACGACTCGTCTAGAAGAAAATGTGGATATATGCAGGTACTTACTCGGGTATTACTTGAGGAGGGCGAGGGTAATGAAAGGTAAGTTTTGAGACTGTGATATGAATCAATCAATAATCAAAGAGAGACAGACGACACGCTTGCGTGGACGAAGAGAAAAAGAAAAGAAAAAAAAGTGAATATATAGAACAATAGAAAAGAAGGAAAGAGCCAACAAACAGAAGGCTACAGTCAAATCAATCAGCAAAGTGAGGGTATCACAAAGGAATGCAATGATACCACCCGTCAACAGGAAAGAAGGTGCGAAAGAAAAGAAAAAGAAAGAAAAGGACGAAAAAAACGGCGAACCGGGTCCAGAGATATAGATAACAAAGAAGAAGAAAAAAAAGAAGAAGAAGATCAGAAAAGAAACATGGAATCTATCTCATGGTCCCTGAATCGACAGAGTAACATCCAGGAATTTCAAAAAAATCGTCCAGACATAACGCATGAATATAGAGTGAAAATCCCCCCATCGACACCACCAAAATGCGCGGGGTTCACGGCTTAGACAGCGCCGAAGTTGGTTTCGTCGGGACAGGGATGTTGGCGTCTTGATGGTGTTTGAGGTTCACAGACGGACAGCTGGGATCGAGGAGGTCCGGGGGTTTGTTTGCCTGAGTCTATGCGTACTCTAGTATCGACATAAGGCATAGCCAGGGCAAGAAAAGTCACAAGGAAACCGGTTCATGACTAAGGTTATGGTTAGCTAGGTTCCTTGGAAAACAATCTAGAATGGTCCAGTCCGTGGTTTGTATCCATAGAGAGTAGTTTGTTCAAATTGTGTGTTACCTCTATAACCTTTCTGATATCCATATCAACCACTCAGAAGTCCGTATCTCGCTGATGTCACATAAAACTGGCCCAAAAATAACTTGTCGTCTCGTCCAGTTTCAGTAAAGATACGACTTAGACGGGAACGGCAATCTTTCTCGCCAAGGGTTAAAACCCTCCCACAGACCGATTCGTGTCCACCTTCCGTCATCTAGAAGCCCCTAGTTCACAGTTAAATTTATGCAGGTCCGACTTGTGCTTGCGCAGATTTGACGCCATGACGAGGTGACATACGCTTGGGCAGTTCTGGACCAAAGTTAGTTGATTCTGGGATTGTCTTAGCGATAGGAAGAAAGTGACAACTACCGAGCTGGATGGGTCGTATGCATACATCTAGGTCACATAAGAAACGGAATATAAACTTGATAGGATTCAATTATAATTGAATTGGGAAGGAGCTGACTGTGTCACCAAGAGGTGACGGGTAAGAGTACTAAGAAAAACGGCTAACTAAACTGGTCGACTAACAAGTGACTAAAGACAAACTGAATCGCTGAAAAGCGAAGAAAACAGTGAAAAAACAAGATTGACTAAAAAGTCAACTAACTAAAAAAGCAGAACAAAAACTAAACGATAGAGACAATACCACAAGTTTCTGACAAGAAACACCGATCGCAAAAAAAACCTATTGACTCTAAGAAGAGTAACAGCAAACATCTCTGAAAAGAGAATCAAACAATAGCCAAGAGGCTAACAACCCTAACATCCATAACAACCCTCAACTTTTTAGATATCCGCCAGAATGGCCTCAGCGGCCTTCTCAGAGACCATGTAAACAGCAGTGGCAATGAAGTAGCCAGGAATGTCGGGGAAAACACTGGCATCGACAACACGAAGACCACTAGTACCGCGGACCTTGAAGTTGCTATCGAGAACGGCAGACTCATCCTCATCAGCGCCAATCTTGGCAGTGCAGCAAGCGTGGTGACCCCAAGCCTCCTTGCGAACCCAGCCGTTCAGGTCAGTGACCTCCTCACCGGGCCAGACCTCAGTGAAGTTACCGTAGCCAGGCTCAAGGTTAGAGTACATAGAGCGGATGAACTCCATACCCTCGACAACGGCAGCAGCGTCCTTGTCGCCACTCTCACCAGAGAAGGAGTTGAAGACGATTTCGGGAGTGTCCTGGGGGTTGGTGGAGCGAAGCTTGACAGTACCGTTGTGGTTGCGAGAGTGAGCCTTAAGAACACCCCAAGTCCAGTGCTTAGAGTCACCAGTGGTGAGGTTAGAGTACCCGGGGAAGTAGCCTCTGAAGTTGACGGCACCAGCAAACATGAACAGATCGGGCTCATCATTCTCGGCCTGAGAAGACTTCATGGTAAGACCGAGGGGAGCACCGTTGCTGTGGTAGATACCGCGAGTGGTAGCGTTAGTACCCTCCTCCCAAGTAGTAAGGCACTTATCACCGACACGGCCAAAGTCGCACTCCTCAATAGACTCGAGGGCCTCGGCTGCTTCCCAGTTCATAGTGGCCTCGTAACGATCCTGCATGTTTTGACCAAGACCAGAGACCTCAGAGATGACGGTAATATCAAGAGCCTCAAGCTCATCACGGGGACCGACACCAGAAAGCTTGAGAAGCTGGGGAGTGTTGAAGGTACCGGCAGAAACAATAACCTCACGGGTAGCGTTCATGACAGCCTCGATACCGACAGTGCTGTTGTGGCGGGGGTCAGCGCCGTACAAGCTGCGACCAGTCATGGTGTTGACACCAGTGGCACGGGGAGTGGAGTCGGTAGTATCAAAGAGAACCTTGGTGGCAAGAGTCTCGAGAAGGATGTCGAGGTGGTACTTGCGAGTGCCGTTGGAGAAAGTAGCGGTGGCAGTCTCAAGGATGAACTCGCGGGCACCGTTGCGGACACCATCCTGAGTGGCCATGGGAACTTGCCAAAGACCGGCAGTGTGGTCACGCTCAACGGTAGGGGAATTGAAGTCAGCAGCAAGAGCAGAGCTGAAGATGGACAGATCAGGAGGGTAGCTGGCGTTGATACCGAGGGCACGGGCAGCACCAGTGAGAATGTTTTGGATACTGGTATCGGGGAGAAGCATGTTGAGATCAGTCAGAGAGGTACCGAGCCAGCCATCGAAACCGTGGCCAGTAGTGTTGGAATCGAGGTAGTTGTTGCGCTCAAGCTTGACGAACTTCTCACGCATAGCATCAGCGAGCCAAGAGTCATCGTTGGTGGTGTTGGCAATGCCGTCCCAGTCGGAGCGGAAGGGAGCAGTAGTGATCATGGCGTTGTGGGCCGAGCAACCGCCGAGAGTTCCAGCACGAGGGTAGAGAAGACCGGCAATAGCATCGGAGGGGTCGGCGTTCAAGGTCATCTGGGAATTGAGAACTTCGTACTGTTCCATGCCAACAACGTACTGGTTCTCGCCACCGGTAGCAAAGGCGCACTTGGAATCAGCCATCTGTTCAGTATCATTGGCGTAGTGCTTGACAAAGTAACTCCAGCGAGTCTCGGGGTCCTCGCCAGTGTTCAGTTGGAGACCGGGAACACGGTAAAGGTCCGATTCACCCTGGTCATTACCGGCCTCGATGAGAAGGACGGAGTGGCCGGCAATGGCAAGACGGGAGGCAAGGGGGCCACCACCGGGACCGGAGCCAATAACAATGTACTCATAGTTGGAGAGAGCAGTGTTGGGAGTAACAAAGGGAGTGAAAGGGCGAGAAAAGATCTGCTGGGGAATGGCAGCGGACAAGGCGGGCCGGACAGCAAGACCCAAAGTCAGAAGAGTGATGAGAGGAGAAGACATTGTTGTAGAGTGAGAAAGAGAAGTTCTGATAAGAGCTTGAAGGGACGTAGACGTAAAAGGACGTAGAAAGTTTCTGATATGGGCAAGTCGAAAGACTTATAGAATAACCTGATAAGGTAGACTAGAAAGCAAAAGACCTGAAAAGGTAGAAAAGTAAGTGTTGTTGTTGTTGTTGTTGTTGAAGTAGTTGTAGTGTGATGAGGATGGTAAGCAAGAGGAATAGACTGTGCCATGACGGGACATGACCGGAGTCTTTATACTCGATGGTTCCCCGAAGTCCTCCGTCATTTTGTCAGCATGTGCGTCATCGTCAGAAGTGCTGACTCTCCATCCTCTCTCTCTCTTTCTCTCTCTCAGCTTCATGACAAAAACCTTTCTTGCATTCCTATGGTGAGGATCTCATCCGTCAAAAGAGAGGGGTATGATCAGTCATCCTTCACCACCGGCTCTTCAAGGGACTTCCCAGCTTTCTCAACGGCGATCCGTGGCCACATAGAGCCCCGGTCTATTGTAACTCAAACCCCAATATACATACAACACCTCTTGAATAGTTCATCCGTCTGGCTCTCCGCTCCCACGCGAGCTGATGCTTCCCTGCGCCCAACAAGGTAAGCTAACCCCCGTATCCCTCCGCCACTTAGGCCGCTCTATTGTTTACTACTCAGTGTTCTTAGGCACCCCGGCTTCGGCTATAGCCCACCGTCTTCACTTAATGCTGTTAATAGTAACCCCAACACAAGTAATTGACCGAAAACAACGCTATCTGCATACATTTTGCTAAACATAGACGTCAGATGTCCAATGGCTCTATAATCCTAAAGTTTCTATTTGTTAATGTAACAGTGACATGCACTGTCTTAAAATGGATAGAGTTGTCAGGAAGCTTACTAGATCCACATAGATGAACATCTTTTCATAGAATTTAGTTTCCTCGAATGTATTTCTGTCTCTCACAATAAGCATAAGCAAGAGTTACACTGTCCAACAGAAGGTGCTTACCACGGAAATGGTTCTGTCAGACATCTTACCTCATAGGAATGTGACAGAGATCCAAGAAGGTGTGCCCATCACAGCCGATACCGAGTGAAGTACAGCACGGATCCAACATATCAAAGCCGCCAAACAAGGAAAAAAAATACACCACGATATCAGCCGCAAAAGACATTCGCTCTACGCTGTCAAAGGCGGGGCTTCTGAATATCATATACCCAATTAGGGCATGTACAAGCGATGAATCGATTTAACAGGCATATGTGTACATGTGTACGCACATACATTACACACGATATACATACAACTTTCCAAAGGACTGGGGTGTGAAGATATGTATAACTTTGACCTTCGGAAGAATGCCCTTTTGTCATGTTCAGCGTCTCCATCCGATCCATGAAAATATCATCAGCTGTTGCCGATTGCCTTGTGAAAATACACACATACACACACATGGCTAACGGCCGTCGGACATGCTCTCCAAAAAAAAACAAAGTAGAAACGAGACATCGTGGTTACAAGACAACTGTTGTCTTCGCTTCAGCACCATGTCACCGTTAGCTGAAGACCCTTTACCCCCGCCCTCGCCACTATAATCGCCAGCCGTCCGTACCTTCCCGTCATAGACAAAACAAAAACCTGGTTCTGTATAACCAACCTGGTCCCTTCCTCTCTCGTCCCTTCTCTTTTCACAAATCGCGTCATGTGGGAACCATGAAAAATACTAGGGTTTAAACACCAGTTTCTCATTGTCTGCAAGCTGCCTAGTCCCTGCTTCTGACGCTATTTGCTAAAACAGAAAGAGATAACAAATCCATGACTAGTCTGACAAAGAAGAAGAAGGAAAAAAAAAAAACAAGACAAGTGAATTCCCCTCTTTTGATTTTGTCGCCAAGAAAAGAACAATGTCCCCCGCATACTTTATATTCCGGTTCTTGTATTGATAGTCTTATTTTTTGTGTCTTCTGGATGCCCTCCTTCGGGTGGTCGGTCGTTGCCGTTCCATCGGGTTCCTGGTGTAACTATGGCCGAAGAAGGTACAGAATACCACCTTACCTTGAGTTACATGATTCGTCACACTGGGGACGAACGACATGTCATCTAGCATTCATCCCTTCCGTCCCATCCTGTTAAACGGTTTACTACTATATCTACTGGAATAGGAAATATTCAAAACACATGTCAGCCTGAAAATTCAAATTGCTTTGATGCGACGATCCCCCGCCGTTTCCAGCCAGACAAGTCCAGACAGACAAGGGCTACTTTACCATGTGCAAATTTTGACTGTTATAGACACGCCCTAGTGGGGGTTTTGTCACGATATCAAGGTGTTTTGGAAAACAAGTAGGATTTCGGCCGATGATGGCTTTCATTGGTTTCTTGTGTATGTATGTACACTCTTTGACGTCACTCGTGTGTCGATTTGTGTTTGG